>JAQHUG010000012.1:3303389-3315595 GCA_028555095.1 Dicrostonyx torquatus | reverse complement strand
TTAACACACTGCAGGCCAAATACACAATAGTAATGTAAAACTTAAAAGTGAATTAACAAACAAGTATATTTTAGGCATAAAGAATATTAGTTTATTAAACAAAAGATGAAGTGGAAAATATGTGCAGTTAGTATTAATTTTTTCCATCAATTTAAAAAAAAAAATCCTAAAGCAGAACTAGTTTCAAATAAATAAATCAAGCTACCAAGTTTTAAGCCATACAGAATATACAAGCTCTGGTTTTTATTTTTATTTTTCTCCAAAAGGAAGAATAGAAATGAACATGTCTCTGCACTGTCTATGATCACTTCATCTCATAGAAACGTTCTACTTCCCTGGGAGGGGTACTATTACTCCAAGAGACTATAAGAAGCTCAGAACCCAAGTGTCACATTGCTCTAAGAGGTGCAAAAAGGATTCCTGTTCATATCTGACTCCATCTCTACACCACAGCATGCAATGCAATTAATAATTATAAAACACATATGGACCACCTCCTAAAAACAAAAAAATTAAATTAAAATCTAGGAAAATCTTTTAATCAAACATTGTATCTTGCAACCAGCCAGTCTGTGGCCAGCACATAAGAGGAGCCAAACAAACTTTAGTGCATGGAATAAAAATGGTAGCTTAGCAACAGAGGAAATGGGACCATCCCAACTCATTCATTTGTTCTTTCATCATAAGGAGTTAATATAAAACTAGTACTTTCCAGGCAACATATGCCATTATTTCTTGAAAGAAAACACTGAATCAGGAATTGAAAGAAAGTAATACTACATATGATTTTTTTCTCAATTCTGGGAATTAAACTGAGGGGCTTGTACACTCTAAGCAAGTCCTCTTCCACTGAGTGACCGCCCATCCCTTACCAATGCTCTTGAAGGGCCAGATACTGGATGAGACACAGAAACCCTAAGCAGATATCTAGTTCATTTTACCCAATTACAACACCTTTCTGACCCAGTCTTATAACAGTTCATTAAACTTGTCCTGCTTCCACAATTAGCCAATTGCTAGCAGCCTTGGTCATTTTTGTATTTCCCAGAACACTAAAACAGAACCTGAACTAACAGGTAAAACTGTTAAAGATTTTATACATTACAATACTTTCTTCGAATGCTGTCTCCTAAAGCCTTCCAAATTAAGAATAATATCAACCACATTTTCCAGACAATATTAAAGTTTACTAATTGCCAAGATGAATGCCCAGATAGCCTTCCTTAACATGACCATAGCAGGCTCTCAATGCTCGTAGACTGAAACAGCTGTCCCTCAAAACAGTTTTTCTATCTACATTATAAAACCATTATCTGTAGCTAGGAAAAGCCACTTAAGACAGTTCTGCTAAAGAGCCGATACGTTTATTCTCCTAAGCAATCTCTCTTAATGTTTACCAGTGATGTTCAAATTTAGTAGTACTAAGAATCAGGACGGGTGATGAACATCACGATCTTTGGGTTACTGTTGTCACCACAATTCAGATGTAGAGAACCAGGAACCACATTTTTAATCAGCACACTCCCAACTGATTCTAATACTGGTCTTTAGAGACACGCTCTGGAAAGATTAGACTTTTAAAACCTAAATTCACCAAAATACCTAGTCAAGGCAACTTTTTCCAGTTACAAATGCTTACACAAGATCTGACCAAAGCAAGGGTAAAGCACCTACCACGCTGGACCCTCAAAATTCTTCACCACACTGAACCCCCTTTAGACCTCTGGAGGTTCCCGTGTTGTACAGGCAGGTTAAGACAGAGGAGGTAAGGAGTAACATATTTTATAAATTTTAAGCAAATGCCTGGCTGTAAATAGAACCAGTCAGCATTTTAATTTAACACTAATAATAATAATAATAATAATAATAATAATAATTTTACAAGTCACCATCACTAGAATCTCACTTTAAACGCGGAATGACCATCAATATGTACTATGGCATTATCAGTGATCTCTCTCTCTGGTTAGTGAATACGTACTGAAAGCCGATACAGTACCTCTCCGTGTGTGCAAAATTTTTACTGTGTATACATATTTTCATGAATCAAAGTTCTAGATGTACATATAAGTCCTATATAACAGGAAATTAAGAATAACCTGTAATCACATTTATCATAAACAAGAAGCACCCAATACTGAGTTGTGGTATCAAACTACAATCACTATTTTTCACAATATTACAGGAACAAAACAAATCATTTTCCTTTTACAATTGAGTCTCTATCCCATTTTTGTCAGGTCCTTGCTATTAGGATAATTAGCTCGACTTAAAATTCTCTTGCCATCCGTTCCTTATTTGGGTGGAACATTTTTGTAACAAGGACTGAAGCATTAAAACATTTCCTGTCTCTTTGAAGGTGGAAAAGACGTATTCGTAAAAGATTTTTTTTAAAAACTGTGGGTGCTCAGCTAGGAAACTTAGCATGGCAAAGATGGGATGGGGCTTTCTCCAAGGCAGACCTCGCTCAGAGACAAGAAGTAACATAAAACGGAAAGGATGAACCAGCGGCAGGTGATAAAATTTCACCTCAAATAAGACGCAAAAGGCTGTGTCTCTAGCAGGAGAGGAGTGAATGTTAGTTAGTCCTGGAGTACCAGGGACTCCGGGGACCCGCACTCTCTGCATCTCAATACTCCCCACTCCCACCCAGGGGGTGGCTCCGCGGGACTCAGTCCAAGGCGCAGAGAAGCAAAGCTGTTTGCAAACAAGCGTCCTCTGCCTCCCTTCGGGATGTGCACACAGGGCCCTGGGAAGGAAGGCACGCTCGGCCCCGCCCGGGACAAACGCGAAGGGCACCGGTGTGGCCGCCAGCCCGGTCTTCACGTACCCGGCCACGCCGGAACCCAGGCCCGGGCAAGGGCTTCTCGGCATCGCGGGGCCTAGTCGCCCCCCCCCCCGGGCACCTCCAGCCTCCCGGGGGATCCACGGAAAAAGGGCCGAGGCCCCAGAGCCGCGGGGCGTCCGCGACAGCCGCAGTGCCAGGACGCTCCGTACGCCCGGCCCGATAGCTGGCGCCAGGGTCCCTGAGCGGCGCGAGCCGGCGAGTCCCGCACCGCGGCGCGCCACACTCACCGCCTCTCCATTGCCGGAGGGTCGTCCCTCAGCCGCAAGCCTCCTCCCCAGCAGGGCTCCGCCGCGAAACCTCGCACTCCTGAGGGGGCTGCGGTCGCTGTGGCGGAAGCTGAGGCCCGGCGTCCCTCCAGCCGCATCGGCTCCGGGGCCGCCACAGCCACGCGGGTACGGGGAAGCGCGGTGAAGCGCGTCTGGGGGCGCAGGCTACGGTGGGACGACCGAGGCGCTGCAGGCGGACGGGCTCGGCGAAGCCTCGGGCGCCGCGGTGGCCGCTCCAGCTGCCCGCGCCACTGGGCCACAGCGCCCCCTGGATCCCACGTCCCGCAACGGCGCCGGGACTGCGGCGGCCGCGCCGAGCACGAGCGGCGGGGAAGGCAAGGAGGCAGTGCGGCCTAGGGGTGGCGGGGCCCCGTGCGCCCAGCGCCGCCCGCGGCTCGCGGCCCGCCCCTGACGCGGCTTCCCGGGAGCCGGAAGCTGTCGGCTCCCACCCCACCCCACCCCCGTCAGACCCCAGCACCTTTCTTCCCTCCGGAAGGTACGTGAATGCTCTTGTCACTCGAACCCGCTCCCGAGAGCGGGAATGTGAGGGAATCTCGGCTCATTTCTCATGGAAACAGGGGGTCCCTTCTAATCCCCTCAGTGGGTCGGTATGAAAGGAGAGTGACCCAGAACAAATCTTCCTTTTTTTATCTTTTTCAAAGCACACGCACGATCCCTTCCAAAACAGATAAAGGAATAATCTTTAACCTTAACTTTTTTGGAGCTACTGTGCAGATTCATTACAGAAATTTGCTACAGGACCCCTTAACCCCTAATCTTCCCCCCAAAATAGGGAAAAAAAATAAAACGCTGACCAAAAGAAGAGAATAAGCAACGGGTTGTCCTGAAATTGATAAACAACTTAAAGGTAAGAAAAGAATCATCCCTTTACTAACCTAACCCTGGCCACCACCTCTTCTCTAGCCCTCTGCACCACCCAGTCTTACCCAATCCTAGGTCAGACTCTGAAAGAGGGAAATTGTGGGTGTATTAAGGGCTATGCAATAATTTTGTTTACAAATGCCTTCTGTTTGATCTTGCCCAGCCTCTAGGGCTAACGTCACAACAAAAGACTGTCAGAAGGGAAATAGGAAAAGAGAAAATTTTCTAAATCCCTTGGTCCCCCAAATCCCCAAATACAGTGTTTTTGTTTGCTTGTTTGTTTCTTCTGGGTGCTAAGCTAGAATGAGCAAGGACTTTGGTGCCAGGCAGATCCTGATACCATTGGTTCCAGTTACATCCTGAATAGTTTTACGACCCTGGCAAGTTACGTAATATTTCGAACCTCTCTTTTCTGCCCGCCTAGCTGGTTGTGAAGGTTAGGGATGAAAGGACTGGCCTATGGTTCCAATTTGTGTTGACTCCAGGACGCCCGAACATAACACCACTCTTCATCTTGACTTGTACCCATTTGTTTTTGTTTGTCCCACCTCACTCCCCCTCCGGTGTGTGTGTGTGTGTGTGTGTGTGTGTGTGTGTCCTAGTCTGAGTGAAATTTTCCTAAATCTCACTAATGCATTTATATAATCCTCCACTGAAGAACAGAGCCTAATACACTGGATCCTTTGACATTCTGCTGCATAGCAGGTATCAAAATAGAATCACTGCATTTTCTGCACAAAAATATTATAAACAATCTTCCCTTTCCTTAGATTATAGTGTAATAGTAACGGATCGTGAGAAAATCACACGAGGACTTCAGGAACTGTTCAAGTAATAACTGAGCAGCCATCCCAGAAATATAACCTAGCAGTTCTCCTCTCGTCAATGAAAGCTGTGCCTGCACAGCCCCAAGTCTTCCTTTGCCACATTCTGAGTCACCTCACAGAGAAAAAAAAAACCACGATCCCCTTTTTGTAACGACAGAAACGGGCTCAGAGGAAATCTGATTCATCCTCACTTCTCTGAGTCTAGTGCCTTGGTACCACCATTTTCCTTGAAAAGTATATCCAACCAAAGGAAGCATTGGAAGTAGACTGTGATTCCTCCACACTCCCATCTGATAACAATCCTTTCTGAAATATTAAGAAAACATGCTTCGAGTAAGTTACTATTGATAAAATTTGCTATCTGGAATTGGGCCCTTTAATTCAGATCAGTTTGCCAATCTGGCATTCGCAGTGCCCTTTCCAAGCCTAGCTCACTAACACTGCAGAAAAGCCTGCATTTGTTTATGAATAATCATGACATGTAGGGTGGAGCTACTACGTGAGGATGACTCATCTGTTCCCAGGACCAGTTTCTTCTTGCCTCACACCTTCTTCCCTCCTTTTCAGACTCTTTTGCTGATGGAGGCTGCTTGATAGGAGTTTGACTGAACTCTTTTTGTCATATGCTGGCCAGATGGCTCAGTGGGTAAAGGGCCAAGCTGGTGATCTGAGCTCCATCTCTGGAACCCATATGGTAGAAGAGAAGCACCAGCTACCACAGGAGGCCTGTATGCACCCACACAGTCAATCAATCAGCAAATTAAAAAAAAAAAAATCCTGTTGTCTGCTACCATTTCATTCCATGGCTATTTTCCCATCTTCCTTACTCATTTTATTCTCTTCTGCTCCTGGCCTATCTCTAATCTATTTCCTTCCTCCTTCCAAATTGTTTTGGTTATCCCACTCCCAATTTTTTATTAATTTCCACCACTCTGCAATCACTTTAAAATATATCATAATTTCTATTCTTGTAGAATTCCCCACTTTTATTTTCACACCATCAGCATCCTTTAGAAAGCCAATATTCTAAGAATGTTTTCCAAGGAGTTTAGGATCATCCTTAATAGAATTTTCTTTGCTCTTTAAACTTCAGGTGAAGCCAGGCGTGCTTGTATCTACCAGTATATCTGTTTATTTCAAAGGCTAAGCAAAAGGATCACTATTGTTCAGGAGTTTGGAGCCCAACATAGGCAATACACAATAGTCCCATCTCAAACTTTTCAAGCAGGAGAGCAGAGATACCAATGACGTCATCATCCATCAGGTGCCTAGTCCAAATTCTGGGGATCATATTTAATTGTTATCACTACCAGACACAAAGCCAAACAAATTTTACTTCTTGGTTTTTTGTTTTTGTCTTGTTTTATTACTCTCCTCTCCTTCAACTGGGTGCTGCCCCTTTGATCTAGAATATTTGGTGAATAAATTATAAATTTACTGAAGGGAAGAGAGAAGGGAAGGAAGAAGAATAAGTATTTTTTATTTGTTTACAAGCATATATAGTATATAAATTTTGTTGAAAGTCAACCATAAAACCCCATCTGTGTTCGTACTTTCTCAACCTACAGCTAAGCCACTAAGATGGCCTAGCAAGCTCCCAGACACCCCAAGGTTCCTTCTTTAGTTTGGGATGCTTAACAGACTTGTGGATTGCTCTGGGGCTTGTCCATTCTACAAGACACTGGGATTTCAGGTGTGATTCCGAGCAGCATTTGGTGAAGGAAGAAGGATGTGAGCAATCACAGCTGTCAGCAGTAGGCTAGGTTCCGTTCTGGGCTACACATCTCAAAGGGAATTCTTATTTTAGCTCCTGAAAATTGAAGGCAAGGCTTAAAAAGTCACTGAGCAGGTATGATGTAAGCTAACTAGTTCAGCCTAACAATGCCCATGCTGAGACCAATTTTAGGGATACAGAGGATTAAAACACAGCACAGGCTCACAATCTGATAAGGGAGACATACAAGTAAATATGTATTGGTCTTATATTGATAGTCACTTAAAAAAGAACAAAGCAGCCTGCAAGATGACTCAGTGGGTAAATGTACTCACCTGCAAGCCTGATGATCTGGGACCCACATGGTAGAAGAACAGAACTGACTCCTCCAAGTTATTCCTTGACCTGCACAGGGTGTGACCTCCACACAAGTGCAATCATTCAAAGAAGCAACCAAGTGTATAGATAAAGATATAGATATAAAAAGTATATATAAAGTATGTTTCTATTATATAATAAATAATATAAAAATATTATTTATGTGTGAGAGATATAAAAATGTTGTTGGCACAAAAATATGGAGGATAACCTAAAATGAAGTAAGTAAATTACATTATCTCCACAAAAATATTGTGTATCAATTAATCTTTTTGTTTATTTGTTTTTTGTTTTTTAAGACAGGGTTTCTCAGTAGCTATGGAGTCTGTCCAGGAACTCACTCTGTAAACCAAGCTGGCTTCAAACGCACAGAGATCTGCCTGTCTCTGCCTTCTGAGTGCTGGGATTAAAAGTGTGCACCACCATCTCCTAGCCATTAATCTTTTTAAAATACATATGTGTGTGCCTGTTTGAGTTTATGTGTACCATATGCATACAGGTTCCCAAGAAGGCCAAAGAACATCACATAACCTGTACCTGGATTTACAGGTGGCTGTGAAGAACCTCAGGTACTGAACCTTAGGGAACTGAACCCTGGTCCTCTGCAAGAGCAGTGAGCATCTCTCCAACCTCCAGTAATTGTCCTCAAATTGTTTTAGATGACAGTGAAAATTGCTCATGATTCAGTACCAAAGTAATAAAAGTATAAAGTAAAAAAGAATGTTGTATGGTCCTCTGCCTCTGGCAGTTGTTCTGTTTCTTTCTTCTGTGATGTTCCCTGAGCCTTAGGTACAGGAGTTGTATTATAGATATATCAGTTGAGGCTGAGCACCCCAGATCACTTGTTATTATTAGTTTTTCAAAACAGGGTTTGTCTGTGTAACAGCCGTGGCTCTGTAGACCAGGCTGGCCTTTCAACTCACTGAGATCCACCTGCTTCTGCCTCCCGAGTGCTGGGATTAAAGTCATACATCAATCACCACTGCCTAGCAAATAATTATTTTTAATCCTTTGTTCTTAAATATTTTAGTGTAATTCCTCACAATGGTACAGATATAGTATAATTGCAAAGATTAGAAACATTACATTAGTGTAGTATTATGATCTAATCTGTGAATTTATTCAAATGTTGTCAAGTGTCTCACTAATATCCTTCATAGAAAAAGAAAATAATTGTTGGGCATGGTGATGCGTGCCTTTAATCCCAGCACTTGGGAGGCATAGGCAGATAGATCTATGTGAGTTTGAGGCTAGCCTAGCCTAGTTTACATAGTGAGTTATGGGCCAGCTAGGGTTATGTCATGAGACCTTATCCCCTCCCCCCCCCAAAAAAAAAAGAAGAAAGAAAATGAAGTTCTTTTATTCTGGTCTAGACTACTATATGGAATCACACATTATAAGTAGTTGTTGGGGGTCTAGACAGATGACTCGGTGACTGCATGTTTGCTGCTCTTCTAGAAGAACCAAATCAAGTCCCAGCAACTAACATCGGGAGGCTCAAAACCACCTGTAACTCTTAACTCTTGGGGGCCTCCTCGGCACCTTGTATACATGAGGCATACACACGACAGAGAGAAATATAAATATTTTAAAGATTTTAGTAAAAATGAATCTTTAAAATAGTTTTAAAGTTTCTTTTTTTCTTTAAACTGCAGCAGCTTATTGGTCTTGTCTTTTGTAACTTGACAGTTTTGGAAAATGTGTTTATTTTGTAAGCTTTTGTTTTAACTTGAGTTTTGATGTTTCTTCATAACTAAATTCAAGGTTATGCATATCTTCAGGAATACTACAGTGCTGGTATATTGTCTCAGTGACTTACTCAGGTGTGTGATGGCTGTGTATCCCATGATAACAGCAACTTAGTTCATTTGTTGAAAGTGGCATCTACCGAATTTCTCTGCATAAAAATAGCTTTCTGTCTTGTGTCTTTTTCCGTTTGTTTTTGTTTTTGAGATGGAGGTTTATGCATGTGCTTAGGGCTTTCTTAAACTCATGGACTCAAGTAACACTCTGCTCCTATCCCCACCAGTAGCCGAGACTACTGGTGCATGTCACTACACCCTGCTTACTAACACAGTAAAGTGATTATTTTAGCTCTGCTTAATGCATGTCTTTTGGGAAGGTCATTTGAGAATACCTACAAATGTTAACATTAATTGGTGATGCTTGTTTGAAACAGTTATTACTATAGAGATCACCAAATAATTGTCTAATTCCATCATTACTCCTTATAATTTTTCTTCCTGCAATATAGGAAAGCCTCTTTGTTATCTTTTATTTGTTGCTTTATCAACTTTGTCCCCTTTGACTTCTGTTTTCTGCTGTGCATGGTATCTTATGCCTGCAGTCATTACTACCATTATCCACGTTGATATAACAGCATTTTTTCAGCCTTGACTGACTTTGTTGTTCCTTCAGCATTTCTTCATTTGTTCGACTTTCTTCCCTGGCTTTCTGTCACTGTGTATCAGGCTCACTTTGTACTCTACTACACTGGAATAATTTAGTTTTCCTAAAAACACCAGTTTCTTTTAGTGGAAAATGCTTTTTTTAAAAAGAAATCTGGGGCTAGACATGGTGGCACACAACTACAAGTTCTTGTGAGTCTGAGGTAGGAAGGTCAACCTAGCTAAACAACAGAGGCAAGTGCTAATTATCATTCCTCACTGCCTCTGTGAGGCCATTGCTTGTAGGGTCTTTCAGTGAGAGCAAGACCAGAAAATAAACTCGCACCTCACTTTGACCTGAACATCATTCTAATTAATTAGCTTCTTGGGTTGGGTTATTATTATACACGTGTGCTGTGGTGTGTGTTTGTGTAGAGGTTAGAGGACAGTTTTCAAGAGTTGGTTCTCACCTTGGACCTTGTTGAGTCAGGGTCTTTTTTGTTGTTTCTCCTGCTGCACCATATACTCCACACTAGCTGGCCTGAAAGCTTCTGGACAATTCTGTTTCCACCTCTTATGCTCTGTAGGAATGCTTAATTACAGATGTGCACCACTGCATCTACTTTTTTACCTAGTTTCTGGGGATTTAACATGTAAATGGCTGGGTAGTGGCGGCAGCTCCTCCTTTTAATCCCAGTAGAGGCTGGCAGATCTCTGAATTTGAAGCCAGCCTTGTCTACATAATAAGTTCTAGGACAGCCAGAGAAACCCTGTTTTGGAAAACCAAAAAAAAAAAAAGCATATCAAAGAATCAGTTTCTAAGTCTAGAAGCCAGACGCAAAAGTAAGAATCCAACTATACTATCTTTTCTTTTAAGATTTATTTATTATGTATACAGTATTCTCAGTATTCTGTCTGCATGTATGCCTGAAGGCCAGAAGAGGGCACCAGACCTCATTACAGATGGTTGTGAGCCACCATGTGGTTGCTGGGAATTGAACTCAGGACTTTGGAAGGGCAGGCAGTGTTCTTAACCACTGAGCCATCTCTCCAGCCCCAGAATCCAACTATCTTGTATAAAGTTTTTCTTACTTAAAAAAAAAATGCCAACAATAATCCAGGAAAATTAGAGTAGAGCCGTAATGGAATAGAAGTTTCAAGAGGAAGCACCATTGAACTCATGATTAGGTTGGCACGTGGGGAAAAAAGGAACTGAGTGAGGAAGAGAAGTCAAGGTTGACACTTGAGTTTCTAGCTTGGGAAACATGGAGAGTTTGTTTCAGACACAGAACAGAGGAAGAGAAGCAGGCTTGAAGAGAAGGATGAAGTGTGCCATTTCAACATAACCACAAATTAAGAAACAAATTCTCAGAGGTGGCATTGTATGTCCAAGATGACTGGACGCTCAGAGCTGAGATTCCAACCCAGGTCTGTCTGACAACAAATCTCTGTGTTACTCAGCACTGCCACACTTCCTTCCACACTCAGAGTGGCCAGACCATGGGGACCACTCACAGTGTGAGTAACGTGCTCTCTTCCATGTCTGAAGAGAGCAACTAATAACATGAGAATATTTCCACAGGCATGTCTATTATTGGCATTGTGCCTGTTGTGACTCAACACTGCCATCCTCTGGTTCCAGCGTGAAAACACTAAGATGCACCTGATACTGGGGGATGTTTATGGTGTGTCTTCCATAAGGATTGTTTATGAAGCAGTATGGCATGCGTGGTACAGTGGAAAGATCTTGGGGATAGAGAATGGAAATAGACGTTCTAATGATGTAAAGAAGACTTGGTCAGTGGAAGAGGTTGTTATTGGGTCTCTGAGTTTTACTTCTGCATATCCAGTTCAGTCAGGACTCCTTTACCCACCAGCCTATTCTACATCACACACATGTAAAGAGATAGCAGCACAGCATTGTGGATAGTACAGTGTGCGGCATAGTCCAGCACTTTAGAGTGAACAGATCTGAATTCAGGTAGCAGTGCCAAACTGCTTGAAGGAAGGGAGTCACTTATTCTGAGTTCCATTTTTTTTTTCTCATTAGTATGGTTCAAGTTGTAAAGATATCTAGAAGTTTGAGGAACACATAGGCCTTCAGTGAAGACTAATTGTATTCTCTTGCCTTTTCCATCCCTTTAACCTTAAGCGTCATTGCTCCTGATTTCTGTCTCTAGCAACTCCAAAGTTTACATTTTCTTTCTTTTGTCCCCCCCCCAAGGGCAGGGATTGAACCCTGAGACTCACACTTGCTAGTCAAGAACACATGGAGCTACATGGCAGCCTTTAACAGTTTCTGTATACCCTTTTCTATTTCCATGTGTGCCTTCATTGTCAGAAACCCAAATAAAAACAGTTTGGTAGTAAAAGATACACCGTCCAGATAATCAGCATCCATTACAGCCTGATGACTCACAAGCTTACTCAATAGTCAAGTAAAAGGCTTGTATTTAACACTGCCTCCCGGATAGTCAGGATAGTCAGGAGGTTCCCCCACCGGCCACCCAGTGGCAATCCAAAGCAAGATTGGGCAGTGAGGAGGTATAAAATAGTTGTTGCCAGTTTAGCTAATAAAAAATGCCCTTCTCTCTAGGGGCCCTAACAAGTCTGGGGATGTGAACTGAGTTCAGTTCTACACCCACTAAGTGCTAACTGTGATCTGACACAGTAGGAACAGAGAGTAGGGGGAAATAGTGGTTCTCAGTGTGTATGTGCGTGCGTGTGTGTGTGTGTGTGTGTGTGGTTTGGCTAAAGAGAGAGGAATCATAAAATAAAAAGCTGGAGATAAAAGAAATAGTGGGCTATCCTGGGCTCATGTTGATTCATGGGAGCTGTTTTGTTTTTATTTTATTTTTTTCACTTATATTATAACATTTTACCATCCCTCACTCTACAGTGGTG
>JAQHUG010000012.1:3286043-3300734 GCA_028555095.1 Dicrostonyx torquatus | reverse complement strand
CTTGGGAGGCAGAGGCAGGCAGATAATCTGTGAGTTTGAGGCTACCATGGTCTACAGAGGGAGTTCCAGTGCAGAAAAACCTGTCTCAAAAAAAAGAAAAAAGAAAGAGTTGAGTATAGGAATTTTGACACTACTTCCATTTGGGAGACTATACATATGTAGCCAGAGGAACTTAGTGAAAATGAACTCACTGATCTAAGTGGAAAAACTCTGACCCAAAGCTTCAATGTGTCCTAGAGAAAGTGAGACCAGAAAAAAAAAAGTCCTATCAGAACAATTCTAAGATTTATTTAATGTCATGACATTGAAAATACAAAGCCAAAAGAAAAAGAAAATACAAAGAAGAACATGATGTTGGAAATGGATCCAAGCTTAAAAGCAAGCATACTCTTAGCATTGAAGAGTTGCCCATTCGTACTATAGGTTACACAAAAACCAAAGCCATCAGTGTACAAATTATTGTCAATCATTTTTAAACAAAGAAATAAAATACTTTTGGTGTTTTGAATGGAATATTTTCAATTATAGTGTGATGTGGGATTCCCCTCTGTATGATTTGAATACCATTGGTTAATAAAGAAACTGTCTTGGACCTGCGCAGGGAATAGAGGTAGGTGGGGAAAATTAAACTGAATGCTGGGAGAAAGAAGGGTGGACTCAGAGAGAAGTCATGTAGCCCCGCTGGATACAGACACTGGAACTTTAGCTGGTAAGCCACAGCCACATGGCGATACACAGATTAACAGAAATGGGTTAAATTAAGATGTAAGAGTTAGCCAATGAGAAGCTAGAGCTAATGGGCCAACCAGTGATTTAATTAATACAGTTTCTGTGTGGTTATTTCGGTTCTGGGCAGCCAGGACAAACAAGCGGCCCCTTACAACAATTGTGTCTGAAATAAGTGGAAAAAGAACAATCTTTTCAACACATGGTTCAAGGACAGCTGTATATCTACAGGCAAAAGAGTGATGTTAGACATCTACCAAAAAACAGACTCAAAACGGATCAAAGACTTATATGTAAAAACTAAAACTGTGAAATTCCTAGAAGAATCATGGATATAAATCTTTTTTTTAACCTTGAATTAGGAAATAGTTTTCTATGATAACAAAAGTGTAGAGCAACCAAAAAACATGTAAAATGACTACCAAATTTTAAAACTATAATAAAATTGGTACGAGCAGAAACTGAAAAATGCTACATCTCAGGGCCTATTTTACTAATCATCTAATCTAGACTTAAGATTAAATGATACAGTAAATGTTAATTATTTTGTGTCTACTGATGTTATATTATGAAAATCACATACTAAAAGAAGGTTTAGTGGGAAAAGCACTTGTCACAAGCCTGATGACCTGCAGCCCATGTAAAGCTGGGTACAGGAGCTCAACCATCTGTGATTCCAGTGCCTGCTTTCAGGAGGATGAGATACACAGACAGAACCACCAGAAGTTGGGAGCCAGGTAGCCCTTCCACAGCAGTGCACAGCAAGAGAGACCTGTCTCAAGCCAAGGTGCAAGGCAAGGACTGACTCCCTACATTGTTCTCTGTCTGGCTTCCACATTCCCAAACCTTGGTAGACTTGCACCCATACTCTGTGCGCACGTGTGCACACACACACATGCACAATACAACACACAATTGAGTAAACAGTTTTACAGTCTTTGAAAACATTTTCAACAAACCATTTGCACCATTCATAGATCAATCAAGATTTCAATAGATGCCATTGTTATTTCATTTTTATGTTACTTATACTAAAGTATTGACCAACATTCTCATCAGAACTCTACTAGGAGAGCTGGTAGTTAAACATTTACCAGCAGCATACCACTAGCTGGAAATGGTACCAAAGATCCTAGTATCTAACATCTCTTATCATCTTATATAGTCTCAGCTTGATGCTTAGAACTTGTTCCAGTCACAAGCAAATGAATGGATGGCCATATCAGATCATGTGCTATTCCTATGTACTTTAACACTGCCTCCCTGGATATCCAGGAAAATCTGTTTTCCATGGCATTCCAGAGTAAGGACAGGTAGTGAAGAGGTGTGAAGCTCATAAAATGCCCTTCTCTCAGGACTTCTAATAAGTCTGTATACCTGGCCTGGGATTAGGCCTAGACAAAGACCTGCCAAGTCGTCTATATGGGCAGACAGTAGAGCAAGCAAATAAGCCATGTCTTGTTTGGGGACTTTTCTCCCCTTTCTTTTACTCAAGGTGTAGTCTTTAACTGAGAATTAAACAGAGACTTGGCCCCATGAGAGCCAGGTCTGAACTTGGCTTCTAGTCCAAAGCACTCTCCTTGGCTCTAATCACTTGGAACATTACTTCAACCTTATCTTATTTACCCAGAGTCTCCTCGGGAGGTGAGCCAGGGATTCATAAAAGTAGGCCTTTACTTTTACATAAAACCCTTTGCATGCCTTGTCCATGCAAGCTGTGTAAGCCCCCTAATGGCCTTGTGTGGTGACTAGGAAGGAAATAATAAATCTATTTATTGATAAGGAAAATGAGGTTCAAAGATATGGAACCTATTTTAGGGCTGGAATTCAGGTATGCTAACCCAAAATTTTGTTGTCTTCTGTGAAAAAGAAGTATTATACCCTAGAACTAGAAATACTCAGAATTATTATAGTTATTTGCAATAAAAGTGCTTCCCATTCACTTTCATTGTACCTTCATATCGTGTTAATTAAATGAATAAGAATCCAAAGTTCAAAAAAATCTAAGCAAGTTGTCCTGCATCACACAGCAGACCTATCAGAGCAGAGGTTTAAGCCCAGATCTCAGTTCCCAATGTCACACCCATAGCTCTGAAGTAAGTGAATAGCCCCGGACACATGAAACAATATTTTTGAGAAAGAAAAGAAAGTAAACTGAGTTTCCACTGTTCAATCATTAATAAATATTGCCTACGAACCACATCTTCAGATTGTACTAGGTACAGAGTAAGAGGGACGTAAAATAGATTTGATCGCTGTGCTTAAAAGTGCTTATATTTGTGTGTGGGGTGGCAGTAGTGCATATAAACGATTAAGTGTAAATTGTGTAAATCCTGGAATATTAGGAGAGGGAGATCTTTGAGAGAAAATTACTCAGGAGAGTCCAGGGAAGTCTTTTTGAGGAAGTGATATGTAAGTTGAGACCAGAATCCAAGTCATAATGAGGCAGAGAACAGTGTGTGCTTGAGCAGAGAAAATGGCAAGCGATAAAGCCATAGAGAGGCAGTCAAGGGTCAGACTAGAAGGATCTGTGCCCATCGGGAAGGATTTGAGCTTTTCTCTCAGTGAGAAATCCTGAAGAGCTTTCAATCAAGGGAGATTTATGAGCTAGTTTATGTTCAAAATATCACTCTGGCTATTGAGAGGAATAAAATTGCAGAGGCAAGATTGGAGATATGGAACAAGAGCTTTTTTTTTTTTTTCCAGAAGCCCAGGTGAGATGGAGAGTCTACTAGGCCCAAAGCAATGTCAGTGAAAAGGGAAAACTGTAAGTGGTAAATTGAAATATATATCAAATATTATCCTGGGTATTATAAAGTTTCTTATTTAAACTCACAACCAAGGAATGTAGTTGTTTTCCAGACTTTTGTAGATGAGGAAGCTGAAACTGAGAGACTTAATGACCGTATTTTATGTTTTTTCCTCCTTCAAATAATAGTGATCTCTTGGTTAGAAAAACTCATACTCAAAACCCAGAGTAGGTTTCATGGTGATGTACATAGAAAACTCCGTGTGAAATCCTGTCTACCCCAGATGATTGTCAGTCTAGATAGGGAACATCTGTGCTTAGAGATTAGTCTGATAGAAAACTGTGTGACCTAGCACACCCATCAAGTTACCAGTTCTGGATTCTAGACAGTAGAAGTTTCTTAGAGCTGAGAAAAAAAATTCTAACCATAAAAAAATTCAGACCATAAAAAGGTATAGCTATAGATTGCCTGAGCTGGAAAGATTTCTTCCAGATAACTGGACACAAATGGCTCATGTCACAGATGAGAAAACAAAATCTAAATTTCGAAGGCTCTGGGGACTGCCAGAGACATGTAAATGACAGAGACAGAATGGAGCTAACACCAGGTCTTTTAATGCCCAGCCATTGGTTCCCATAGCACTGAGCTATGTCATCTGATGGATCCAAAAGTCCTTTTTCTGTATCACACAAGCTCTGGGTGAGGAAACTACAGATCTTTCTTTCTTTCTTTCTTTCTTTGTTTTGTTTTGGTTTTTTGTTGTTGGTTTAGTTTTGTTTCGTTTTTCGAGACGGTTTCTCTGTAGCTTTGGAGCCTGTCCTGGAGCTCACTTGGTAGGACCAGGCTGGCCTCAACCTCACAGAGATCCACCTGTCTCTGCCTCCCAAATGCTGGGATTAAAGGCGTGAGCCACCACCGCCCAGCTGCAGATCTCATTTCTACTCCTGGGTGGTCTCTTGCAGAGACACAAGGTCTGTATCATTTAAATAAAGAAGGTATAAGGTAACCAACCTACTTCTGAGAAGCTGGCTAAAGCTGTCCCCAGGATTTGAAGCTCCTATTCCTAGACCTCTGTGAACTTCCTCTGCTATGTGCTTTCTATACTTTGGGAAAAGATTTTTCTGTCCATCGTTTTTACCATGGCATGGATTATAAAGAGTCAAATTCAAGTAAGGCATAGGCCCCGAATATTGCCATTTGCTGCTGTATAACCCCCAAGACAAATCTTTGCTCTGCCATAGGCCTGTTTATCTGTTCAATAGGGAGAGTGGCATAACTTTTGAAGGGCTTACTATTTATGATTGTGTGGAATCAGAACTATTGCACAATTCCAGGTCCCTGGCACAGAGTGGATTCACCAGAACTCTTGGCTGCCTTATGAGATAGAGTTCATCAGGTGGAATGTGGTAACTACTGAGCTCTTCCTGCCCACCCTAATGCCAGCCCCCTCCTCCTCCGCTCTTCCAGAGTCTCGGCTGATGACCAGAGGTGCCCAGGATTCAGAATCATTTCCTTCCTTGTATTCAAGGGAAGAGCCCCAGAGCCCACCCTTGCTCTTCACATGCCACTGTTTGAGTATAATTTGAAAAAGGCGCCTTCCTGTCTTAAAATATCTTCTCCACCTACTGGAAGGAAGGGAGGTGTTGATGAAGGAGCAAGCACTCGGGGGTAAACAGGCTTGAGCGGGACCTCAGCCCATCACTTCACTAGCTTTGTGTCCCCGCACACTCCAATCCCGAGGAATACCGTCGGAACACTGAAAATTAGATGCGCGCAAAGTACTTGTGGAATAAAAGTCTGTAAACCTTTCTAATTAAAATGTTAGAAATAAAATATTAAGGGCCATCTTGTTACAAATTTTTTAAATGATGTGATTAGTCCAACAATTTTGTGTGTGTGTGTGCACATGTGATGTATTGTGTGTGGTGTATGTGTGCCACAGAGCTTGTGTGGAGGGCAGGGTACTACTTCAGGCTTCAGTTCTGTCCATCCATCATGGGCTGGGACTGAACTCAGTCATGAGACTTGGGCAGCAAGCAGTTTTACCCACTGAGCAATCTCACCAGCCCCACAGTTTTTCTCAAAACCAATATGCAATGTAAACTCTTTCCACATGCTTCAATGTAGCAGACTTTCTTGGACTGCCAGCCCCCAAATTATGACAGGAAGACTTATTATTACTTATGAATAATAAATTGTCCCGCTAGCTTTTATCACTTATTTTTAAACTGTTTCTAGTCATCTACATTTTTGCCTTGGTGCTTTTTACCTTTCTTTCATTCTATTGTCCTTTCCTGCTTTCTTTATGTCTGTTTGGCTGGCAGCTGCCTGGCTGACTGGCCCCTCCTATTCCTCTATTGCCTAGCATGTCCGAACGGTGGCATGGCAGTCGTGCTCACAGCAACCCATCTATTATCCACACTTTACATAAAAAGGGAAAGAGGAGAGTTTTTCTTTTTTTCTTTTTTTTTTTTTTGCCATTCAGCTCTTTATTAGATCAATCAGATGCCTTAAGCAGGTAAGGTGAAACAAATGTAACAGATCTTTACATAGTTAAACAAACATTGCACAGCTTTACATAGTTAAAGTAATATTCCGCAACATAAATGTAACACATCTTTATATAGTTTAAGTAATATCCCACAACACTTCATAGGTAAGTGTTCAACACATCTTTATTATCCTTATAATTATACTCATTGATTGTGAGCTGTGTGAATTAACTGAGCAGGTTTTAAATTCTCTCAGAAATAGAACTCTGATTCTAAAGTTCTGTCCAGCTGAAGGATCTTCAGTAGCTTCCCTAAACCTACAGTGTATGAAAACCCAACTATAAGGCTGTAATTGAGGGTTCTTAACTCTTAGTGCCCAGCCTACTTTTGCAATCTGAAGTCTTTCGTACAGCTTTTAAAAATATGTAGAATTTAGTGTCCCACTTCAGCTGCTCACCTGATTCCTTCCTCTGTGACACTATAGTATTTCTACATCATAAATAACATAATAGCTTATGATAGCTACTGCTGACTGCAGTTATTAACTGCTGGGTAGTAAATAAGAACTTGACACTTTACGGACATTTAATCCTGACAAGAGCCCTGCGAAGTAGGTTTTACTTTATTTTTTTTAATGTATTTATTTTTATTTTATGTGCATTGGTGTTTTGCCTGCATGTATGCCTGTGTGAGTGTGTTCGATCCTCTAGAACTGGAGTTACAGACAGTTAGTTATGAACTGCCATGTGGGTGCTGGGTATTGAACCCAGGTCTTCTGAAAGAGAAGTCAGTGCTCTTAACTGCTGAGCTATCTCTCCAGCCCCAAGTAGGCTTTGTTTTAAGACTTTTTTTTTAAAAAAAAAAAAAAGATTAAACAGAGAGAAGTTAAATAGATGTCAAATGCAACAGTTACCAAATACAACAGATTTAGAGTCAGATTTATCTCAGCCCTCGGTGTTAGCATTCAAACTCCCCATAGGTCAGATGTTTAAACGGACTTTGCACACACTGAAGGTCTGTAAAAATTGGCTATTAATCACTGTCATCACCTCCTCTTCCTTGGATGCAAAGATCTGATTACACAGCAGCTTACTGTTCTCAAAGGCACTTTGGCTGCGCTTTTGAGCACATTGTTATTTTCTGTCTCAAGCGGTTTTTTTCCCCCTTAATTATATCTACCTTACTCAAGATCTGCCCAGTGAGGTTCTGTAACACAATGCATGACCCTCACCCTCTCAAGGGCAGGTGTGAAGACTTCTCTTGTCTCCCTGCTCCTCTCCACTTAGTTAATGCTTACTAGATAATGTTCAAACTCTTTTCTCCTAAATAATTTCCATGAGACCAATCAGCAGACTCCTCTATTGTCCCAAGAGAAACCTTAATGGGATTGTTGTGTAGACACAGGACACAAATAGCAGTGTAATTCAAGTCCTGTCCAATAGGTGGCACGGCAGTCGCGCTCACAGCCGCCCTGTATTATCCACAAGCATTCTTATCCACAGTTTACAAATAATGGGAAATAGGAGACTTTTTCTTTTCTTTCTTTCTTTTTTTGTTGTTTGTTTGTTTTTCAAGACAGGGTTTCTCTGACTGTCTCAGAACTCACCTGTAGACCAGGCTGGCCTCAAATTCACAGAGATCCACCTTCCTCTGCCTCCCAAGTGCTGGAATTCAAGGCCTGTGCCACCACTGCCTGGCTAAAAGGAGACTTTTTCAAACTCCAGAATCTTTTCAGAACAGGTGAGGTGAGTTGATTTCACGATTTCAACAGAAATGCCTTGGATTTTCCTTTAAATTAGTTCATCCTTTGCAAATGTGTAATCTATAGCATTAGGTACTTCAATTCATTTTTTAAATAATTTGTTTAACTTTATTTTATATGTACTGGTATGAAGGAGCCAGAGTTACAGACAGTTGTAAACTGTCATATGGGTGCTGGGATTTGGACCAGGGTCCTCTGGGAGAGCAGTCAGTGCTCTTAATCACTGAGCCATCTCTCCAGCCCCAGGACTTCAATTCTTTATATTGTATATTATGTATACAATATTCTGTATGTATGTATGCCTGAAGGCCAGAAGAGGGCACCAGACCTCGTTACAAATGGTTGTGAGCAACCATGTGGTTGCTGGGAATTGAACTCAGGACCTTTGGAAGAGCAGGCAATGCTCTTAACTGCTGGGCCATCTCTCCAGCCCCCAGGATTTCAATTCTTTAAAGCCTTCTAATCTTAATATCTTTCTTAATATCTAATCTTAAATATTTCAGAAGAGATATATGAAATATCTTAATTTGCTTTATCTCAGTGTAAAAAGTTCCAAATGTATTATTTTGGAAGTGTGGGTTTTTGAGATAGTGGCTTACCACTTAGCCCAGGTTTGCTTATAACTTATAATCCTCATTCCTCTTGCTTTTTTGTTGCTGGGGTTACAAATGTGGACCATCATAACAAGCCTCAAAAATTTGAGAAAAGGTCTTACTGTGCAGCCCTGACTAGCCTGGAACTTGCTATGTAGACCAGGCTGGCCTCAGAGTCACAGAGATCTACCTGCCTCTGCCTCCTGAGTGTTAGGACCAAAGGTGTCCACTACCATGCCCAGTGATATATTCTTGTTTATTTTTGGTGTTTTCAGACAGGGTCTCATGTATCCCTACATAGCCAAGGATGACCTTGAACTCCTGATCATCCTCCTCCTCCAGTTCTCCAGTGCTGGATTTACAGACAGGTATGTGCTACTACATACAATGATTCATGGTGCTAGGGATGGAACTCAGGGCTCCATTCATACGAAAAGCACTCAAACAACAGAGCTACAGCACCACCCCACTCCCAAGTGTATATTCTTTTGTTGTTGTTGTTGTTGTTGCTTTTTGGAGACAGGGTCTCTTTGTGTAACAGCCCTGACTATCCTGAAACTCATTCTGTAGACCAGGCTGACCTCGAACTTCCAGAGATCCACCTGCCTCTGATTCCCGAGTGCTGGGATTAAAGGTGTGCACCACCTTTAATGTGTCTATTCTTGAGGCCACTTGACCTTAATAGGCTTGATGGGCACAGAGACAAGATCCACAAAGATATCAGTGAAAAAAAGAACTGTAGGAAGTTCATTAGGAACAATCTGCTTCCCTGTGACTTCAGCCATTGCCAAGGGGCTCCATGGAGACTGGTTATTCCAGAAATTTGAGAGTACAGTTTATGAGAGCATATAAAGCATTATGCTTGGGATAGGCTCAAAAAAACTCCTAGCCAGTAGCTAGGAGATAAAAAAAAATTGAGAGTTACATCTGTATAAGAATCCAAAAAAGGAGTGAAATAATATCTACAATTCCAAATTTGATAACTGAAGTTCAGTGTTAGAATCTGAGACTTTGGAACCAGGTTTCTGGAGGTGCACACCTTTAAAACCACAGAGGCAGGCAGATCTCTGTCAGTTCGAGGCCAGCCTCGACTACATAGTGAGTTCTAGGACAACCAGGGCTTTGTAGAAAGACCCTGTCTCAAAATTCAATACTCAAGAGAGAAGGGGAGGGAGGGAGGAAGGGAAGGAAGGAGAGAGAGAAAGAGAGAGAGAGAAAGTCTCAGACTTTGATGCCAGATTTGGTGGCACACACCTATAACCCCAGCAGTTGAGAGGTTGAGGCAGGATGATCACTTGAAGGTGGGAAATTCAAGACCAGCCTGGGAAACACAGTCATATCCTGTCTCAACAGCAGAGAATCTGTAGCTCAGATTAGAATGGAGTTTTCCAAATATAGAATCTTGGTTTGCCATTATTGGCATGCCTGAAGTAAAGTTTCTGGTTCTGGTTGTAGAACTGACCATAGGGCTTGAATACAAATAATAGAGCTATCCTCCTAACATTAGAATGTGGATACAGACAGCAGCTGAACACTAATGGGAGGAAACTAACTCAGCGAGTTAAAGCTGCGGCCAATGGGAGATTTTAGAGTTCATTAACAGAGTCTCAGGCTCTGAGTTTGGAACCTGGACTTCTCATCTCAATAGAATTTCAGGTTATGAGAGCAAAACCTGGGAATCTGACAGGAGACTTTCAGTGTCACAGAAGAACCTGGAGTAGAATTTGGAGTTATAAGACTAGACTTAGAATGTTCTTATTAGAATCCTGCCTTTTGAGATTGGAACCTCAGTTCTAAAAATGCAATATTACAGTTTAAATGCTTAACCTGAAATACAAGTACTGACTATGGGATTCAGAGAACACAGCTTTGAGTTCCAGAAAGGACATTTGAATTGTCATAGTGGATTCTTGAGACACAATAGTCAGTTATGCATATTAATACATAATTAGACTAATATTAAAATTTGCCACCAGAAGCAATAATGCAAACTGGATAATGGTGATGCACACCTGTAATTCCTTCACTTGGGGAGCTGAGGCTGGAGGATCGAAGTTCAAGCCTAGCTTTGGATACATAGATAATTCAAGACAAGCTTGGATGGCGGTGGCTCATGCCTTTAATCCCAGCACTAGGGAGGCAGAAGCAAGCGGATCTCTGAGTTAGAGGCCAGCCTGGTCTATAGAGTGAGTTCTATGACAGCCGGGGCTGCACAGAGAAACCCCGCTCAACAAAACGAGACAAAAATGTAGTGATACTAGTCAGGTCTAATGGCACAGATCTGTAATCTGAGATACTCAGATGAATCACAAGTTCAAGGCCAGCCTGGGCAACACTGTCTCAAAAAGTAAAAAGAAACCCTTGCAGTTTCAGGCTGCAGGACTGGGATGGTGAGCATTAAAGTATAGTAATTATGTCAACACCTATCATTTGCTTTCTGTGTGCCAGACATCACTTGAAGTTCTTCCCTTGCACTGTTATTATGACTACCACAGGTAAATTCCATTGTCAGCCCTATTTTACAGACGAGGATGCTTCTCAAAGGTCACATATGTGTGAAGCACAGAAATGGGACCCAACCATAAACAGTCTGGTTCCATAGCACAGGCTTTTAACCACCGTGGTTAACTTCTTAACTCTTGGATTCCATTAGCAAATATTGGCCTGATCAAGTAAAACATGTAATTACCATAAAAACAAATGATAGATAACTTAGTAGCAGCATCTTTGGGTTTTGATGATATAATTTGTATGTTCCATGAGAGAATGAGAAACTCACATAATAGGAACTGGAACCCTGAAAAATTATTCATTTGTGAAATTAGAAGGGCTCAATTTAATCTCAATAATTACAATCCCAAGAGTCTATGACTATGCTCAGCTTCAACTCTGAAACTTGAGAGCTCGTTCCAGTTGTGGAATGAATGTTTTCTAGAATAAAGCCTAAGTTCCTATAGCAGAATCTTAATTTTTGAGAGTAGAGCCTTGAGTTTTAATAATGGCATTCTGGGGAATGTAAGGTTTTATTTTTTTATTTTTTAAAATTTATTTATTTATTATGTATACAGTATTCTTAGTATTCTGCAGGCCAGAAGAGGGCACCAGATCTCATTACCGATGGTTATGAGCCACCATGTGGTTGCTGGGAATTGAACTCAGGACCTTTGGAAAAGCAAGCAGCGCTCTTAACCACTGAGCCATCTCTCCATTCCCAGATGTAAGGTTTTAACTGTTGAATCTGGAATTATTGACATCCTCAAGCCTCACGATTTAAAATTGGGATTCCAGTAATGAAATATGAGAATGCAGTAGTAGAATGTAAACTCCAACAATAGGCTCTCGGCTTCAGTGAGTACAGCATGATGCTACAAACGTAGCATGGATATGTGAGTTCACGAACAGCACTGAGAGCGCTAATGTTAGAACTGCAAGCCTTGAAAACAGAACCTAAAGTTATTAGAAAGTTGAAATCCAAAGTTTAGGTTATAAAATGTGGGTTGGAGACAGGTAGGATTGTTAAACAGGTGAAGAAAGCTCACCGTGCCAGGCACGATGACCTGAGTTTTATCACTGGGTCCCACAGGGTAGAAGGGAGAGCCAACTCCCCTCTGCTTGACCTCTACCGTATGAGTGCCGTGACACATGCGCCACTCTCACGTTCATAAATCAATGTAATTTAAGGGTTTAAAAAAATGATTCTGGATTTGCCAAACTAGAAGTTATAATTCCAAAAGCAGAATCTTGGGCTTTTATAGTGAGCCTATGGCTAGGACACTGGAGAGATGGCTCCATGGTTAAGGGCACTTGCTGCTCTCTTAGACTTCCTCAACCCACAGGCAGAAGGGCATCGATGCTCTCTTCTGACCTTCAATTGCACCAAGTAAACATGTGGTGCACATACACCCATGCTGACAAAGCACATACAAAGTATTTTAATTGATATTTCAAAAATAGTGGAATCTGTTCAGTGGGACAATGTCAGACTTCTGGAATAGAATCCGGAGTTTAATTGTAAATGACTGTGTTCACTAGTGTGACATCTACAATCAAACTGAATAAATTGCATAGAATTGTAGCAGAGTATGGACCATAGCTAATAGAATTAGGGTTTATCAGAGTAAATGTGGGAATCCAACATTAGAATTTGGTGTTTCATTCCAGTAGAGTAGTCCAGAGTTCCAGATGAACAAGAATTTGGAATTATGGGATGGCTAGGTATCTCTACAGGAAGCCACAAAGCCTGACTACTAGAGTTTGATTCCTAGGACCGGCATGGTAGAAGGAGAAAACCAACTCCCCCAAGCTGTCCTCTGACCTCCACACATGTGCTCTCTGTCTATCTGTCTGCTCATCTCTTGCTCTTCCTTTCTCTTGTACTAATAAAATAATATGTCTTATTGTTTTTTAAAAAGAACTTGTAATAATGATGGTGAACTCTTGTAGTTAGTTTTCTTCTTAGTTTTCAATCTATCCTGAACTAGTAGTGGATTTATTGTGTGTCCTTATTACAAAACAAAAACAGAAAAGAAAAAAACGCCTTTCTGTTCAGTGAGGAAAGATTGTGACCCAGAGAGTAGGAGAGTACTGCCACATTCGGAAACACGCAGACGCCAATGGAACCTTCCACTGTTAGTGGCGTTTGATCCCCAAGCCCTTTGCTCAGGCCTGTTGCATGCTGTGACACTTCTGCAGCAGCAGATCTGCCCTGGTCCTGAGAGGTTAGTCACGAGTAAAGCAGTACAAGCTTGTCACAGTGAGGAATGTCGTCCAAGGCCAGAATGCATGGGCTTATTCAGACAAGGAAGAAAGAGATCTGTGTGGGCTGCACAGGAGGCTCCACAGGGAGGAATTCTGGAGGATGGGGAGCGTGTAAATAGAAAGTGGATGGCTGGTGGAAAACACACGAATGAAAACGTGGGAAATAGGATCCACATTGTGTACACCAGCAGTTTCTTTCAGCAGAGGAACATATGGAGTGGCTACTACTCACCAGGGTCAAATAGGCCCTTATAAACAGAAAACACAAACAGCAGTTTCTGCCTCTGAGGAGAGACATTAAAAACAATTATGGGCTAAGAAAGGGAAGGCAGAGGATACAGAAGTCATAGGCTCAGTGTATAGAATGTATGTGTGTGAAAATATCCTTACATAACAAATCCCATGTACAATTGGTTTTTGTTGTTGTTGTTGTTTTGTTTTGTTTTCTGTTTTTGAGACAGGGTTTGTCTGTGTAGTTGTCCTGGAACTGGCTGGCCTCAAACTCAGATCCATCTGCCTCTGCCTCTACCTCCCAAGTGTTAGGATTAAAGGGTATACCACCACTGCCTGGTGAAAATTTTAATCTTTATGGGTACACACTTCCAAAAATTTAGAATGACTTTGGATTTATACAGATATGAGCTTGAAAAGGAGGTCCACTGACTAACTATCCTTGTGACTAGGTATGCTAGTCTATCTATAGATCTGTCTTTATTAGCGCTCTTTATACAGAGAGGCTAATACCAGGCTAATACCACTTTCCTTAAAGTGTAGGATGAACATTCATGAGTGTGTGTGTGTGTGTGTGTGTGTGTAAATAAGCACATGGCAGTTATTCACTCAAATAGAATTATAGACAATGTGTTTTAAGGATACAAAGGAAGAGCAAGAGAGATGGCTTAGTGGTTAAGAGTGTTTACTTCTCTTGCAGAGGACCCAAATTTGTCTGAGTACTCATGTCAGGTGCCCACAACCACCTATAACTCCAGTTCCAGTGGATCCAACACCCTCTTGGTTTTATGGTCACCTAAATGCTTATGTACATATTTATACACAAATATACTACATATACAAAATTAAACAAAGATTAAAATAAAAATTTTAAAAGAAAGGATGGTGCCATGCTTGCTGCTCTTCCAGAAGACCTGAGTTTGGTTCCCAGCACCCACAATGGGCAACTCATAACCATATTAACTCTCACTTCAGGGGATCTGATACCCACTTCTGACCTCTGTGGGCACCACTCACACACACATAACCATATTAACTCACTTCAGGGGATCTGATACCCACTTCTGACCTCTGTGGGTACAACATATTTGTGTGCACACACTCACATACACATAACCATATTTTTTTCTTTATTGATATTTATTGAGCTCTACATTTTTCTCTGCTCCCTTCCCTGCCTCTCCCCTCCCCCCATAAGCCCTCCCCCAATTACTATGCTCCCAAATTACTCTGGAGATCTTGTGTTTTTATACTTTCCCATGTATATTAGGTCTATGTATGTCTCTCTTAGTGTCCTCATTGTTGTCTAAGTTCTCTGTGATTATGGTTTGTAGGCTGGCTTTCTTTGCTTTATGTTTAAAAACCACCTATGAGTGAGT
>JAQHUG010000012.1:3231095-3263520 GCA_028555095.1 Dicrostonyx torquatus | reverse complement strand
CAGTGAATATGGCATAGAAAGATCCTTGCAATGGAGCCAAGATTACTAGAATTGTTAAGAAAGTTACCCAGGCCTCAAGGTGGAAGAAGTTCATGACCACTTTTTTGTTTGTTTATTTGTTTGAGACAGGGTTTCTCTGTGTTGCCCTGGCTGTCAAGAGATCTGCCCACCTCTGCCTCCCAAGTGCTGAGATTAAGGCACCTGGCTTTTTAAAAATATTTTTATTATTGTACATGTGCATATTGGGGGGTGCACATGCGGAGGTCAGAGGATCTAACACAGGTCATCAGGTTTTGAAGATTATCTTGCCCACCATTAATTATTGTTATTTTTTTAAAAATCAGACACAAGGGTCTTGTAATTTCCTCCAGTAGCTGGAGCTACAGGAGTGTTGCTAGTTTGTTTTGCATGCTCTGTTCTGGGGTACTCTGGGTATTTCAGGTGCTAAACTAAATCCATCCCCAGCTCTTTACTTTTTACTTTGAGATAGATTCTTACTGAGTTGCCAGACTGGCCTTGAATTTGTGATCCTCCAGCCTCAATCTTCTAAGTATTTGGGACTATAGACCTGCGCCTATAAGCCTGACAATTCTCTTTAATTCTTAAATATACCTTTTCACTACCTTCACTAATTTCTGTCAACAAAGCTCTCCCACTCACTCACCCTCCAGGAAATGCTCTGTTAATAACCAGGAGACCTTTAACATCATCCTGCCATTATTTCTTTAGCTTTTACCAATAGGATCTGATTATTTCATGGTCTTGAGATTTATAAAAGCAGAAGATTGATTACAAGCTATTTATATTGTTATTTCTCTCTCATGTATTTCCTTCTGAATTTTTTGGTTTGGTATGATCTCATTTACACAAGTTAAATGTGTAAATATTCCACCACGTGATTGATTCCACTACAAAAGTCACCTTGGTGATAAGTACTTATTATATAAGGTCAGGAGAATTACACTTAACTACTTCAGAGGCACAGAACTACTACGCTTGTCCCCGTACTCTGGAGGCAGAGGCGTTGGCAGTGTGTGTGTGTGTGTGTGTGTGGTCTCTCTGTGAGTTCAAGGCTAGTCTGGTCTGCAGAGCTAGTTCCAGGACATCCAGAGCTACACACAGAAACACTATCTCAAAAAAAAAAAAAAAAGGCTTTAATCTCATACCCTTCTCATACCCTTCCTTTTTTTGGCACTGCACTGGACTGTATCTGAGGAGATCTTTTTATGTTTTGTTTTGTTTGTTTTTAAGACAGTCTCACTATGTAGCCCTAGCTGACCTTGAATTTATAGAAATCTACCAGCCTCTGCGTCCCAAGTGTTAAGATTAAAATTGTTTATTATACCACGCCTAGTTGATTTTAGGTTCTTTTAAGTATATCATATGCAGTAAGCATTTAATATTGCTGCATTAGAGAAATGGCATCATAACTCAATTTAGAGCAACTTTAGAAAATAAATTTTTTATTCTGTTGATGACTGAAGCTTTGGTAGAAAAGTTAAATGTTAAAGTAGTTAAAAGCCTTGGGAGGTTAACAGTGGATATCAAGGGAGTTGCCCTAGATCTACTCCGGAGTCCCATGGTTTACCAAGAAACAAGAATAAAGGAAGAATGGTACCAGTGTTTCCTAAATCACATGACTCAATAAAGGATTTCTACAAACATTTCTGGGCATGAAAAATGGTAATACTGGAATCTGAGACATTCTTCGACTTATAGACATTAAAATCATAACTGATTTGAAATCTGTATTTTTTTTTTTTCGAGACAGGGTTTCTCTGTGGCTTTGGAGCCTGTCCTGGAACTAGCTCTTGTAGACCAGGCTGGTCTCGAACTCACAAAGATCCGCCTGCCTCTGCCTCCCGAGTGCTGGGATTAAAGGCATGCGCCACCACCGCCTGGCTAATCTGTATTATTTTTTATGCTAGAGAAGTAAATACAGAGAACAGTGCTCTTGGTTAAACACTATACCCCAGGACAGCTGGTTAAGTATGAACTAAGTACTTGAAATGAACTAGAGTTTCTCAACTTACTGTTTGGTTTCTTTCCTACTGTGACATCCTCATGCTTAAAACATTCATTTGTTTATATAAAACTCCAACTCCATGCAAGCTTGTCAAATATTTGCCTCAGAATATTGGTCAAATGGAAAAGAAACAATATTACAGGTATGTAGAGAATATATATATGGAGGATCATATCTTTTGGATTTTCTTTCTGTCTGGGCTCCTCTCCCAGAGGTTGCAGACTGAGTTGTAGTGTACATCCTGATACATGTCTTCTCAGTACAATGCTGTCTGTCACACTTGAGGGTGACAAGTCAGAGGAGCTCTATTTCAGACTGTGGGTTTTAAATGGCGTGGAATAAAGGAAGCAGCTGCTTGAATAGGAAGGTCCAGAAGAGTGGAAAGTTAATCTTAGAAAATAGAGAATGCAATACTAGGAAATAAAAAAGGCCAGGATATTTCATTTCTGTTGCGTTTTCCTTCCACCCTACTAAGCAAATGGTAGTTATGTAAGGCTCCTGGGCACAAGCTATGAGAAACAATCAAAGGATGAAATACAGGGCTAAGCAAGATCGGTTCTCCTGCTTTTTTAGGCAGGAGAATTCACAAAGCAACTTGTACACATTTCATATGTGTTTAAGTCATGCAATGTATACATATAGACAAAGGACAGCCATCTTGCAGGCCTCAAACTTTTAATTAATGACTTTCTCTTATTCTAAGACAGACTCTAGGTAGACTCTCTGGTCATAGTGTTTCTGAAAATCATTATATGATTTGTTTTGTTAAAGTCAGAGTGTCACTATGTAGCCTTAGCTAGCCTGGAACTCACTATGTATACCAGGCTGGCCTTAAACTCAAAAAGATCCACCTAACTCTGCCTCGTGAATGCCCGATTAAAGACAAGGGTCCCCACGACCAGCCCATTACATGCTTTTATGCATGCATGTAATGCTGTAGAGCTTTTTTCCTTCCCCCCACAAGAAGCTGTATTTAAGCCAAAACTACATGAATAAGTCATGGTATATATAGTATTCTACATGCTTCTAAACAAAAATAGTTTAAATCTGCAAAAGTTATGTAAGCAAATGTCCTGCTACTGAAAAGATCAACCTCAGAAAGAGGGAAAAAAAAAAGTAAAACCTTTTCATCTTGTTGGTTCAAGTAACTGAAAACTTTATAGTTGCTACTTTGTATAATTAATTATTTCATGTATATTATACATTGAGTTTGTGAAGACAGGTAGATAATTCTGGAAATGGACAGGAAGTGGTGAGAGTGTGCACACATATAATAGGCAGCACTAATTCTCTGTGTAGTCCTGGGGCTGTGACTCCTCAATAAACTAGGACTAAGTGGGAGTGGTGGTGTGTGGTTTTAATCTCAGCTCAATACTTGAAAAGTTAAAGAGGAAGACTGTGAATTTGAGGACAACCTGTTCTTCACAGCAAGACCTTGTATGTAAAAAAACAAACAAACTGGAATGACAATATCAACAAAAGGAATTAACAACACAGTTTAATAGATGTTATAATAAAAGTATGTATGTAAGAGCTAAGAGTAATTCAGTGATAGAATACATAGCTAGTATGCATGAAGTCCTGAATTTGATTCCCACAATATGAATGCATGTGCCCACACACACACACTCACAAGGGAGGGGGAAAGAAAGGGAGACAGAAAGAGAGAATATCTAACTTTTCTTTCTATAAATGTTTGATTGTAGCTGGGCGGAGGTGATGCACGCCTTTAATCCCAGCACTTAGGAGGCAGAGACCAGCAGATCTCTGAGTTTGAGGCCAGCATGGTCTACAGAGCGAGTTTCAGGATAGGCTCCAAAAAGCTACAGAGGAACCCTGTCTCGAAAAACAAAAACAAAAACAAAACAAAACAGAAAGAAGTCTGATTGCTACCAGAAAGACTTCTTTGAAGAAATCACTTCTATATAAAGATTTGAAAGAATAAGAAATGGCAATATCCTTGGAAACACTGAGGGGGATTTCTTTTATCCATGTCACTAATACTGAATTATCCATGGTAGGTGCTGTATAACCCAGGCCATAAGACGGGTTTACTTTTTTTTTTTTTTTTTTTTGGGTGGTGGTGGGGAGTAATGTGGAAGGCACAAGAGGAGAGGAAAAAGTTAAAAATAAGAAAATACAACTGAAAAGATCAAAAGCTAGCTAGCTTATCATAGTATGAACTCATGTTTTTAACATTTCTTAGTTCAAATCTAGAATTCCAGTCCTTGTTATCTGTGACCCACAGACTGGTGGAATGCTACAAGCAGTACCGCTTTTCATCTGCAACTATAACTCAGCAGGAGCCAGGAAGCTGAGAGGGAGTGATACATATTTATATGGCTAGCCGTCTAACAGTTTCCCACAAGCTTATAAGTTAGAAATGACAGAGGCTATGAATAACACTTTCTGCACCACCTCTGGGAAAATGGTTAGTACACAGTACAAATGCACAGAGTGTTGACTACCATTAAGCTCTTTAGTGTGACAATTTCAGTTACAACAGACCCATGACCTCAGCACAGCATTACAAGTTTTATAGAAGTTTAAAGAGCTCAACAATTACTAACTAGGGCTGAAGACACAGCTCAGTAATAGAGTACTTGCCTAGCCCTGGGTTGAATTTCCAATGCCTCAATACAAAATTTATTGTGTCCTTATTTTCACTATGAAACATTTATTTTAATAAATTGTAATTTGAAGGGCCACAGGAGCTGGAAAGATGGTTAGGTAAGTAAGATCACTTGCCATTGTAAGCATGAAGACTCGGAGTTCAAATCCCTAAGACCCATATAAAAATCTGGGCGTGACTGCACTAGTAACTGTAACCTGTGGGCTGCCAGCCTAGCTCCAGGTTCATTAAGATGTCCTGTCTCAAAGGAATGGAGGATGGCTTCCACAAAGTCATGGTACACTGACTGGTTCTGTGTGTCAGCTTGACACAAGCTAAAGGAAGGAGCCTCAGTTAAGTAAATGCCTCCATGAGATCCAGCTGTAAGGCATTTTCTCAATTACTGATCAATGGGGGGAGGGCCCAGTCCATTATGGGTGGTGCCATCCCTGGGCTGGTGGACCTGGGTTCTGTAAGAAAACAAATTGAGCAAGCCAGTAAGCAGCACCCCTCCATGGCCTCTGCATCAGCTCCTGCCTCCAGATTCCCGCCATGTCTGAGTTCCTGTCCTGACTTCCTTCACTGATGAGCAGCAATGTGGAAGTGTAAGCCCAATAAACCCTTTCCTCCCCAACTTGCTTTTTGGTCATGGTGTTCATCATAGCAATAGAAACACTAACTAAAACACATGCATACATCATGAACCTCCACACATATGTACACATACCATACACACAAGCAGTACTCTGGAGCTGAGGCAGGACAAACAGCCATAAAGCCTTCTGAATTAGAACATAACCAAGCATTTAGAAATACATGTCCTTTGAGATACCACATAGATCAAGTCAACCCCACAAAAAAGGGTATGGTAGTCTACACTTAACAATCCCAGCTGTCAGAAAGCTGAGGCAGCAGGATTACAAAAGCTAGCCTAGGCTATATAATAAGATCCTGTCTCAAAAACCAAATTAATCTATACTACAAAGGAAATATACTTTTTAATCTCTCTAAATAAATATTTCTCAGTCAAGGGTGATTTTTCTTTCCTCCAAAGGATCATCTGACAATATTTAGAAGAATTTTTTTTTTTTATTGTGGCAGTGGCTGTTTTTGAGACAGGGTCTTTCTATATTATATGGTCAAAGCTAGCCTGAACTTGTGCTGGGCTGTGCTATGGAATGATCCTTCTGTACACTTATTTATAATTAATAATAAGTCTCTGAATAGTTATCTGGGAACGGTGCCAAGACACAGGAAAACTCTGTGCAAACTCCCAAGTGCTGGGATTACAGGTAGACCCAAACAGCCATTTCAGTGACGTTTCTGACTGTTCCACTGAGGTGGTGGGGGTGTTATGAGCAACTAGGGGCAGAGGCCAGGCATGCTGTTAAACATCCCATGAAACATGAGAGAGCTGACAACAAAGAATCACTGCCCCAAAATATCAGTAGGGGAGAGACTGGATGTTTGATTGAGTTGGAGGCTAGAAAAGCAGTAGAGTTATGAACTGTGTAAACATTTTCAATTATGTTAGGTTTGGTATTATTAGAGTTTGTGTCTATTGTAACTTGTTACTAAGTTTTGAAATTTCTTTCTCTTTTAAGATTAATTTTTATATAGGCAACATAAAATTTTTATATAGCCAACATATAATTTTAATATAGGCAACATATAATTTTTATATAGGCAACACCTTTATCCTAGCCCTTGGGAGGCAGAGGCAGGCGGTTCTCTGTGAGTTCGAGACCAGCCTGATCTACAAGAGTTGGTTCCAGGACAGGCTCCAAAGCTACAGAGAAACCCTGTCTCAAAAAGCAACAACAAAAAACCCCCCAAAAAAACCAAAAAAGATTTAATTTTTATTACACATATGTATATTATACACATATATTCTTAAACATATAAACACAATCTACTAAGTCTGTATATTACATGTATGTATTTTTCAGGAATGACCATACAGCATCAATTTGTGTGCTCTTTCCTGGAGAAAATTACTACTTCTGCTTCTAGCAGTCCTAGCCAGCTATGACAACTATGAACCAAAACATCAACCACAATGGCAGGATAACCTTAACAGTGCAGTAGTAGCATACATTAACTTTGCTGTGACCAAAACCTCTCCAACTGAACTTAAGTCCCACTCAAAAGAGTAAAACCATTCCTGGTTCTGGAAACCTAGCCAACTACGCAAGCCTAGTGAACTCAAAGATTTAGGAGAAGAATCTACAAAGACCACTTACGAAACCAGTACAATCCCTAACTACACTCTAAATATTTGTCCTTAAACCCTCAGTGAGTATAGTCCTCATCTCCCATCATGGAAACACCTCTTTGCAGCACAGGAAGGCCATTACAGAAAACCACAACCAATCAAAATAGCATAGTCCCAGTGGTTACATCTACAATGCACTCCTACACCTGAGACTTGAGAATCACTGCAGAGAGAGGATGGAGAGATTAAATGGGCCTAAGTTTTAAACCTTATGCATTTATTTTTGGTATTGTTGGAATTAAACCAGGGGCTCAGGCATGCTGGCAAGTACTTTACTACTGACCTATATCCTCCAAGAGAAGTCTGAAGGAACTTAGGTTTTGAAGTGTCTTTGTTCTTTTAATATATACATGATTGAGTGTATCTGTCTCCCCACCCAAGACAGGGTTTCTCTGTGTAGTCCTGTCCTGCGACTTGCTCTATAGACCAGACTGGTCTTGAACTCTGCTTGTCTCTGCCCTCCCCCACCCCACCAGTGCTGAGATTAAAGGCATGTGTCACCAGACCTGGCCTGTCTGAAATTTTAGGTCAATGCAAATATAGAAAAGCTTTGGGGCCAGTGAGATGGCAAAGCAGGTAAAGGTGTTTGCTGCTAAGCCCGATGGCCTGAGTAAGACTCCTGAGACCCACACAGTAGATGATAATCAACTTTCAAAATTTTTCCTTTGATCTCCACACAACACTGGCCCCCACCATGATAAATAGATATTTTAAAAGATAATATATAAAAGCTTTTAATGGCTCAGAAAAAAATTGAAATTAGACATGCAAATCGCAGCCTAATCTTTATCTAAGAATTCTGTCACCTCAAGCTGAAAGGAGAAAAAAATAATGCATGTCTTACATTTTCTATCTTATCAGTACTAATTGTGAAAGTAGATTTAAAGGAGGTTAATTTTGCTCATTTGCATGTGGATGCACGGTGGGACACTCTGTCATTTCATGTCTTGTCTCTAAGGACTCTATTATCAGTATTTATCCATTAAGAACCTCAGTGTACAGGCAGTGGTGATGCACATCTTTAATCCCAGCACTCCGGAGATAGAGACAGGCGGATCTCTGTGAGTTCAAAGCCATTCTGGTCTACAGAGGGAGTTCCAGGACAGTCAAGGCTACACAGAAAAACTCTATCTTGAAAAAACAGAAAGAGAGAGAGAAAAAAAAAGAGAAAACCTCAGTGATAGCCAGGTGGGATGGCACACACCTGCATTCTGGAGGCAGAGGCAGGGAAATCTCTTGAGAGAAAGCAAGCAGGAACGGCATCAACATTCACTTCTCTCTGATTTCCAGCTGGATGCCAGCTTCCTCGTGTTCCTGCCCAAGCCTTCACCATCATGATGAACTGTACTCTCAGACTAGGAGCCAAAATAAACCCTTCCTTCAAGATGCTTTTGTCAAGTATGTTGTCATAGCAATGAAAAAAATAATAGACTTTTAAAAGTTATCATTTTTGAAAAAAAAAGTTATCATTTTTGAAAGAGCCCTAATAAATCCAATCAGCTGAGTATAATCACAGCACTATGGTGGTAGAGGCAGCCATCCAATGAGACAATGCTTTAAAAAAATAAAAATAAACCAGGCATAGTGGTGCACACCCTTAATCCCAACACTTGGGAGGCAGAGGCAGAAGCATCTCTGAGTCCAAAGCCAGCCTGGTCTACATAGTGAGCCCCAAGACAGCCAGGACCACACAGATAAACCTTGTATCAAATATACCAAAATAAATAAATAATAAAAATAAGAAAGGGAGGGAATCAAATCCATATAAAGCTACAGCTAGAAGTTTTTAGATAATGTAATAGAGACTTTGAGTACAGAAAAGTGAATTTAGGGTAAGAGTAAATACTAAGGAAGCAAGAACACAAGTTAGAGGCCAGTCCAGCATACAGAGTGACCCACAGAAAAAAGTATAAAACAAAACAGAAAAATCTTATTTTACATTAAAGTTCAAGAACAGTTTCATAATTGTCACACATGCAAATACCTTAAGTCTGAAAGTCTGAAGAAAATCCCTAACTACTTACTAAAACCATTTTGTCCTCAGAGGAAATTCACTCACTATATTCTTTCAAAGACATGCATGAAATAAAGATTTTTCCAAGCTAGCATTTTAATTGGAAAAGTCAAAAAGAACTGTGTGTGTGCCATTGTATTTCCCTATAATTTGGGCTCCCAAAGTGTTCATACCTCTTCAATACCAGCTATATTGTTCACAGCCAATTTCTTTAGAGAACTCTGAAGCTTCTTGTCATCAGCAGTAGCTGTCCTATGCACCACCTTCTTCTTTCTGCGAGCTGTACCCTGGAAAATAATCAGACAGAGGTGTCAATATGCATAGCAACTAGCAAGAGTAATCACATCCCCCTGGTTCACAATCTAAAATCCACATTGGAAAAACTAACCAACACCAGTGATTAACAAGAGCACGGAGTTGTGATATTCAGCCCACACCTGAAGGGCGGCTGTAGTCAGTTCTTATTCTTATTTTATCATTTCAATACATTATGTTTCGAAATATTATTTGGGTTTTATTTTTGGTTCTTCAAGACAGGGTTTCTCTGTGTAGCTTTGGCTGTTCCTGGAACTCACTTTGTAGACCAGGCTGGCCTTGAACTCAGAGATCCACCTGCCTCTGCCTCCCGAGTGCTGGGGGTTAAAGGCATGCACCCCACCACACTGCCTGGCAAAATATTTGTTAATAAAACTGGATTTATAACTCTTAAGACAATGGTCTTGTGTGCTTTATAACAACTTTCAAGCATTGTATGCTTTCATAGAATTCCTGTCAGTCCCTGCAATAAAGTCTAAAGATGATCCAAAATCTTAGAAGCTATTATATATATATATTATAAATTGAGAATTAAATCCCTACTACGTGAGTACTCCAGAGTCTGAGAATCCAGGAATGAAAAAAAAACCAAGATTTTACTTAAGTTCTTACATTACAATAAAAGGGAAGTGTCATCAGGTACTTAAATCACTTCAAACAGAGTAAGGGCACAAAAAAACAAAACAAAACAAAACAAAACAAAACACCCACAAAACAAAACTAGAATGGTGAAAGAGCAAAGCATAATTTTACTAGAAATGAGACCAAGACCAGGGAGGAGTAATCCAAGCAGAATGAGACAAGACTGAGCTCGTCTTCTGGACAGGGGGGCCAGTGCAGCTAGAGCAGAGTCAACAATGAGGAAAAGCAGACAGACATACAAGGGTCACATCATGTAGATTAGGATCTCATGGGCAGGTGCTTAATTTTATCCTAATAGAAAGCTATTAACAGAGACCTCATCTGACCTGTTTATTTGCATGTAAGTTTGCTACAGACAAACTGAACCTGGAGGCCATGAGACCAATTAGGGGGCTGGAGTACAAGTATGGTGAGAGATGAGAAATGGTTACAGGTCAGATTGTCACAAGAGACAAAGTGATCTTGATGGGTTAGATGTGGGATATGACAATAAGTCTTAGAATTTTAGCCTGAAGTTAAAAAGAATACTATGTACTAAGCCAAGAAAAGTTCATTTCTCTGATACAGAGATAGAGATATGGCTCGATGGGTAAACACACTTGTTGCTCTTCTAGAGGATGGCAGCTCAAATCCTAGCACCCATGTCAGCCAACTCACAACTGCCTAGAACTACAGCTTCAGGGGGTCAAATGCCCTTTTCTGGCTCTTCATGACATCAACAGACACAGAGACAAATATACACAAATAAAATTTTTTTAAAAAAAAGAGTAAAATACATTTTCCATTAAAAACTATCTAAAATTATGTATTAAATTTCTGAGCCAATTTTTAAAAATGTAACCAAAATCAGAGCTGAAATACTACCAAAAGCATAAGTTCTGAGGTCAGCTCTTCCTGAAATAAGGAGTGATAGACAAATGGGGTATTTAATCTCTTAGTAGTTCCTGGAGTAGTCCCCAGGGACTCAGCCTTACAGAGGAAAGGCTGGGGCTTCCTGTTTCAGCAATCCCAGTGAGAGAAAAAAGTTCTGGTTGCAAAAGTTTTGATGACATCCAGTTGCATAGATAGTCATGTATTTGTGAAGCATTCCTAACTCAGAAATAGCTTGGTTGCTTGCTCTGTAGTTTTGTTTTGAACAGTGTTGTGCTAGATAGTGAGGCAACCCTGCTTCCGCCTGCCCTGTGCTGTGATTACAGAATGTGCCACCAGGCAGAGCTACTCTATTGAAAGAAAGGTCTTCAGGTAATTCAACTAAGCTACTACATAAGTAGTATAAATGCACCTGTAATCCCAGCATGCAAAAAGGCAGAGAGGATTGCTTAAAAGTTTGAGGCCAGTCTAGTGAACATACCAAATTCCTAGACTTCAGAGTGAGACTCTGTGTCAAAAAACAAAACCAAAAAATTCAACATGTCTACAGACTTATCAGTCCACCAATCTTCTTTCATCTCCTAGATTTTATAGTTGATAAAAACCACAGTCTAAAATTCTAAAATCAATGCCTGGGAAAGACCCTCAATTCTTCTTTCTGCCCTTCATCTCCCCACATCCCATCTGTCATTAAATCATGCCAGTCCCGCCTCTAAACTTGTGTCCCATGTTGTACAACAGCATCTAGACTGTTCTCCAGTTGATCCCATTTTCCACACTGTTTCCAGTTCTAAAACAACTATCATTTTGTCCTTTTTTTTGTTGTTTTTTGAAGATAGGCTTTCTCTGCATAGCCAATAGTTGTCCACTGTGGACGGATAAAATCCTGAGCTTAGAATGGCATATAAAAAGTATGATGAAGCCCAAAGTACTTGCTCATCTCATCCCTACCATTTTCTATCCATTGTATACTCTAAACTAGCTGTCCCAAACTAAAGTCAGCCATTATTAAGCTCCGTATTTTCTCAGTACTCCATATGCCTTTGCATATATGCAAATGACAACCCCCATTTTAGCCTACCCCCCTAACTCTTTCACCTGCTGGTCTAATGATAAATTCTTATTTATCCTTTAAATCCCACATGACTCGCCTAAGTAAAACACTTTGCTCTTCATTACAATACTTGCTAGTCTTCATTGTAATTGTGAGGATGACTTTCTTCCATGTTGAGCTATGTCAATGTCAAAAGCAAGAAATCTTGTTTATTTGCTATACCTGGTACAAATTAAGTATTCGGTTAACAATAGATAAATTAATGCATGTACCAATCACTACATTAAAAATACATAATTATGGGACTGGGGATATGACTCAGTAGATCAAGCACTTGTGTCAAGCATAAGAAACTGAGTATGGACAACCAAAACTGGGGATGGCAGTCACAACTGCAATCCCTGGAAGGGAGAGACAGGAAGATTCTGGAGGCTCACTGGCCAGTCAGTCTAGCGGAATCAGGAAGCTTCCGGCTCACTGAGAAACCATTTCAAAAAATGCAGTGGGGCTGGTGAGATGGCTCAGTAGCTTAAAGTGCTTATGACCAAACCTAATAACCCTAGTTCAATCTCCAGAACTCACATGGTAGAAGGAGTGAACTAATTCCTGCCAGTTGTCCTCAGATTTCCAAATGTGTGGTACACATTTGCAGTCATGCATGTATTCATGTGCACATATGTGTGTCTACACACAAAATAACTATAAAAATAGGGTAGTGAGGACTAGAAGATATATGATGCTCACCTCTGGCCCCTACAAATACATGTGTCTGAAAGCATACACACATGCATAAACCACCCACTAAATAATAAAAGTAATTGTGATAGCTGGGCATCAGGCCCTTCTAGATCTATGTAGCTGTCACAAGCCTCTAATTTTGCATGTGTTACAAAGTGACCATTACAGCTAACATCATCTAATTTTATCACCATCAGAAGAAAGTACTAGTCACTTCTTTCTCCCTTGACTGCCTCCACCCAAGAGCTGTGGTTATGCTCAATGGAAAGCATGGTAACACCTATTACATAGCCTCCTATCTGCCCTTTCTCCATAGTCATCCACAAATGAAGTATTGTTCTTTCTTTTGCAAACATTGTACACAAAGATGAGGGTAACCAGTACTCTTCTTGAGCCTCAGGCCACAACTGAAGGGAAATTAAGGTTTTGGGATTTACGACCTCCTGAGGCTTTAAAGTATGTGGAATAGGAAACTTATGTTCATGTTCAATGACATGGAAGAAAAAGGAGGCATTGGAAGGAAAACCCGGCAATCCACAAAATGTATATTCACTTTAAACATTCCCAGTTATGCACCTAACCACATGGAAGTTACATTTAACTATAAGGTAGCCCTAATATCTATCTAATATCTATCATTCCCTACAAAAGAGGCATAATAGCTACCATTTTACATTTGTTTACCACTTACCTTGTGCCAGATACTAAGTTAGATATTTATAAACAAGGCTCTATTTTTTTTTTTTTTTTTTTTTTAGTTTTTCGAGACTGGGTCTCACTATGTAGCCCTGGTTGTCCTAGAACTCACTCTGTAGACCAGGCTTTCCTCAACCTCAGAGATCCACCTGCCTCTGCCTCAGATTAAAGGTTGTACTACCACCGCCTGGCCAATGCTCTAATTTTTAGAAGCATTTTAAATAATTATTTCTATTTTGTGGATGAAAACAATGAAAATCTTACCAAGACTAGGTAACTTATTCATGTCATATAAACAGATGTTGAAAGCTGGAGTCAAGGACTGGGAGGTTGGCTCAATGGGGAAAGCACAAGCGTGGAGGACCAGTTTGGATCCCCAGAGCCCACAAAAGCCTACGTGTGCAAAGTGGAAACAGGGAACCCTTGGAAGCAGCTGGCAAGAGATTCTGCCTTGGTATGTAAGAGGGAGAACAAATGAGGACGACCTTGCCCCATGTCACTCCTGGGCCTCCACATGCGTGTGCACTTGCACACGCGCATATGCCCACACACATACCAAAATTACAATGTGGGGACTCAAACAAAGGGATCTATTTTCATTGCCACCAGAGAGAAAGTTCTCTAGTCACATGTTTTAGAACTAGACAAATTATTATCAAACAGGAATGTGGCCTGATTTTAATCACTGACAATATTTTGAACTGAACGACCACCAATACAAAGTTGTAATTCTACCTCGCAATCATATGTTCTCCTACCAGTTCGTCTTACACCACACTCACCTTGCCCCCTATCCGGACCTGAGCCTGAAGTTTGGCTAACTTTTCTTGATTCATGCTCTTGGTAAATCTAGGGGGGAAAATAGATTTGTTAAATTTAGTTTTACCAAAGTTAAAGACTTATTTATATAAACAGTATCTTTTGCTTCACTGAGCTTGTAATATGCATTAACATCATGGTCTTATAATACTATCTATATTCATAATAGTGACAACCTGTTCTAGCTTCACAAACCAATTTTTTAAAAAAAATTAAACACCACACGGGAGTCAAATACACAAATGGCAAATGAATGGGATTCAAAGTTGCCTATTTAAAGATTCTTTCTTAAAATATGACTCAGTTTTCTGGCATTCAGAAAAACCTAACCAATTATGAAATCTCTGTAGGAAGCAGGCTTTTTCTTCCAAAGCAGAGAACAGTTACCAAATGTTATTAGCAAAACCTTCAAGTAGACTGTTTTCTCTGGAATCACATTCTGTATTTCTTATAAAGGATAAATATGACACAAAGAAAAAAGGCTAGACAAAGAAATTAACAATGGGCTGTCAGGATGTCAAAATACAAGCAAGTCACATCCTCTATTCAAGGTCAGATGTGTTAATAATGGGAAACTACCAGATTTCCAAACACTCTCTGATTAAGCAGCCCCGAGTTCACTCTAGACCTTTCAGGGATAGAGTATGTCACACTTAACAAGATATTATTGCATATAGGGTAAACTGTTTCACTGCACAATCTGACAGAGATGTATCTTGGCTACAGTAACACTGAGTTGGTGGGGAGAAAAAAAATAATTTTATAGCAAATTTTGACTTTTGAAGAGTCTAAGGACATTATAAAATCATGAATTCTAGTCTAGTCAGTGACACTCCTGCTAAGGAAAACAACATTTCACACACTAGAATCAAATACACTCTAATTCAACAGTCCTGTTTGACTTGTTCTGTGGCTCTCCAGATCATTATTGAGATATGAAGGAGGGAATAAGGGAAAAGGGTATTATTAAACTTTTTTTTGCTAATTTTCTAACCTTGTAATTGCATCATTCAGATGAGGATATCATTTTTTTACATTTGAAAAAAGAAAAAAGAATCAAAGATCATGTAAATTACTAACCATTCTGAACTGGCATTGAAGTTAGGGAAGTGACCTGTACATATATCACTGCAGTAAGGGTGAATCCATTTCCCAAATAAAAATTAGAACCTATGGCTTCTCAATTTGTTCAACACTCTATCACGATGGTCCCGCAGCTACAACTCTTGTACGGGAGTTGTATGGAGAATCCAAATAGTCTTAAATATGTGCCAATCTTAGCTGTGCCGTAGCTTAAACTTGCTGATATAAACCTCAACCTTGCATTCAAATATTCACAAAAGAACTAACGTTTATTTTCCTCACAGGACTACAGCCATGAAGGTGAAATAACGAGCACTTAAGGAATTTCTTGCAGAAAGGAGGTCAAGAGAAAACATTAGAACTAAACACAGGACAAGCCCTTTGGGACTATTCTGCATTTTGAGTAACAATCCCAAAGAAGAGAGATGGAAAGACAAGACGAAGAGTCCAGATTTGTTTGAAGCAGAAGCAAAGCCAAAATTCTTTTCGTATGTTGTAGATGAAAGAATGATTCCATTCCAGGTGGCCAGGATAACAGAATTAAGAAATCTTATTCCTAAGGAGTATGTCGAAAAAAGAGGGAAATTTTAGGGAGCCTGGGAGCTTAAAAACAGCAGAGGAGGGAGAAATGTGGCCTTTTATCTCTCAGTTTCTGGGCTGTGTAGGACTCAAGTAGGAAGAGAATCAATCACCTGGTTTAGTCTCTACCCGATATATTTAATGTACCTGTCATTCTTGCTTGATGTGCGACGTCATCTCAAATATCTGTTAGTGCAGCAGGGCATAAATTAACAAAACACTTAGCCTTCTTTTTAGTTTGACAGAAAATGAAGGCCCAGAAAGTTCCTTTCTGTGTCCCAAAGGGAGAAGTGACTTCCCAGGGCCACATGATCACTGAGCTGAGTCTCCAAGAATCCTTTTCACACTTTTCACATGAGATGAATCAATATTTATTGAACGTCCAAGTTCTAAGCATCCAGGTACTTTCACATGCATGTTTACACAAAGAAAAATAATTTGAGCTTTCAGCCCGGACTTTTTATGTGAGAGTTCTCTAATAGTAGAAAAGCTGTGGAATCAGAAAGCCCAAGGTCTTACCACTCAGGGCTTCGTAAAGGTATTTAACTTCTTTGAACTCATTTGTTTCTCCTGCATTACGAAAAGTAAACCATCACATACTTTACTGAGTTGAAAGATAAAGCTTAGATTATCAAGTTAACGTCAGATACTTAATAGTTGGTAACTAATGTTACCACTCTTCCAGAGGACCACTGATATAATGCAAGAACGTGCGGACGGAAGTTGAAACCGCCATTCACCAACTGTGTAACACTGCCTGGCGATCAATCATAGCGTGATGAGGTTATAAGGATGGGCTGTCTCAAAACCAAGGTAGACTTGTAAACAAACACTGCCATTAAAAAGTGAAGAGCGCTGCAACCTAGTTCGGGCCCAAGAGGTTGGGGGCCGGGTGCTAACCTCAGTTTCCCTATCCGTAGATTGGAAGGAGCAAATGAGATGACAACAGATAAGCTGTACAAAGCTCAAAGCGTCTGATATTGTTGTTGTGAATAATGAGTGATGGGACGAGGAGGGCTCGACCCTCCTGGGACTGGACCTGCGAGGCCAGAGCCCAGGCCCGGTTCCTCCAGAGCGGGCGATGGTGCTGGGGACCTTCCCTCAGGTGCCGACCCCCAGCTGCGCCGCCCGTAACCGACAGGCCGGGCCCGCCGCCTCCGCCCCCACTCGCCGCGCCAGGGCGGAAGTGGCAGCCCGAGCGGACGGCGGGTGTCGGAAGGGGAGGGCGGGGGGAGACCGTGCGCAGCGGCCGGAGGCCGTGGGGTGGCGGGCCCGCCGGGGGTCTCACCTGCAGCGGGGAGGGTCCTCCAACACCAGCACGCGGCAAGAGCAAGATGGCTGCCTTAGCTGAGACAGAGAAAGACCGCGGCGGCGGCGGCGGCGGGAGCGGCCCACGTGACGCACGGCCCCGCCTCGCCCGCGGGAGGCGGGAGTGGGGGTGGGGAGGGTATGGCAGCCGCGCGCCTCCCAACTACAAAGCCCAGTCTGCCTCGCGCACCCCAATATTCTGACTGGCGGCGGTGCTGGGGCCGGGCTGCATCTTGGAGGTGGCCGTGCCCTTAGAGTCCCGTTGTGTCTGCGCTTACCTTTTTTCTTGGACCTAACGGAGGGACGGCCTGGGGTTTAGTTGGGATGTTGTTCACTAGTGGACTCTTCTAGTACCAGGAGGGAAAGTCGAGAAATGTTGACTTGTTAGGTTGTAGGACGGAAAGATATACTCGACCCAAGACAGAAACCAACAGATTTAACGGAAAGAAGCACTACACTTAAGTGATTGTAGTGACTTATGTTCCGGTTCCCTAGGTTCACCTCATCAGTTATGCAATAACAGGCCCCAAGCATGGTTTTCTTGGAGCTTGCGTCAGTTGATTGCATCATGCCTGAGTGAAAGACGTGCGGATGCGAGGGGAAGAAAAGGTCCAGAGTTTCTCCAAAGAGAATGCCTGCAAGACACAGACGTGTGCATAGCAAAACGCACTGCGTGGTTTCTAAGGAATCCCGAGGAGAAATCTAACAATGAAATGCTGTAGTCCAGTCTTTTTTAATTTGCACAGTGGAACGGGAAATTCCAAGCCAATGGGTGACTTGTCTGTTGTGAGAGGCTGATCTCACAGATAATAATTTGCATTTCGAATATTTAGTGCAGTGGTCCTTGGGAGGGAGGGGCTAGGCTGGAGGTCAGACGCAATTAACAACGGTTTTCCCGAACTTCTCCTCAGTCCCCACTATCTCGGCCCACCTTATGCTGCTGTGTCCCTAGACCTAGACATCCAGGATTTAGGGAAAGCAAACTCAAAATGTACTACCCCCATTTTTTTGCGTGATCTACACCTTTAAACTTACTCCATTTCAAAGCGGACCCCGGAGGCACCGCCCACATCCGTCTAACGTCACTTCCTTCAGTGGTTGGGAGAAGGAAAAAAAAAAAAAAAAAAAGAAATCTGGGAACCTGAGGAGTTGGCCTGAGCGGCGATAGGAAAGCGGACCGGACTCTCTGCTGGGAATCCTGTGTGCTCTCAGTCCGGTGGCCCTGTGCAACTACCACCATGGAGATGTCGCTTCGTTTCGAGGCCACCTGTTTGCTGTGCTGCAGTTTCCTGCTCCTCATCACTTCTTCAGATGGGCGCGCTGGGCTTGGAAAGGGTCAGAACTCGTTCTTATCGTAATCTTTACCAATCTCGGGTCCCCTTCTTGTCCTAATACTCTCGCTGACTCTTAGGCCATACCAGATTTCCTCAACTGCTCCGGGGGATTTCTTGGGGTAGGGAGTACCTACCTGGTCGGAGAGGATTTAAGAGAGGGAAGTTGTACTTGAGGGTAGGTTTGTGAAGATAATGGCCCTTAAATTAGGACTAGGCTGTTTAAGAGTCCAACAAGTGTATGCTTGGGGAAACTTTCTGGAACTGTCACCTTTACGCCTGAAGAAATAGGGTCTCTTGTGACTTGTGTATCAGAGATCACCGCTTGGGTTTGAAGATCCTCACCACCCCCAAGACCCGGCTCCCGATTACCCGGGAGATGCAGAAGAAAGAGCCAAAAGAAGGCTAGGTCTCCTGCTAGGTTACCAACAGCTGTCTTTGGTGTAGCTCAGCTAAGTGTGTGGAAGAAACGGACTTTTTTAGATCGGGGCATCAGTGGTTATGAATGACGGTTAGGAAGTGTGAACCCACTACTCCATGCTATTTACCTACATCTTTCCAAACTTGAATACCTTCTCAGCAGTTCTTTTTTGAAAGCTGAATTGCCTAACTGGATGAGATGTAAATGGATTCCAACCCTGCTTTGATTATTTTTGTGTACTGATCTTACTGTATGGGTTCCTCCTGCCGCTGCTGCAATGGTGGGGGTGTGTATGTATGTGTGTGTATTAAGTGTGGTATGGTATCTGCCCACGTGTGTGCTGGTGCATGACACACATGACTAGGCCAGAAGAGGATGCCTCTTCTGCTTGTTCTCCACTTAGGAGACAGGGTGTCTCATTGAACCTGAGCTCACCATTTAGGTTAGAGTTCTGTGAGTTCCTGGGATCCCATCCCCCATGTTTGGAATTACATGCATGAGTTGCCATGCCAGACTTTTATATGGTTACTTAAAATTTGAACCCAGACCTTCTTGTCTTCACAACTGTTCTTATCCGCTGAGCTATCTTCAGGCCCAATCATGCTGTTTTTAATTTTAAGAGATTTATTGTGTATGTGTGTATGTGCCTCTTGTGTATGTGTGTGTATATGCATGTGTGTCTGTGTGTGTGTGCGCACACAAATGTATGGTCCAAGTAGGCCAGAATAGAGAGTCAGTTGCCCGGGAGCTGGAAGTACAGGCACTTAGGAGCTGCCTGACATGGGTGTTGGGAACTGAACTCTGGAAGAGTCGCATGTTCTCTTAACTACTGAGCCATCTCTCCAGCCCCTGTTTGTTTGTTTGTTGTTTTGGTTTGGTTTTTCAAGAAATGGTTTCTCTGTGTAGTCTTGGCTGTCCTGGAACTTGTGTTGTAGACCAGTCTGGCCTGGAACTCACAGAGATCCACCTGCCTCTGCTAGGATTAACGGCATGTGCCACCACTGCTCGGCTGTTGTTTGTTTTTGTTTCTTTTTGTTGGTTTGGTTTGGGTTTTCGAAAGAGTGTCTTTCTGTGTAGCCCTGGCTGTTCTGTAGCTTGATCTATCTGGTCTTGAACTCAGAGATCCGCCTGCCTCTGCCTCCCAAGTGCTGGAATTCAAGGTGTGTACCACCACCACCTGGCTGTTGATTATTTTTAGTGCTTCTCATTTTTTCATTCTTTGCTGGGCAATGAGTTTGAGTAGAAATTCAGTGGGCCTGAACACAGTTACCTGTGTTAGTATTGATTTTTGAATACCAATCATGTTTTGGTCATTGACTTGGGTACTAGAGACATGGCAATAAAGAGAATAGATGAAGCCCTTGCTTTTGTTGGGTGTGTATTCAGGTCAGAGAGAGGGTATGAATAGGATAGGTCATAACAGACTACTGAAAGAATTTCAGCTTTTATCATATAATACTGTGGTAGAGTAAGAAGTTAAGCTGAGGAGGGCAAGGGAGCTGCCATTTATTGAGTTAGGAAGGTGAGAAAAAGCTTTTCTAAGGTGATGTGTGGATGTCTATGAAGGATGTGATACACTGCATGCACAGTGAGTCCTATTAGGTCAGAATGTTTCAAATACTGATAATCCTTCTGTAAAACAGACTGTCCTATGCATAACTTACATTTAGGTCCTTATGGACATAAGACTATATCATACCCCACATCAAAAAAAAAAAAAATGCTACCCGAGGCTGGAGTTCCTAGGATTTCTGGCAAGTACTGTTTCTTCCGGGATGTCTAAGCAGCTCCAGCTCTTTCCAGAAGTTGCCTTGGCTGTTTGCAGAGAGGAAAGACTGTGACCACCCTTCCTACCCTCCCCCAGCAGTTTTCATTGTGAAGAGCAAACACAGCAGTGTGGAGTGTGCACTATACTGGGATTTTTAGGCCTAGATTATAATCTTGGTCAGGTCATTTAGCCAGCTCTGGTCTTCCCCTGGTGACCATTTATTAAGTGAGAGGATTGGGCTAGAGATGTCCTGGGGGCTTCCAGGCACTGCTCTGTGCCTTTTTTCCTACAGCAACTAATTTCATTCTTTTGTATATAGTGTTATGTCTACATGTGTGCCTGCTGGTCAGGAGACCGTGCCAAATCTTATTACAGATGGTTCTGAGCCACCATGTGGTTGCTGGAAATTGAGTTCAGGACCTCTGGAAGAGCAAGCAGTGCTCTTAACCACTGAGCTATCTCTCCAACCCTCATTTTTATAGTAACTCTGTGAGGTGGGTAATATTCTTGTCATCCCCTTTTCACAGATGAGGAATCTAAAGTGAGGCATTGGGGGTTAAGTGGACAGCAGGAAGCTGAGTCCCAGAGCACCACTGTGGCTCCAGTGCCGAGGAGGAGACGAGCCATTCTTGTGCTATTCCCGCCTGCAATAAACGTCGATGATTTCAATCTCTGGAGTTAAAAGTTGGCACAGTAACATTCCATGCCCTGTTTACAGCCACAGTCACATCAGGAGACATGTTTTTGTTTGCTATATTTAGCGCTTGTGCAAATGATAGAAGGTCAGAGCTGCGATTCCAGGTCAGCTTTCTGACCGCAGACATCACTTGGCCACACTACCTTTCAGGTACAGTGTTCCCTGTCTCAGGCCTGACTGCCAGCTCTGACACTTGACTTCTTGTTACTTAGGTTTCACCAGCTGGAGTGTGAGTTGATGCTTTTCTAATGTCTTTAACACGATTTTTAGGACAAAGCTTGGACATGGACATAAATAGTGGGTTTGGAAATGGCTTTGCCTGTTTTAGGCATCATCTTGGGAAAGTGCTGTTGGCGCAGGAGCCTTTAGCTTCCTTTGCAGATACCTGGCGTAAACTGTCTTGCAGGTGACACCTTAGGAAACTGGACTGTTTTCAGAGGTTCCAAGCTCCGTGGCCGGGAGTATGGGTGCTTAAAACTGTACCTGTATAAGTTCTTTTTCAAGGGGAGAACAAAAACAAAGCAAAGCCTCCACAGGCGTTGTAGAGCTGAAACGTGCTTGAGGTGCATTCCCTCATTCATTTGTCCATAACCGTTGTCAGTGAGCCAGGGAAGCATAGTGAATGGCTCTGACTATAGATGCGACCACCTGCATTCCAGGCCTAGCTCTGCCTCTCACAGGCGTGTAACCCTGGGCAGTCTCTTTCACTTCAGTTTTCTTATCTGTAAGAAGAAAGGATAGAGTTAGCACCTCATAAGGTTATTTTGAGGAAAAAATAAATTAACACTTGTGACAGTAAACACATTAAAAAAAACCCTGCTATGCTTAAAAATACATTATCAGTATTGTTTTTGTTATCATAGGCTCTTACATTTTTATCTCCTTGCCTCTGTGCTGCATTCAGGAGAGCTGGTTAGCTCCTGCCCATCTCTAAGGTTGCTCTTTAACCTAGCCATTGAAGTTTTTAAAATCTGAGCAAACAAAAGAGGGGCCTGAGAGATGGTTCAACAGAAGCGCTTGCTGCACAAGTGTGCCCACTTACGTTTGATTCCTGGAACCAACACAAAAGTAAAAGTAGAGAATTCATAAAGTTTTTCTCTGACCTCTACACAGGTGCTATGGCATGTACTCCCATGTGCACACTTGCACGCATGCAGTAAGGAAGATAAAGGAAAGAGAGCAGAAAATAGAGTTTACATATGTGCTCTTTCTCCTTCCCGTTTCCTATATTAGCACTGACACATTTACTAATGAAGATCTCCAGTTGATATTACATTTCAAGCCTGTCCTGGAACTAGCTCTTGTAGACCAGGCTGGCCTCGAACTCACAGATATATATCTGCCTGCCTCTGCCTCCTGAGTGCTGGGATTAAAGGTGCGCACCAACACCGCCCGGCTGCATTTCACTCTTAGTGATGTTTTGTACATTTTGACAAATGGAATGTCACTCTTAGTTTGCCAGGGCTGCCATATTAAGTACTATAGATGAAGTGGGCCTCTGTTTATCTGTATTTGTGTTCGTGTGTGTTCGTGCACATGGAGGCCGGAGGTCAACCTCAGGTATTGTTCTTCAGATGACTAACCACCTTGCTTTTGAGACAGGGTCACTCTCTGGAACCAGACTTGGCTGACTGGCTAGAGAACTCTAGGGATCCCTGAGTCTTTGCCTCTCCAGCTTTTTACATGGATTCTGGAGACTGCAGAGGGTCTCGTGCTTGTGTAGCAAACATTTTACAGACTGAGCACTACATTAGATGGTTTTAACAACAGAAGTTTATGTTTTGATGATTCTAAAGGCTTGAAACCAAGATCAAGATGTTGGCAGGGTTGGTTTCTGCTTATGACCCTCTTTTCTCTACTAACATGGTCTTCCCTCTGTGTGTATTTAATCTCTTCCTTTAAGAATTAGGGTCAACTTCATTACTTCTATAAAGACCATGTCTTCAAGCAGTCTTGTATTTTAAGGCACTGAGGAGTAGAACCTCAACATAGATAGAGACATTGTGCACAGTTCAGGCTGTAACAACCTGGATCTGACAGTACACTATAGTGTTACAAAATAGCTTGCTGGTATCACAAGCCCACATTCTGTGGGTTCTGGGACTCAAACTTCACTGCCTGAGATAGCTCCTCGACCCCTACATTTTTTGTTTGCTTGTTTGGTTTTGTTGTCTGGTTTTGAAACGGAATTGAATGAATCCAGGCTGGCCTCGAAACTCAAACACACTTATTATGACTCCAAGGACAACCTTAAACTTACGACCCTTTTGTCTCCACCTCTTGAATACTGGGATGGCAAATGTACACCTGCTACCTTTTCCTGATTTAGATTTGACAGTTTCTTTTGTGATTCCGTGAGTTATTTTCTCTAAGCACTTCATATGTAGTTTTTGTTCTGTTTTGTTTTTAATTCTGTGGTCGATAAACCTAGTACCTAAAGTCCTCATGGTCTAACTCACTCTGCTTCTGATGATTTGTTTGTGTGTGTATGCGTGTGTGTGTGTGTGTCTGCGCGCCCGCTCGTATGATTAAAGCAATTTGTGGATTTATGGTGGCAAACTCACAATAGTTGTTCATCATTAACTACAGAAGCCGTAATTCCTGGGGGAATGTTTCCTCTAGAAAGGTTTCATATTTACTGAGGGTGAGGGCGGGTGGGGATGAACTGGGTTTTTGACCTAGAATTCCTCTAGTTTTCTTTTTGTGGTTTAATAGGAGAGTCTCAGGCTCATCTCTAGTTTGCCACATCATAGTAGGTGTTTGCTTTTGGGGTGGATGACCTCACCTTTGCTTGTCCTTCCAACTTTGTGTTTGCGGAGAGATTTCCATTGTTGCAGTGAGTCTATCCTGAAAGTCCATTTTATCTGGGATGTCATTGTTATGTGGGTGGGTATTGCTGCAGGCTCTTTAGTCAGGCATGCTGCCAAAGCAGGACCCCATTGTCCAGGTTTGAGGTGTGTGAGTAGTGATGATAACCTTCCAGTTCTGGGCATCCTCCCAAATTCACTCTCAATGATTCACTCATCGGGATCAAACTTTGGACCTTACGCCAGTGACACTCCCTCTCCCCCTTGGCCTGTAGCCCATGCTGTTGACATGGGAAAATAATGATGGTTAGTTTGGATATTGCTTCTGTGTGTTAGAACACTGATAACAATTATATTGTGATTCATTTGAGGGAAATAAATTTCTGAAAGACAAAGGTAATGACTGAAAGGGCACAAGGCTGGATGTGAAGTCCCAGGTTAACAGTGAGATAACCTGGGATAGCTTGGTGACTTCCCAGAGCCTCAGATGTAAAGAAAAGCAAAAGCTACTCCGTACACTGATGTTCATGTGCTGACTGTGCTAACATTTTTCTGGGTTTGTTTGTTATTCAGCAATAAGCTTATGAGAGACAATTATTATAGCGATTTGAATCCTGAGAAAACTGAAATATAGAGAGGGGAAACTGAGTTATTGTCAAGGTAACATGAGTTGGCTTGTAAAATATGCTGTCCACGTGTTAATGATGGCACATACAGGAAACATCACAGGAGAGAGGGCAAAGAGAGTAAAGGCCAGAGGATGGGAAGGGATGCTGTGAAATGCTGTCCTCTGGACACGACTTAGCAGTTGTACCTTGAACTCAGCATCTGGCTACCTGCAGAAGGGTCTCACAAGGCCCCATTCCCCTGTCAGGAGGAAGAACCAGAGTCCCCACAGGACACATCAAGACTGAGTTTGCAGCACAAAGGAGATTTATTTGCCCCAGATGGACAAAAGGCAGGGAGTAAGAGACAGAGACAGGAGATAGAGGACAAGAGAGAAGAGGAAAGGGACAAGAGGGTTGATGTTTGACCTGGAGGTACAGAAGACGGCCTCTGGATGGAGAGGAGAAGATGTGGCCCACAGGCAATGACAGTGTCTAAAGGGAAAAGGGGAAACTCCATGTTAGGATGAGTTGGTTTTAAATTAAGAATTTAATAACTCTCTTACTAATAGAGACAAAAGGGGACCTTTGATGGCTGGACTTAAATACTTTGATAGCTGGACCTTGGTGGTCAGCCTCAGGAGGAGGAAGTGGCCAATTAAAGGAATAGACCTTGGTGACTAGCTTCAGGAATGTAAGCTATGGTTTAGCAAGGAGAAGAAAGGTAAAACCTGTCAGAGCTGTGTTTGCTATGGGCTTGCTAGAGCCCTTCAAAAGGTATATAACTTAATGGTTGCTGGAGAAGGCCTCATTCCTCAGTGGTGTAGCCATTAGTAAATTGCCCTTGCTCAAGTAAATAACCTCCCCCCCAGGCTCACACATGCAACCCTAATTAAATGGGCTCGGACACAAATAGGAGGAGGACTTACTAGGAAGAAGGGCGTTAATGGGAGGGGAAAGGATAAAAGAGGATACATGAAATTTGAAAAATAAATATATTTAAATAAATAGCAGCTAACATTATGATCTCTAACATTTTCTGGATAGAATATAAGATTTTTCAAGAACTCTTATGGAGTACTTGCATGTGTACTGCTAAGTGCTAGGGAAACAGGAAAAGATGAAATAGGTTTGGTCCCAGCATTTACGGACACACAAATGGTAAAGAATGTCTGGAAAATGTGATGGGAGAAGAATGGAGTGGTTTGAGAGCAGGCCCTATCAGAAGACTCTGGGGGACCCACATGGTGGAAAGAGAGGGCCAACTCTTGAAGGTTGTCCTCTGACATCCACACAGAAGCTGTGACATATGAATGCCCAGATAAATAAACAAACATAGTTTTAAAAAGAAAACAAATCTGGCTGAATTGTGGGAATGACAATTGATGCCCCTACCTGACCTCATTTATTAGTTCTTTATATCAATATTCAGAGGTAGAAATTAGTGTCTTGACTTTCTAGATGGTAAGATTGGGACTTAGATGGCTTCATTCAAACCTCACACACTTAATGGGAAGTGGAGTTCCAGATCTATGTCTTTTTTTTTTTTTTTTGTCCTGGAACTAGCTCTTGTAGCCCAGGCTGGTCTCAAACTCACAAAGATCCGCCTGCCTCTGCCTCCCGAGTGCTGGGATTAAAGGCGTGTGCCACCACCGCCCGGCCCAGATCTATGTCTTTGTGACTCTAAAGCTGCACGTTGTGTCATTTCAGTGATGTGCTCTCTGTTTACGCTGTAGGACATTCTCATTCATTCTTACAGTATTGTTGGCCCAGCATTTCACGTCATTATTTAATCTCCATGGCAATTATTAATTAGATGGTGCCATCTCTATTGAGAGGCATGAAAACAGGCTTGGGAAGTGTGATGATTCATGGTTTAATACCCAGAAAACAGTAAGCTAGGTGTTGAGTGCCAGGCTCTTAGCAGAGAAAAGCTGTTTTGTCTTGTTTTTCCTGTTTGTGGCACCATTACAAACGTGTCTCACTTCCTTCTGTACCTATGCTCTGTTCATTGTGTGGATGTTTATAAGGCTCTTTCCTTCTAGGCTTTGGAGATCATATTCACTGGAGGACGTTAGAAGACGGGAAGAAAGAAGCAGCTGCAAGGTATAAAATGTGGTGTCACACCATTGATAGTGACAAAACTTTCTAGCCATTAACTTAGCATTGCTTTCAGGTGAAGGGCCATGTCAAGGCCCCACAAGAACTAAATAATATTCTGGAGGCAGAGGTAGGCAGTTCGAGGCCAGCCTGGTTTAAAAAAAAAAAAAAGTTCAGCACATACTGTGTACTGGGCATTAGATAATCTCAACCAACTTATTTAGTTTTCACATCTTCATGAAGTATGTTCTTTGTTTTTTTAGTAATATGAAATTAAGCCACTCAACAGTTAATTGGTCCAAGATCACAAGTTGGTAAAAAGTAGAGCTGAGCTTCCAACACCTCTTTAGGTTCTTTAACTAAAGAACCCGTGCTCTCAACCGTAAGTTACACTGCCTACTAACCTAAATCTAAAATGGTATTTCAGGTCTGTGTACAACAACCCAGAGCCCAAGGGCTGGGGGAGGAGGCAGAGGCCGGGAACTGTCAGTTTTACATGGATTGGTTTATTTAGTCTTCACAGCCTCTGAAATTGGTACCTATGAAATAACTGTTATATTTTATAGAAAAGAAACTGAGATACGAAAAGTGAAGCTATTTAAACTGCTATTAAGTGGCAGAGCCAGGACTTTCATTTCTCTACTGTAGTGTATTGGAGACTTACTCTGCCCCAAAGTATGTGTCCTATATCACATCACTATACTGGCACAGACATGCTCACACTTACACTTCTACACCTACCAAGCTAGTAATTGCTGTTCCAGAACAGATCCTACAGCCTCATGACACTGGGGTCTCAAACCAGATTTAATAATAGAAATAAAAGATGCCCAGCTAAATTTAAATTTTACACAAAGGAAAATGAATATGTCCCTGCAGCTTAATGCAATTTTAAAAAATCTTAAATTCAGATTTAATTGGGAAATCTGCGTTGTATTTGACAACCTATTCAAGATGAAAATTCCTATTAGTCTTTCAAGTTAAACAAATAATTCAACCCAAAGATATAGTTCAGTGGCAGAGTGCCTACATGAGGCCCTAGCCCAGCACCCTCTCCCAAACAAGAGACAAATTCAAATATCAACCAAGTCTTCAAAGAGTTTTCTGGGCATCTCTCCACTTATGTTCTTTACACTAACATATGGTTACCCGTGGCATTTTTTTTTTTTTAAATTGTGTGTGGGCACTTAATTCTTCCAGTTAAGACCCTGGATTTCCTTAGGGGAACAGTTTTATGTTCATATCACACCATGGAAAGATGTTAACGATTGAAATAGTTGTTATGAGTAAACATTTACTAAGAGCTACTAGCTGTAAGAGAAGTCCTGACTAGAGAAGCTTCATTTGTAATTTGCTTTCTGTGTGCTAAATGTGGTGCTAGTAATTTTGTAGACGGCCCATTAAATCCTAATTAATGGGCATTTTCTTTGACGGCAGGGCAATCCTATTTTCATGGGCCTATAACACGTGGTGTAAATAACTGATACCATCTAATCTCCGGATCTCCTTTCTGAGAATTTTGGTCCTTGAACGGTAGGTTTGGCGTTCCCGTTTCCGTAGAAACAAGCGAGCGTATAGGAAAAACAGGACGTTCGGGTTTCACTTCCGGTTCAAACCGGAAGTTGACTCGACCGTCCGCACATGGGTGGCCCTAGGGAAGATGCCGCTCGTGGTGTTTTGCGGGCTGCCGTCGAGCGGCAAGAGCCAGCGGACGGAAGAGCTACGCCGGGCGCTAGCCGGCGAGGGCCGCACGGTGTACGTGGTGGACGACGCTTCGGTGCTGGGTGATCAGGATGCGATGGTGACGGCGTACGGCGACCCTGCCGGTGAGAAGGCGCTGCGTGCGGCGCTACGGGCCGCGGTGGAGCGGCGCCTGAGCCGGCAGGACGTAGTCATCCTGGACTCCCTCAACTACATCAAGGGCTTCCGCTACGAGCTGTACTGCCTCGCGCGGGCCGCGCGCACGCCGCTCTGCTTGGTTTACTGCATACGCCCGGTCTGGCCGAACCCTAGACCTCAGGGGACTGAGGCCGCTGAGAACCGCGACCCGGCAGCTGTCACTATAAGCTGGAGGCCGCGCGCCGAGGAAGGCGAGAAACCTCCGGTGGCCGGCGCCGTGGGGGAACAGCGCCCCGCCAGCTTGTTAGCAAATGGGGCAGCCCTGCCGGCTGTCCCCAGGGAACTGGATCAGGAGGAAATTCTGTCATCAAATCCTCCAGCGGGAGTAACTCCGGAGTCCGAGAAGTCTGCGAAGCCTGCTTCCCGTGCCTTTCCTCCCGAACTTTTGGAGTCCTTAGCGCAGCGTTTTGAGGCTCCTGACTCTCGGAACCGCTGGGATCGACCTTTGTTCACCGTGGTGGGCTTAGAAGAGCCATTGCCCCTGGCTGAGATCCGATCTGCACTGTTCGAGAACCGGGCACCCCCGCCCCATCAGTCTACGCAGTCCCAGCCCCTGTCCTCTGGCAACTTTCTGCACCAGCTGGATCAGGCCACTAGCCAGGTATTGGCCGCTGTGATGGAAGCACAGAAGAGCGCCGTACCCGGAGACATGTTAAGACTTCCTGGCACCACGGAGCACCTCCTGTTTACCCGGCCCTTGACCATGGCGGAACTGAGTCGTCTCCGTCGCCAGTTTATTTCCTACACAAAAATGCATCCCAACAACGAGAACCTACCTCAGTTGTCCAATATGTTTCTTCAGTATCTGAGTCAAAATTTGCACTAATAGAGGCACTGGGAGGCGGCGATGGTTCCTGTCTAAATTGCACTGTACTTTGTCCGGGAAGAATAGTGTGAAGGTCTACAGAGCCTACTGTACCAGGATTGCTAGGGTTGACTGACTCATTTTCCCGATTGCTGCCTTGCGTAAGCTAAGGCATAGGAGTAGTAGCCCCAGAAATCTCAGGTGGGCAATTTTTCTTTGGTTGAACTTTGCCTGGGGATAGTACATCTGGATGGAGGAGAATTGTTTTAAGTCAACTGTGAGTAGAAGACGAAGATGATACAGTTTTGTATGGCCCTTTCATACTACAAGTATTTTTGAATACAATACTTCTTGCTATCTATCCTGTAACATCGAACACAAGATACATTTTTTGTTCTGGGAAACTGATATTTGTATAAGACAACCATTAGTTATTTCCGCTAATAAAATTTTTCAAAGTTGTCTGCTGGACTCTTAATGTAATTTAATGCTATCCCTGTAACTTAATACTTTATATTTACATGTATCGTGGCATATCTTTGGCTGATAGTATTTTTTTAGATGAGAGGCTCAATTGTTTGGCCTTTATATTTTGGCACCTTCTATAGCAATTGTGCTTCATCATATATTTCAGGGCAAACATCACTGTAATCTTAATTTTGTTGGTAACAGACAGTAAATACTAGATTCCCGTTTTCCGTATGATTTTTCAGACTTTGCTTTGGTCTTGAGTAATTGTTTGTGTGGAATGCTTAATTGGATGAAGGGTGGCCATCACACAACCTGTGGATTAACTAGCTGCTGGGAGAAGATGCTTTTGGGAGACTGCAGAAAAGTTAGTATTTGAAATGCAGCTGTAGAAAAATGGTCAGCAAACATGTTCTGTCTAGATGACTCTTTTAATGAAGGACACTGCTATGTCCAAAAAGAACACTGGTTTTGGAATCAGTCTTTTTGTTAGCTTATAGTCAGTTAATATCTTGGGAGTCTTGATCTTTCTGGGTGGGGCTGGGGATTGAACCCAGAACCTTGTACAAGATGGGCAAGTGCTCTACCATTGAACTACATCACAGATTAATTTTTTTCATTTCTATGAGACCATTAATAGTATCCACTCTAGATAAGTCGGAGTATGCTTGTAATCCTCTCAGGAGACTGAGGCAGGAGGATTGCCATGAGTTTAGGCCAGTTTAGGTTACAGAGTCAGAGACCCTGAATCTAAAGTAAAAGCACAAAGAGATGGTCAGTCGTGCATCCAAGCCTAACAGTCCAACTTCAGTCCCCAGGACTTACACCATGAAAGGAGAGGACCTCTGATCTCCACTGTACTTGCTCTCTCCCTTCCTTCCTAGGTCTCCCTTCCTCCCTGGAGCATGCAAAGGCTTGCACATACTGAAATAAACAATTATTATGCCAGGCCGTGGTGGCACACACCTTTAATCCCAGCACTCGGAGACAGAGGCAGGCAGATCTCTGAGTTCAAGGTCAGCCTAAATATAATTATTTTTCACACTCGAGGAAATGATTTGTTGGGGTGGAAGGTCTCACTATGTAGCCTTGGTTGGCATTCAGATTCAGAGAACAGCTCCAGACTGCTGGCATTAAAAGCCATGTGTCACAATGCCTGACTCATAATTGTAATTTTTAAAAAGTTTCTACCCTGGGGTTTATGGGGCTGTGTAGTTTGATACATTTTAGTTATGGTCACCTACATCCTGCCATCTATGTACACTTGTTCTCCTCATGCGATTTATAAGCCTTTACAGATACCAAAGGCACAAGTCAGTCCATTCAGATTCTCAGTAAGCCTGAGGTGAGGTAGATAGTTCACCTAACTCACTAAATGAGCTAATCATGTAGAAAAGCACTGGTATATAGTGAACACTGTGCTTGATGTCAGTAATACTGTACGTGTTGGATATGGGGGAGGTAAAGACAGCTGAGAACACCTTATCTCAGGAATTCTAAATGTAATAGAGAAGCATTTTACCCACTGAACCATCTCCCTTGCCCTATCGATTTTTTTTTTAATTTTATTTATTTTTTGGTTTTTCGAGACAGGGTTTCTCAGTAGCTTTGGAGCCTGCCCTGGAAACTACCTCTTTTAGACCAGGCTGGCCTCGAATTCACAGAAATCTTTCTGCCTCTGCCTCCCGAGTGCTGGAATTAAAGGCGTACGCCACCACTGCCCAGCTCCTATCGATAATTTTATATCCTTATTTTATACTTAGCATATTAATGGATGTTTTTTATTTACATTTTCAGTTATTATGTAATAATCACTTTGAGATACAGTAACTTCCAGAATATTATAATTTTATGTTTTTCTCCTATTCACCTTTTTTGTTTCTACTTTTAAAGTTCAACTTTGCAGAATTTATGGAAACAGAATTTACAATAGTTTTTTTCTGATATCATCTATTAAATAGTTGGACTGTTCTACAGTTTTACGGTTGAAACCATACAACAGAAACATTTCTATGCAGTACTCTTTGACTCGGTGAACTGATGGTTTTGTTAGTGTGCTTTTGAGGGATTCTACTAGAACATAATTTCTCTGTTTTTAAGTGGCTTGCCGCTGATGGTGATCATCCATAAGTCTTGGTGTGGAGCTTGCAAAGGTAAGTACAGTTGTTCCACCTGACATTAGGCTTGAAGTGTCTTGTCCATGTTAGTGTTGGTGCTGGCAGAGCACTGCTGATTGCCGTGAGCACCAAAGAAATACAACTGGGGCCTGGGAAGAGTAAGATGCAGTTACGTGGTGTATGGAGTTAACTGTTTATGTCTTGGACAGTACATCTAAGCAGAAGCTGGAATTCTGTACAGAGAGATATAAATGGTTTAGGGAAGGAGAGAATCAGTCAGAACTGGAGGATTCTTGCCTGGGGCATGTATTCTTTCTGCCTGCCATGTTTGGAAAGAAGTGCAGCTGGGAATGGCAGCTTCCGGTAATCCCAGCACT
>JAQHUG010000012.1:3217349-3229795 GCA_028555095.1 Dicrostonyx torquatus | reverse complement strand
TGCCAGAACTCACTATGTAGACCAGGCTGGCCTCAGCCTGACAGATCCTCCTGTTGTGTCCTTGATTAAAGACTTGTGCTACCACTTCCAGCCCCCCATTGTCCTCCTCTCATAAATGAGAATCCCAGTTGGGGTCACATCACAGTGCAAGTGCTAGAAGGGTGAGATCTAGGAGCCCAGTTCTTGTTTTATGATTGTATTTTTAAAAAGACTTTTGTTCTTATTCCTTGTTAGTGTTGTTTGAGACAGGTCTTATTGTGTGGTCATGGCTGGCCTGGAACTTGCTCTGTAGAAAAGGGTAGCCTGGAACTCAGAGCCACCTGTCTCTGAGTCCAGAACTCTGAAAATAAAGGTGTGCTATATTATGCCGGGCTTTTTTCTTTCTTTTTTGAAACAGGTCTTGCTATGTTGCACAGGTTGGTCTTAAACTCAAGTAGTTCAAGTTACCCTTCTCCTCTGTCTCCCCAGTAGCTGGGTCTACAACTATTGTGCATTCTGGTTTTCTTTTTTGTTTTTTAATTTTAATTGCTTTTTTGTTTTAATTGTGTTTGTGCATGTGGAGACATGTACATTTGTGTACATGTGGAGACTGGAGATGAGCTTTGAATTTTTTCCAATTGGTTTCTATGTTTTCAATTTCATTTTACTTATTATTGTGTATGTGCTCACGTGATGTGCGGATGAGTGCCAGAAGACAATTCCAAGTGTTCGGTTTTCTTCTTCTACCTTTTCATAGATTCTGGGGATCAAAGTCAGGTTGCCAGGCTTGCACAGCAATTGCTGAGCCATATTGCTGGTCCCGACTTTGTTTTTTGAGGCGAGGTCTCTCAGTGGAACCTACAGATTAGGTGACGCTGGCCAGCAAGCCAGCCAGTTCCAGGGATTCACTTATTGCTGCCTCCTGGAGGCTGCAACTTCAAGTGCATGCTACTGTGCCCTGCTGTTTTCCTGAGTGTGTGTGTGTGTGTGTGTGTGTGTGTGTGTGTGTGTGTGTGTGTGTGTGTGTTGAATTTAGGCCCTCAGGCTTGCATGCAGCACTTTATAGACTAGGTTATCTCCCAGCCCTTAATACTAGCTTTTTAGATTTAAAAGTTTCAGTCATATGAGTTAGGTTAATAAATACCTGACCCATCAATGGAAGTTAGTGATGGTTATGCTCATTAGTGTTTGGGTATAATAATGTGTCCTTCATTGCAAAATCTTTTCATTTTTTTTCTTCCTAGCTTTAAAACCCAAATTTGCAGAATCTACAGAAATTTCAGAACTGTCCCATAACTTTGTTATGGTAAATTTGGAGGTAAGACTTCAAGAGTTCCCCCCTTCCCATGTTCCTGTGATTTTAAGTTATTGTTTTAGATTTAGATAATGTGATCTGGGTAGAACTTGCTACTTGTATGTATTGTTTTTCTCTTGACTACTAAGGCTTACATGAAAGATGTATTAGAAAGCCACCCAGCATTTAGAGAGGAAGCAAGAATGGAGAATTTGAATAAATGCCTAAAATTTGGAGTCTTTTCATCTTTAGCATTTGACTGTGATAGATTTTACATTTTCATATAGCTCATCTATAGATAGTCATGTAGAGGCTACAGCTTCTGAAAACTGTGACTCAGCGGAGCACCTACTAGAAGCTGGGCTGCGTTAGCCTTTCCTGTGCAACCTTCCTGTTTCCTCATGGAGGCGTCTTTTACGTACCTGATACAGAATTCAGGTCTTGGGGTCCTGAATCTTAGACTATCAAGTCTGAGACTTAGAAGGGATAGCTTAGAGGCCGGGCAGTGGTGGTGCACGCCGTTAATCCCAGCGTTCAGGAGGCAGAGGCAGGCGGATCTCTGCGAGTTCGAGGTGAGCCTGTCTATGAGAGCTAGTTCCAGAACAGGCTCCAAAGCTACACAGAGAAACCCTGTCTTGGAAAACAGACAAACAAAACAAAAACAATGAAAAACACACACACACAAAAAAAACCCCAAAAAACATAGAAGGGATTGTTTAGGTCATTGATATTGTTTCCATCTCACAGAAAGGCCTGAAATCAAGTGTGTGATTTGTCAAAATCCTAAAGAGATTGTTTGCTTAAACATAGGTCCAGCAATCTTCTGAACATGTAAACAGGCGACACTGAAGCATCAAGCATGTAGTTAGTGGATAGCCCAGTGCTAATTAAGGCAGTTTAAATAAATGCTCCTATTTTTAAAATATATGATTTATTTTTATTTTGTGTTCATTGGTTTTTGTATGTCTGTGTGAGGGTGTCAGAGGCCCTGGAACAGGAGTTACAGACAAATGTGAGCTGCCATGTGGGTGCTGGGTCCTCTGGAAGAGCAGTCAGTGCTCTCTCCGGCCCTCATAAATGACCCTATTTAATCCCTGTAATGGGAACCTTGCCACCAGCTATAAAATTGCTGTTTATTTCCCTTGAACACTATCTCCTTACTCTCTGGGGTAAACTGGGATTTCTCACTCAAAGAAGACAAGAGTCCTCCAGTGAATATTCCCCAGCTTCAGGAAATGCAGCCACCGTGTCAGTGTTATCCACCCTTCAGGAAATACTGTGTGTGAGTCGGTGATAGAGGATTGGGAGTGCAACAGTGAACAAAAGAGAGTTCCCTCACCAAAGTAACATTCTAGCACGGAAACAGGTCAGATGCTGTTTAAAGCTAAGGGCAAAGAGATAAGATTATTAACAATTTAAAATAGGCATCTAGGAAAGAAAATTATATTCGACCAAAACTAAGAAGCAGAAAAGGGAGTGAACCTGGTGGATGGTGGGGAAGTGTGTCTAGGCAGAACAAGTCCAGAAGCTCAAGTTATGAGTGTGTCTGGTTTGTTGACTGACAGTAACAATAAGCGGATTAATGTGGCTAAAGATGCCTGAACAAGGTAGAACATGAAGTTTAAAAAGTTCTAGGGGAATCAGTTGGTGGTGACCCACACCTTTAATCTCAGCACCTGGGAGGCAGAGGCAGGCAGATCTCAGTGAGTTTGAGGCCAACCTGGTCTACAAAGCAAGTCCCAGGTCTGTTATACAATACAGAGAAACCCTGTCGAAAAACCAAAAAAGGAAAAAAAAGAAGAAGTTCAAGGGGAACATGGGCGGGTCACAGAGCCTGAGCAAGCGTGGAATCCTCTGTTAGGCTTTGAAGAGAGAAAGAATATGTTCTCATCTAAGGATTATATTTAATCTTAACAGGATGAAGAGGAACCCAAGGATGAAGATTTTAGCCCTGATGGAGGTTATATTCCCCGCATCCTTTTCTTAGGTAAGGCAAATGAACCTGTTGGCTGACCCAGGATAAGAAGTTGGGAGAGAGAAATGATAAACATTGGAATTACACTGGTGACAAACCGAAATGTCCAAGAATAAGGGACCTGGGGCAGGGCAAGGTGCTCCATGCCTATAATTCTACTTTGGAGGATAATGTGTTTGAGGCTGGCCTAGGCTACAGAGAGATCTTGAGGTAGTGGTGGCAGGAAGAGTATGAATGAGAATGAACAAACTTTTCCACTAAATAACTGCTTTTATAGGGAAGCATAAAGAGTATGACCTCCACCGAGTCATTTATAGTCATTAGGACATCACCCCTATATCAAAGGCACTGCTAGGATAGATAGTTTCCACTCCTGGGTCTCCTGGGTCTCCTGGGTCTCCTTATTTAAAATAAATGTATAATTCTGTCTTTATCAAGCAAAAAGAACATTCCAGAAAAGGAATAGCATTCGCCAAGGTAGAGGATGGAAATGCTTAGCTATGTTCAAGGAAGCACATGGAACTTTTTACGATTATAGCATGAAATTCCAAAAGGAGGGTGCTGACATAATGAACTGCAGAGCTGGGTCTTGTCTCCTGAGGGCCTAGTGTACCAAATGGTGTTGGAATTTCTGAAACCCTCACCCCATTTGTCTTCGACAGATCCCAGTGGCAAGGTGCGTCCTGAGATCATCAACGAGGGCGGAAACCCCAGCTACAAATATTTCTATGCCAGTGCTGAGCAAGGTGCGGTTCTGAGGGGCAGGAGGCAGAATGGTTGAGCCCAGAAAGGTCTGGGACAGGAGCCCAGGTCCGTAAGCCTGTTGGCTAACCATCTCCCACAGGACTAGCTTTTGGCTAGTCACCTATTGTTAGACTGCCAAGTCACTGATCACATTGTATCTGTCCTTGGAACTCTTATTCCTAGAGTGGAAAAGGGAAAGAGATAGATGTGAAAGATAAAACCGAGCCTTTTCCTAGCTTCTTAGATTCCAACGGGAGAGCTAAAGACTGGCTAAAAGCTGATGGACCAAAGCTTATGGAGGTAGTTTCTGGTTCCTGGCCTCAGTTAATAAGTCTGAGTTGGATTTGGTTTGTTTTGTTTTTCCATTGCGCCAGTACTGTTCTTGTAAGAATCCAGAGGATAAGGAATGCAAACTGTTAGCTGAGCAAGTCAAAGCAGTTTCATAGATATTAAAACAAAATGGATAAACAATATAAGAATTTGTCTGGCTCTGGCAAGATGGCTAAGTGGGTAAAGGCACCTGCTGCCAAACCAGACGTCCTAAGTTCATTTCCCAGAACCAGTAAAAGGAGAGAACTGACTCCTGCTAGTTGTCCGCTGACCTTTACACAGGTGCTGTTGTGCATTAATGCTACTGCACACATGCTCAAAATAAAAAATTAATACAGAATAATAATGTGTCCCTAGAAAGACACAAAGACAATTCACAGCATGAAAATGAGTGTGTATGGAACATGACTTGCTAGAAACATGTAGCTTACGTCCAAAGAGTGAGTTGTGGTCAGCAAAAAAGGAAAAAGCATTGCAGGCAGAGGGAATGGCATTAGCACAGAGGGTGAAGGAAGGCTGAAGTATCTGCCTCACTTTTTGGTCTCTTGCTTCTGTCATTCTAGGGTTGGAATTGATGTCCTGTGTTGTCACTGTGTTCCCTCCCCCACCACCACCCCCAGCCTTTAAAGTGTAGTCCCTTGCTAAGTTGCCATGCTGTCACCTATTGTTAGACTGCCAAGTCACTGATCACATTGTATCTGTCCTTGGAACTCTTATTCCTAGAGTGGAAAAGGGAAAGAGATAGAGCGAAGTTATATCTCTGTCCTCTGGGTAAGGAGGGTGCTCCCACCTTAACCAGTGCAGGTACCTGGAAGTGGCGTTAGATGCAGACTTTCCACACAGAAAAGGGCAGTGGTGCTTTGACTCCTAAACTCTTGTCTCTCAAGATTCACCTCCTGTTTAGACTATGTAATTGCTTTTGTCTTCTCCACACTAACAGAGTCCAAAGGTAAGCAAGCATAAGACTTTTTCCAGAATCCTCACAGCTTAGTTGACATGAGACTGGAAACATTCAAACCTGGCTATACCAAAAGCATAAGTAAAACATAAAGGGAAAAGCTAACTATATTACTTTAATGAGCATGTATGGGTTTGCGAGGTTCCCAAGACAGACTGGCTCAGCCCAGCTCCTCCCTTGCCATTGTAGAGCTACCACTCATGGGCACTGACGACGACACTGCCCTCCTGGAAGTGCAAATGAGTGCTTAGGAGGGATTCCAGAGATGCCTAAGGCACATTGTCTGCTTCTGTCTTTCCTTTCTTCCCCTAAAAACTTGGCTTCTTCCATTATAGTTGGTTAATACTAAAAATGACAAGCCCTTCAGTCAGATCCTAAGATCATTTCCTCTCGTGGCATGCACATGCGTGTGTGTTTACTCACACATCATTATCTCTACAGGGAATGAGGTAAATGCAGCAGTCATTCCAAAGGCATCAGAGGGGCAGCAGGAGGGTGTTCCCTCTTCCCTGAGTGTCAAGTGAGCATGTGCAGTCACCATGGGGTCAACAAGAATGCTGGAAGGCTAACAAAAGTAATGACTAGCATTTCTATAGGTCTTATTAGTTTATGAAACAATTGTATTGCTTAATTTCTGCAACAGTCAGATGTCAGTAGCATTCTCTCACTTTGTAGACAGGAAGGGGAAAAAAAAAAACCATGACACGATAGCACTGAAATTCAGAGGCAGATCTCTAGTCCAGGTCTTACGCTCTTCTCATATCTCTCTGAAAACATTTATAGTCTATGTTTGTTGTCCCATGTCAGATACTAAAGACGGCCCATACTCACCCCGTCCCTTACCTCTATTCCAGTTGTTCAGAGCATGAAGGAAGCTCAGGAGAGGCTGACAGGTGATGCCTTCAGAGAAAAGCACCTTCAAGATGAGCTGTGACATGAAGGAGTTTTCTGGAAGAAAAGCAGCAGGGAGAGAATCCTGAGGAATCACCCAGAACAGTTCAATCACCAGGAAACTGAGCTTCTACCTACATTGGCAGGAGCTCTCACTGTGGAAGAGGCTTGCTGCTGAAGCGGGTCCGTGCATCCGGCAGCATGGCCAACTGTCTTCTGCGAGCTCTCTCCTAAATAGCCATTCCTTTGAATGTAAAGGATGAAACTGTCTGGTACAAAACTTGAGCCACTTGGAGATTTGCTCCACGTCAGTATTTGCATCCTTGTCCATTTCCTTCTGCTGTGGTCATGCTGAAGTGACTCGGAAATGGGAAGCAGCTTTTCTACAGTGTTTTTTAAGACGACATTCTCCTTTTCTCTTGGTGATAATCCTGGGCTTCTTCCTGAATTCCTGTGGCCTTCCTTCTCTGTGCAGGCCTCCCTGCTCACACGAATGTGTGTCAAGAACGGCTGTGTGCTGGTACTCAGCCCCAGCTGGAAGCATGCTTTCCCCGTTGCTATTAGAGAAACCCAAACATTCAAGCCCTGAGTGGAGCCATTTTGTCAGTTCATCAACTGTATTTTTGTACTGGGGTTAAAACAAAAAGAAAAGAAAGATATTAATTATTTCACTAAGCTTTAATAAAACTTTAAACAAAAAGATGTGGCGGCCTTTTGTTATTAGGAAGGGAAGAAGGGCTAGAGCTAGAGCAGAGGATGAGGAAGCACTAGAAGTCCTAGCCTAGGCCCCCTGCTCATCCAGGTGAACATCAGGGCATCTCCTTTGTTGTTATTAATGCAGGATCTTAGGCTATCCGGGTGTCCTCATACTCCGTTCAAGTGATTCTCCCATACCATCCTTCTGAGCTCTTGGGATACAGGCGAGAGCCACCTCCGTACTTCTAAAGCCTGATTCCCTCTGCCTTCCTATCACTTTGAGCATGTCACAGGCCGTTTCTTTCCTGTGTTTATTGTGACAGCCACGTAGCTTGACTACTTGGTCTGTGATGCTCTCTCCTGTAGTCCGTCTTCCTTGCCTTTCCCAGACTCATCTTTTTAGAGCACTAGTCCGTGTCACTCCCCTGCTGAAAACCTTTCCTACTATCTTTCCGATTATGTTACTCCCTTTAAAATGCTAAGGCCTTTGGACTGCCAGGCTTGCTCCTGGTATCCTTGGGAAAGGTGCTATTGTAACCTTTGTTCTACAGAATACTTTTGATTTTTGTGTATGTTTGTGCATCTGTGCATGTGTGTGCCACATGTGTGCAGGTGCTTATGGAGGCAGACAAGAGCATCAGATCTCCAGGAGCTAGAGTTACAGGCAGTCAGGAGCCTCCTGACATGGGTGCTGGGAACTGAACTCTGGTCCTCTGGAAGAGCAAGTGCTCTTAACCACCAAGTCATTTCTCCAGCCCTTCCTCCATATCACCCTGGCTGCTCTGAAACTTTATGTGGACCAGGATGGCTCAGAACTCACAGAAATGCATCTCTGCCTCCCAAGTGCTGTGATTTAAGGTGTGCCCTACCATGCCTACCAGGTAGGTTCTTTCTGTCCATTCTCTTTGTAAACACCATCAAGTCTCTATTTATAGAAAAGAGAATGTCAGAAGATGGAGTGGTCAGTCCTCCGGTCCTGGACCACATAAACACTGGATTCTAACTGCCAGGATCTGATCGCAAACTCCTGGTCTCCCACCATGTTGCCTCTCCATCCTCAGGTGACTCATTGAAACACTTGGTTTCAATCTGGGCCATAGTAGAACAAGGGATACACGGGCATGGAAAGTTTTCAGTGAGTCCATATCTGTATCTTTATGTTCTGAAAAATTATTTCCCCGAAAATTTAATTGTGGAATTACCTCATGAGCCAGCAATTCCACTTAAGTGGAATGTAACAAAAAGATTTAAAAATAGAAACTCAAGCGGATATTCAAAGCAGTATTATTCGCAGTAGCCTGAAAGTGGAAGCAACATGCCTATCAATGAGTAGTAGATGGATTACAAAAAAGAAAAAGAGTGGGGCAGGTGGATGCCTCCACAAGTTCCATCTCCAGGCTCCACATAGTGGGAGGGTCTCTGGCATCTCATGACCATAGCCCAGCTTCTCAGTAGAGCAGGTCTGGACCTCCATAACCTGCATTCCTGGAAGAGAAAGCACTAGCAAAGCAGCTCTCAGCATCCCTCTGTCTGCCAGGTCTTCAGCGGTGTCCTAGGAACACACACCACATACTACCGAGTTACAGATCTGTAACAGATATGTAAATATGTAACAAACACCATGACTGCTGGAGAGAAAAAAGGTACAAACCCAATGGCTAAGAATGCTTGCTACTTTTCCAGAGAACCCAAGTTTAATTTTCAGCAGTCAGTCAGGGGGCTCATAACCAGGGGACCTGATGATGCCTTTGTCCTCCAGGCATCTGAACTCATGAACACACTCACACTACACATAATTAAAAATAAGATAAAAAACAAAGTTACACCAGGGAGCCTGCACAGGACTGACCTAGGCACTACACAGATATGTTACAGTTGTGTGGCTTGCTTCTCTCATGGGACTCCTAGGCAGAAATGGGCTATTTCTGACTCTTACTGGCTCTTGGGACCCTACTCATACTGGGTCACCTTGCCCAGCCATAAAACACAAGGAGGAGCTTAGTGTTACTGCAACTTGATATGTCATGTTTTATTGATACTCATGGGAGACCTGCCCTTTCCAGGGTGGGGACTGGGGAATGGGAACGGGAGTCGGGGGGTGGGGGGAGGCTTCAGCCAGGGTGTACAATAAATAGATGAGTAAAATAAATAAAAGTTACAAGCAATACATTTGGTGTATTTCAAAGGGTGTAATGTGTCTTCATTTATCAATGAAAGAAATTAGAAATTCCCTCCCACCCCAAAGCAGCAAGTACAAACACATCCTTGGGAGTCACCAGCACACACAAGGTACAGCCTAGGAAAGAGAAGGGCAAGTGAGACAGCCTCTGCCCATCTTTATCAGTTTCATCAGAGCCTGGGACTCCTGGAGGGTGGAGAGAAAAGGTTCGTTCCAATGGGAGCGTGTTCCACAGCCTGCCTGAGAGCACCAGGTAGGGAACACATTTGCTAAATGATCGGGGATTGGAATGTAGCCTCCTCCCCAGCAGCTGCTGAATGGTTAATGAGTTAATGGAAATAAATAAATGACAAGCTTAACTCCCCACCCCTTCAAAGACTGTAGCTGTTGGAGGGGAATACTAGGTTATCCCAGAGTCCTCTCTGAAGTTGGAGCCTGGGAGCAGCTCTAACAGTTGGAACTAACCTACTGAGCAGTCCTCGTGACCAAGCCTTGGTTTTAAGCTCACAAAGTCATTTTCTTTCAGAAAAGCCAACACTAGTACTGTAAGCTTGTTTGAAAACACAGTTACTCAAAATTGACCAGTACTGGGGAGCAAAGGGAGGCTGCGCTTGCAGGCCCTGCTCTCGCACACATTTGTCGTTAGAACAGGAATGGATTTTAATTGTTAACTTTTTGTCTGAGTTAAACAGTGCTTTTAGTATGACGTCACCACCAGCTGTGCAGAAAGGGCTCTGGAGGGAAGGTCACGGTCACAGAGGTACACATCTGCATCTCCTTGCTTCTAGAGGCTTCAGGGCAGCACATAGGGTTTGTCAGACACATTCTCCAGGCTTCCCTGTCAGGCCAGAGAGGCCCACGTACTGGCATCCTTCAGAACACCTGCCAGCTCGGCAGCGGTCCCTTCTGCTTAGCCTTGGCAAGTTTCTCAACAGTGACGAGGTCATCTGGTGGTCAGTTTGAGTCCCCACAAGCAAGAAAGAAGTCTTTGAATAGTTGTGAGTTTTCTCAAGGTATCTACTTTTTCTTTTTCCTTCCAAATGAAGGCAGAGAGACCACTGGCCTGAACAGACTAGCAGTACATCTGTTTGTAGATAGACTGGTGATCATAATTTGCCCTGAAGCATCAAAAACTCAGTACATAGCTCTCCGCCAATCATGCCTGTGGTTACATGATTGTTGAAAAAATTGGTAGATATTCTGATGGAAATGTGTTCTATGGGATAGCAGCATTGTTCTTTATCCTGTGAAAATAGTTCTGTGCCTACTTTTTTTGTTTTGGTTTGGTTTAATTGCTTTGCGATAGAATCTCACTATGTAGCCCAGGCTGGCTCTGCCTTCAAGACAATCCTGATTTGGCTTCCCAAGTGCTAGATTATAGGTGTGAACTACAATGCCTAACTCTGTATCTACTTTAAATACTTCATATTTGATATTGACTTCTGCTTCTCAGCCAGGGTGTTAGCAACTCTGTACAGAGCATCTTCAGTTATTAGGCAGGACATGAATCTCTGCAGTGTTTTCATGGTTTTGATGCTGGAGATTGGATGATGTGCTTCAAACATGCTGAGCATGACTCTATCGCTGAGTCACACCCCCTGCTAAATATACAGTTATTATGTGAGCATAGACATGTTAACTATACAGCCATATATTTGAAATATAGATGCACAGAGATAATCTTTTTTTTTTTTTTTTTGGTTTTTCGAGACAGGGTTTCTTTGTAGCTTTGGAGCCTGTCCTGGACCTAGCTCTTGTAGACCAGGCTGGCCTCGAACTCACAGAGATCCACCTGCCTCTGCTCCCGAGTGCCAGGATTAAAGGCGTGCGCCACCACCACCCAGCTTGCACATAGATAATCTTGTAAAAAAAAATTTATGATCCAAAGAAGCTGAAATGAAACATCAACAAACAAATGCAGAAATTGTGGTATATTCATACAAAGAGTACTACACACAGCAGAAAAGAAGAAACTGCTGATTTTTGCAACAGCATGAATGAATCTTCAAAATATGCAGTCAGAAAACAAACTCAAGCCAGAACTTTGCTATGAAACCTTAGAGCAATTAGAATTATCTGCACTGAGAAGCAGATCAGCAGTTACCTGGCTTTGGGTTTGGGGGTGAGCAGTAATTGACTGAAAAGGCTGTAAGCAGAAACTGTGTGAAGCTGGATGTGGTGGCACACAGCTTTAATCCAAGCACTAGGGAGGCAGAGGCAGGCATATCTCTGGGTTCAAGGCCAGCCTGGCCTACAGAGCAAGTTCCAGAACAGCGGGGGCTACACAGAGAATCCTTGTTTAGAAAAACCAAAATAAATAAGTAAAAAGACATGTTGATTATGTCAACACAAACCGTAGTTCATGCCTGAAAGGAAATGAGGGGTGGTTGTTCTTTAAGACAAATATGAATGGCTGCAGCCTGGAAACACGGATTCAAGTTGCCCCAAATAACATGTTCCAATATGGAAGTAGTTTTGTGAGGTTTTTAGTAATTATAAGAACAAAAAAAAAGCTTTTTTCAAAACACATTGGTGAGGGTGGGAGATGTAGTTCAGTTGGTAGACTGCTTGCTAGGGTTCCATCCCCAGTAACACATAAATCAAGCATGGTGGACACCTTGTAATCCCAACACTTAGGAGCTGGATGGAGCAGGAACATTAGAAGTTCCAGGTCATCTTTGACTATGTAGAAAGTTCAAGGGCTTGGGTGATATGAACCCTTATCTCAAAACAAATAAAATTCTGTTACATAGGGATGTCAAGCAAGTGGGTTACAACAAAGTGAGAAGATCTATGCTGTGGGTCTCAGATCCTATCTGTTTAGAGTTATTTTATGTATATGAGTATCTGCATGAACTGTATCTGCATGAACACATTTCCACCAGAAGAGGGCATCAGATTCCATTATAGGCAGTTGTGAGCCATGGTGTGGTTGCTGGGATTTAAACTCAAGACCTCTGAAAGAGCAGGTTGTGCTCTTAACCACTGAGCCATCTCTCTAACCCCTCTGATGACATTCTTAGTTTTTTCTTTTTCTTTTTAAGTTTTTAGGGTTTTTTTCAAGACAGAGTTTCTCTGTGTAGCCTTGGCTGTCCTAGAATTTGCTCTGCAGAACTCATAGAGATCCACCTGCCTCAGCCTCTTAAGTGTTGGAATTGAAGGTGTGCACCATCACTGCCTAGCTCATTCTTAGCTTTTGAATAAGCAGGCATTAATGATTTTGTATCATGAGGGCTGGCTTGTTGGGGTTACTGTCCCGCCCAGTACCCCACAGCCGGCAAGCCCCAAAGAAAATCACACAGAGAGTCTACATTAGATTATTAACTGATTGGCCCATTATCTCAGGCTTCTTACTAGCTATTATAACTTATATTAACCTATCTATGTTAGCCACATGGCT
>JAQHUG010000012.1:3199847-3216889 GCA_028555095.1 Dicrostonyx torquatus | reverse complement strand
TCTTCCTTGGTGAAACCTGAGTTTTCTTAACTCAGAATGAATCCACAGCCTCTCATCTCCTGTGGAAACAAAAGGAAAATCTCTTCTCCAAAGTAACATACCTTTTGACTTCAATTTTGAAGCCAAGGTATTTTCAAAATACCTTCCTTGGGTTAATTCAGCAGCATGTACAAACACAAGTCTTTTAGCAGCTGTTGTTCTTTCCTCAGCATTCAAACAATTCAAAGAGAGCATAATAGCATACAGTATCAAGATTCTCTGTGTATTTTCCATCTTATATGGCTTTATTTTAGCCTCTATTTCTTTTATTTTTAATTTTAACTTTTGGCTTTTTGAGACAGGTTCTCTGTGTATCTTTGTCCTGGAATTCACTCTGTAGACCAGGCTGTCCTTGAAATCACAGAAATCTGCCTGTCTCTGTCTCCCCAGTGCTGAGATTAAAGGTGTGTGCTACCACACCTTGAACTCACAGAGATCTGTTTGTCTCTATCTCCAGGCATTGGGATTAAAGGCATGTGCTACCACACCTTGACGTCAACAGAGATCAGTCTGCCTCCCAGGCATTGGGATTAAAGGTGTGTACCACCACTCTCTCTCTCTCTCTCTCTCTCTCTCTCTCTTTAAATGTTAAGAACTTTAACCTTCAGCCTGAATATATTTTTAACACATAGTAAACCATTTAGAGGTTTTTTTTTTCCTTTGAATCTCTCTTTACTGTATATCTCTCTTTTTCTGACCATGTGGGTCTTTAATTTACCAAGCAATATCAGTAGGACTAAAGCCGTGGCTTTGACGGCTAGATCCAGCCCATTCTTTAGCTTTCTGCATTTCAGCCTCATGGCAGAGGTACCAGCTGTTGCCATGTTAATCACCACAACTCTATGGCGTTTCAAGGTCCCTTCCAGCAAGCAAGCTGCAGCATTCTGCTCACAGACCATATTCAAATATTCCCTGGCTGGACCGCCTGCCTGAAAGAGTCAGAGTTTGCCCTGGCAGGACAGCCCAGAAAGCTGGCATTTTATCACAGTGCAGCTTTTTTCCTGCTACAGCTGAAAACCGAAAAGCATGTGGTCCGCTTTTCATCAACACCATTTAAGTGTTTCTTGGCAGGACCTCTTAAAGAGCTGCAGGGTTTTGCAGCTAAAGCTGAGTCAGGAAACCTTTCTTAGATGAGAGCGCTTGCCTCTAGCAAGCAGAGCAGACCTGAGGAATTGCTGCTATCAAGAAAACATGCTTTATTCTTTTCCAAGGTTTCTCAGGCTTTCTGTGGATGCAATTATCCATGTGGGCACCATTCTGTATCATGAGGGCTGGCTTGTTGGGGTTACTGTCCCACCCAGTACCCCACAGCCGGCAAGCCCCAAAGAAAATCACACAGAGAGTCTACATTAGGTTATTAACTGATTGCCCCATTATCTCAGGCTTCTTACTAGCTATTATAACTTATATTAACCCATCTATGTTAGCCACATGGTTCGGTACCATTTCTCAGCTGGGCAGCTTACATTGTTGCCTCCTTGGTGGTCTGTGCAGGAATCCCAGGGAAGCTTCCTGCTTCCCAAATCTGTTCTCACTTCTACTTCCTGTCTGGTTTTCCCGCCTATACTCCCTGCCTGGCCAATCAGCATTTATTTAAAACATGATTGACAGGATACAGAATTGTCCCGCACCAGCTATGCTTTGTTGATACCCAGTCAACCTGCTCCTTTCTGAACAGAAACAGAGGAGGAGTGGATTATGGGGGAGAATGGGAGGAGAGGAAGGAGGAGAAACTGTGGTGGGTGTTGTGGAATGTTAGTTTAAAATGTGTTACATTTGTTTAAGTTGTGGAATGCTTGTTTAATGATGCAAAGCTGTGTTACAGTCTTTCATGTTGCATTTGTTTAACTCTGTAAAGCTGTGTTATTTTGCCTGCCTAGTAAACACCTGGTTGGTCTAATAAAGAGCTAAAAGAGCCGGGCGGTGGTGGCGCACGCCTTTAATCCCAGCACTCGGGAGGCAGAGGCAGGTGGATCTCTGTGAGTTCGAGACCAGCCTGGTCTACAAGAGCTAGTTCCAGGACAGGCTCCAAAATTACAGAGAAACCCTGTCTCGAAAAACAAAACAAAACAACAACAACAAAAAACAAACAAAAAAAAAGAGCTAAAAGGCTAATAGCTAGGAAGGAGATAAAAATAGGAGGTGCTGCCAGACAGAGAATAAATAGGAGGAGAAATCTAGGGAAGAGAGCAAAGAACATGAAAAGGAAGAGAAGATACCAGGGACCAGTCACCCAGCCACACAACCGGTCAAATAAAAAAGAAAGAAAGGTAAAAAAAACGCAGAGGTGCCAGGTGGTCTCAGGAGGCGGAGCAGGAGGATCTCTGTGAGTTTGAGGCCATCCTGCTCTACAGAGTGAGTTCCAGGACAGGCTCCAAAGCTACACAGAGAAACCCTGCCTCAAAGGGGAAAAAAAAAGCCCAGAGCCAAAATGTAGTTAACGAGAAATGAGGTAATTTAAGTTAGAAAAGTTGGTTAGAAACAGGCCAAGCTAAGGCCAGGCATTCATAAGTAAGAATAAGTCTCATTGTAGGCACCCAAATAGTAAAAACAAAAAGAAAACAAAACCCAACTACAGTGGGAATGTAAAATAAATGAATAAATTTAATTAATAATAACAAAAAAGGAAGTAAGCTGAGCAAGCCATCAAGACTAAGCCTGTCAGAAGTGTCCTTCTGTGGAACTGCCTCTGCTCCTGATCGAGTTCCTGCCCTGTTGCCTTTAATGATGGGTAATTGGGAAGTGTGGGTCAAATAAGCCCTTCCCTCTACAAGTTGTTTTGATCACGGTGTTTTGTCATAGCAACCAAAACCTGACTAGGCCAGCTCTTTCTAATTCAGGCTTGCATAGACAATGCTCCATCCACCCTCCTGAGCAGGCTGGGTAGTAATTAGCAGCAAATTACTGACACAATGCTGGCTAACCCATATGTTGTTGGACTTCTATCGAGGACCCTAAAGGATTACAAGAAGTGAAAAGGTGGAAACAGATCATGATGTCTTCTGTGGTGTCATTATCAAGTTAATAGAGAAATAAACACATCACCCTCCACTCTCACATGCCAGAAAACTGAGACTCATCATTGGCCTTCTAAATGCATGCCTTCATCACCAACTACTATTCTCTCTGTCTCTCTTATTTTGTTTGCTTTTTGGTTTTCTTGACAGGACCTTGTTATGTCCTGACAAGCCTGGTACTTGCAATGTAGTGCAGGCTGACTTCAAACTCACGGAAACCCTCCTACCTCACCCTCCCAAATGCAGTGATTACAGGTGTGTGTCACTACAGCACAATTCAATATTTTAAATTGTATTTAATTTTATGTGCATGACTATTTTGCCTGCATGTTTGTCTAGGTGCTGTGTACATGACTGGTGCCTGCAGAGATCAGAAAAGGTCATTGAATACTCTGGATATAGAGTTAGGGATGGATGTGAGCCACCATATGGGTGCTGGAAACCAAGTCCCAAGAGCAACAAGGGCTCTTAAATGCTGAGTTTTGTTTTGGTTTGGTTTTTGAGACAGAGTCTTTCTATGAAACCTTGGCTGATCTCAAACTGGTAATCATCCTACCTCAGATTCTCAGGTGCTAGGATTAAAGGTGGAGGCCACCATACTCCCACTTTCTCTAAATAATTTTTGCATTCATTAAAACATAGTCCCCCACCCCTTTTATCTTTGGCTTGGAACTCTTCATTGACCTTCTCCCTCCGTTATTATCAATATTAACTACAAAGTCAATGGTATTGTTTAAATGGTGGCATAATTTGACCCCAGTTCTTCAGTTCCATGGTATATTATTCTCTTAATATTGCTGTTCAACCATGAAACCTGCATATAGTCTAATATTTCCTATGCTGTCCTGCTGTGTGAACAAAGTTTACATAAAACCTTGTTTACTCCCTTGAGAGAAAAGCCTCTGCCTGCACAAGAAACATCTGCTGGGGCAAGATGTCCACTCCCCCATCACCCCATCAGTGCAACTCAGGTGCTCAAGGGTGGTGTGCAATCAGCCCTCTGGGGAGCACATCTGGTGAGAGTGGTGATGGACACTGTATGTCTGTTAATTCCTCTCTGTCCCTGCTTTAATTCCTGCATTATCTTGGAACAAAAGCTTCAGAGGAGAGAGGTAAAGAGTTCTTGGGCAGTATTTCCCAGAGTCTCTCCTTTCTCTTGAATCTCGAATTCCACTTCAGTCCCTCAGAACCAGTCCCTGGTACAGAGTACAGCCACACTTGACTTCTTTCTGGTGTCCAGAGACCCCGTAATCTGTGCACTGTTCTGAGATCTTTGATGACTATGCCACTAAAACAGCCTTTTCTTTGTCTATTCTCTGCTTTCTCTCTCTTCCAGCAGAATTTAGTCAGAGTGATACTTCAAGCTTACTACACAGCTAAAGGTCACCTCGAACTTCTGATCCTCTTTCCTCATCAGTATCGCATCCAGTGAAGAGTTCCCAGTGCTGATATTAAAGACAAGTGCTACAATACCAGGTATATCTGGTGCTGGGGATCAAACTTTTTTAAAAAAGAAATTTTCTGAGACAGGGCATCTCTGTGTAATGGGTCTGGCTGGAACTCACTATGAAGACCAGGCTGGCCTTGAACTCAAGATCTGCCTACCTCTGCCTCCCAAGTTGGGATTAAAGGCATGCACCACCATGACCTGGCTTCAGATCCAGAATTTTGTTCGAGCAAACACACGTTACCAACTGAACTACATTCCCTAGTTCTCTCGTTGCTTCTTCTTCAGAGTATCTTTCACAGCGATGATCCATAGAAGTGTGATTGTTTATCTGATTGCCTCACCAGACTGTAAGCTCGATGAGGGTGGAAGCTGCTTGCTCATCGCTGTCATTACCTTTTATTTTTGAAACAGGGTTTCTTTGTGTAGCTTGGAGCCTGTCCTGGTACTCGCGCTGTAGACCAGGCTGGCCGCGAACTCACATAGATCCGCCTGCCTCTCTGCCTCCCGAGTGCTGGGAATTAAAGGCGTGCACCACCACTGCTGGGCCATCATTGTCATTCTAATCACTGTTTAGTGAGAGATTAGGCAATTGTAATTTCTTAGGGTTGAACATTTCACCATTTAGCTTCCAGGAACCCACAGGAAGTCTAAGGTTCAAAAGAGCACAAAAGAGAGAGTGACAATATTCTTTCCAAGTAAGAAGGACCACGTGGCCAGGGAAATCAGATATATGAAGGCTACTGAGAGTAGCATCTAAGGTTGAGACAAAGCCTGTGTGAAAACAATGAGCTGCCACAACTTTTGAGGAGACAAACCATCCTGTGGCTAGAGAATAAGGTACAAGAGAGTTGATGGTTGGTGATAAATCCAGAGGGGAGAGGACCTGATCAAACTTACCAAGAGTGTTTGCTTTCATCCTAGAGCACAATAAACAATTAATTCCCCACCCCCTAGCTTTCCTTCTGTTTAGGTCTTCTTAATATCCATGAATACTTATAAAAGTTATTTAATACTCTAAATCTTGGGATTTGCTTCTGTTGAATGATTTACTAGTGACAAAAGATGATATACAGAAATCACCCCTTAAGTGCTTATCAAACAAATGTTACTTCTTTCTCCTATCCTGTATAACCTGGTTTATTTCAGCACCATGGCTACCGGTCAGTCCAGAGGCAGTGCAGTTTCCATTTTGGACACAAGAGGGAGTGTGCGATTAAACCTTTGCAAAGGGCCACAGCGCTTCCACAGCAGCCACCCTTAGCAGGCGCTCTAGCTTATTTGATATATGTAGTCTAGAACTATCAACTGTTCTTCAATTCCATGGAAATATATCTGGAGGGAAAAAAAAATCTTTGGTGAACACAATGTATTTAGCTATAAGAGCTTTCAGTGGTTTTTAGGTTTTTTGTTTGTTTGTTTTTGTTTTCTTGTTTTTTTGAGTCTCACTATGTAGCCTTGGCTGGCCTGGAATTCATTAAGAGACCAGCCTGGCCTCCAACTCACAGAGCTCGTTCTCCCTTTGCCTTCCAGGGTGCTAGGATTAAAAGTGAGATTTCTTTAAGTAGCTGATGTCACTGAATGTCTCTTTAGGCACCGCTTCCTTATGTAATACCTTTGAACTTAATTCCATTAAGGAGCCCACAAGACTATTCAGATCCGTACATTGCAGTGAGAAATGCAATAACATTAACTAGCAAATGTTAGGTTTAAACCCAGGCCTGTGAGGTCTTAGAACTGATTCTACTCATTTTATTTATTTTAGATCAAGTCCCACATTTGACAGAGAGGATCCATGGATGAGTGGCTGGTGATGACCAATGAGATCGAGAGAGAACTCTGTAGGGTGGGCTCACAGACACTCAGGACCCTAGAGGACTCCGTAGGGTGGGCTCACAGACACTGAGGACCCCGAGAACAGACTGTAGTCCAGAGTTACTGCTGCGTATATACTGCAGGGGATAGGCCCTTGAGTGTCAGTCATTTAGCCATGGTGACCCTGGAAGAATCCCTTATCCTCTCCACGTTGATTTCCTCATGCTACAAATGAGTTGATCCCTTCTCATCTGTCAGGTCTCAACTGTCACTCTCTCACAGAAGATCTCCCTGCGTATCATTCTAAAATTGCCCCCTTCGCCAGTCACTGTCTTTCCCTTTATCTTTTTTTTTTTTTTTTTTTTTAAGATGTGGCACCAGATCTTATTACAGGTGGTTGTGAGCCACCATATGGCTGCCGGAAATTGAACTCAGGACCTCTGGAAGAGCAGCCAATGCTCTTAACCACTGAGCCATCTCTCCAGCCCCCTCTCTTTATCTTTTTTTTTCCCCCTGAGACAGGGTCTCATGTAGTGCAGGTTGGCAAGTTTGCACTACCTTGTCCCAGTTATGTGGTACTGGGGACAGAACTCAGGACCTCGTGCATGTTAGGCAAGCACTCTACCAACTGAGTTACCCTCCCAATTCTCTATCCTATTCTCTTGTGTGACTAAGACCTTACATGTGTTTCTTATTATGTGAAAATTCCCTATACATTTTGTTTATTTATGTTTGTTTTACTCCTAGGAGTCTAGCTTCTCTTAGGTAATGTCTATGTGCTTTGTGCCTAGAACACTGATTGGCAAATACTAAGTGATCAATAAAATCTTAGTAGAATGAATGGATGGATGGATGGATGATATAATGGTCAAGAAGTAGGAACAGGGGGTTGAAATGGCTATGTCAGAAAGATTTTAATAAAGACAACTTCCCAAACAATGGCAATTAACCCAAAGCAAAGCAGCCACCTAGGCGAGATGGCTCCCATGTCTTCAGAAGGGAGCTTGTCGAGACTGTGGCTTTGGTCAGGAAAGGCTGACTTGAGTGTCCTCTGGTTCCTCAATACAATTGCAAGTATTGAATTAAAACCTTGATTGCAGAATGCTGTCTACTCTCCTTGTTAAATTATAGAACATCTATTTTCTCTGTTTAATAGTGGCAATGAAGAGGCCCTGAGGGTGGGAGAGGCAGAGACAAGGGAGTTGACATTGGTGGATTTGGGCTGAAATGATGGTGGGGTTGACTTGAGCAAAATTCAATTAATGCAGCTGTGAAGAACCAGAACAGGGCAGTTACCGCCCTTTCCCTTGGGACCCTGCTCTCTTCTGCAGAACCCACTGTCCTTGGGACTTTTCTTCCTTTCCTATAGGTTGTCTTAATTTCCTTTCTCCCATCTACATCAAATAGTCACCAAATCTTGTCCTTTACATCACATAGTGTCTCCGAACTCAGGTCTTATCTTTAACAAAAACAAAAACAAAAACTACCTCGCCAGCTTTTATCCTGTTTTCCTTACCCCAAATATCTTAGAACATCTAATTCATTCTCTATTATATAGGCTAAGATCTTTAAAAAAAAATGAATGTTACCAAACCCTCTCTCCGATAAAACCCTACAACAGCTCTGTACTTTTCTGGTCATCAAGTACATCACCCTTGGTGCTGATCTCAGGGCCTGGCTGACCTCTCCTGATCCACTCACCACCTGTTCCTCCTGTGCTTCCAGACTCAAGGCTCTCTGAAGTTCCCTCAAGACCAGTTACTACCTCATGGGTCTTTGTGCATATTGGTCCATCTATCTGGGCTGCTTTTCTAAGCACTTAATGCCAACTGCTCTTTAAATTTCAAGTCTACATCCTGGGATCAAGCACAGGCCAGGCCTAAGATCTCAGGATCCTCATTACTGACCTACCCTACTATGAGAAAACAGCTACGTTTGCCCAACATGTCTTAGTTTCTTCTCCTGGTTCTGTGACAAATTACCGTGACCGAAGCAACCTAAGGGACATAGGGTTAATCTTGGCATCACAGTTCAAGGTACAGTATGGAGGGAAGATCAGAGCAGCAGGAGCTTAGAGCAGCTGCTCACATTACATCCATAGCCAGAGAGTGATAAACACTTGGGCTCAGCCTGCCTTCTCCATCCACACAGTGTAGCATCCCATCTCTAGGCAATGGTGGTACCCACAGTAGCTAGGTCTTCCTAAGAGACCAAGAGCCAGTTATTGCTTGTGTCCATCTAAGATGCTGTGGTCTGTTCCCCTCTTCATGGTCTTACCATGGAAGTCAGAGATGCCAGATGTGAAACTCCTTGCAAGTATTTGTGAGCATATTTATTCAGCAGATATTATTCTAAGGATGATCCAGGAAGTGCTGTGTGAGGCAGGGGTGTGACCTTGGCTTTTGTGGAGTGAAGGTGAGTGCATCTTGCCCCTACTGTCCTGCTGCATCAGACACTGAAGTCCTTTGGGTCAGGACCCATGTGTTGTTCACCTCCACACATACTGAGTGTGTATTAGTGAACTTTCTACTTCTATATCAAATGTTTGTAAAATATATCAATTTACAATACTAAAAGGTTTATTTTGGAAATCAAGACCATGACAGATTTGGTCCTGTGGACAGAGTATATAGTAGAATGAAATTTCTTAGCTCATGGCCAGATCCCTAAAGAGAAAAGAAGGGCCTAAAGTCCCTTTCTCCCCATTGAAAGGTGTTCCAATGATCTTAAGCTTTCCCACTAGGCTGGTCTTCCTAGTTAGTTCATTTAATGTCAACTTGACACAAACTAGAGTAGGGACTCGCAACTGAGAAAATGCCTCCCTAAGACTGGCCCACAGGCAAGTCTGTCAGGCTTGATTGACATGGGAGGGCCCAGCCCACTGTAGGTGGTGCCACCCTTAAGCAAGTGATCCTGGTTACACAAGTAACAGCATCCCTTTGTGGCTTCTGCTCAGACTTCCTTTGGTGATGGACTGTGATGTAGAAGTCAAAGAAAATGAACCCTTTCGTCCCCAAGTTGCTTTGGTCATGGTGTCTGTTACAGCAATAGAGACCTCAGCTATGACCCTTTCACTGTCTTCAATAGCACCACTGTAGGAACCAAGCCTTTACTATATCAATCCATGCGAAATAGCTCGGATTAAAACTGTGTCAAGAGGTTTAGGAGATACTTGTATCAAGTGAATGACATGCCAGGGAGGGAAAAAACTTATGAGACTCATGGAGATGTCACAGAGAAGGTCATAATCAGAGCACACCTAATAGTTTAATGTGGATACAGGTCTACGCATGAGGGGTATGTGGCTAGGAATGAAGGCAAAGGATGGAAGAGCCACGTGTTCATGTTAAAGAGATGGATTTGGAGGATAGCAGAGAGATTCTAAAATGGACTTAAGAAGAGGCCTCTGGGGGCCATGTGGGGTGTGATATAGGCAATACTTTTGGCTCTAGCAAGAGGAGGACAGTAAGGAAGCTTTAACCACAGAGTTGAAAGGAAGGGATGGCATGAAAAATTCCCGAGAAGTATAGTAGACTGGCCCAGGCAAAGGGTTAGCAGAGCAGGCAAGCGAGAGGAGTAGCAGTGGGTATTTGCTGGGTTCTGGTCACTCGAGTGTCTACATGGTAAATGTTTTCTGTGTATATTTCACATTTGATCTTTGATGGCAGCGCCATGTTCTGGTGATGGCAGAGCTCTTGGTGCACATTTTAACCAGGCTTACTTCATCAGGAGATGGAAACGGGGAGAATGGACCTGCAAGTTCATTCATTTTGCAAATGGAGATGCTGAAACATAGAGAAAAAGGGCAGAATAAACAACACAGGAGGTGGTTTTGGAGATATGCATGATTTGTGTGGTCACCTAAATCTGCTTCCTCTTCTGATTTGAGTGGTGAAGGCCATCAGTTTTTCACGCCCCTGTTTATGTGCTGTGACTTAGACTCCACCCTAAACATAGGTGGAATTTATTTCTCCCTCTTTTTGAATCTGACTGGGCTTGGGCTTGTTTTAACTAATAGCTGAAAATGAGATTTCTGAGACTGAATTTTTATTTTATTTTTTAATCATTTTTAAAATCTAATTTTATGTGCATTGGTGTGAGGATGCCAGACTCCCTGGAACTGGCACAGCAGACAGTGGTGAGCTTTCATGTGGTTGCTGGGAATTGAACCTTGGTCTTCTGGAAGAACATCCAGTGCTCTCACCTGCTGAGCCATCTCTCAAGCAAGTTTCCATCCTCTGCAACTTTAGGATATGTCCTCCACTTTTACCCTTTTGGAATGCCATCACAAGGCTCCTACATGGTTGGTCCAGATGACTGTGAGTGAGGCTCCGTGGAGAACTGTGGTGCCCAGTCCTTGGCCAGCACCCTTGGACAGACTTTCCGACTGAATGCATCTTACAAGTGAGCCCATACGGCACTAGGAAAGGGCCATCCAGCCAACCTCAGAACTGTGATAAATAATAAATGATCAGTGGTCCAAACAATTGAATTCAGGGAGCTGTTTGTTATGGCTAGAGTAACTTCTCCGTTCATTCCAAATGGCGGCTACTTAGGCTGCCGCCTGCTCTGAGGAACAATTCTCATCTTATGAGAAGCATCAGTTTTATGTCTCATGTAAACACTGCCACCCTGGAGCACTGATTTCTCTACCCTAGCAATTAGAAGAAATTTAAGGCAGTTTTGTTTGTGGAAATCTTAATGTTAATGGTATCCACTGAAGAACTGCAAAGGGTCTAATAGGAAATGTTCTGAGCCTGGACACAGACTAGAAGAACTTATACCTGATTCTTCCATTCACCAAGTGTGTAATCTAAGCTACTTCTTGCTTATAAAAGGGGTTTGACTCCCTGGGAGTGCTTTGCAGCGTGAGTTTACCTGTACTCTGAGTTTAGAAAAAAACATGACAGGTAAGGAACAAACAGGGTACAAAGAGTTTATTTAGTGGGTATAAAGGTAAGGAGGTATGAGGCGGGGAGAGAGAGAGAGAGAAAGGGAGATAGAGGGACAGAGAGAGAGAGAAGAGGAGGGGAGGAGGGTGGCAGAGGCTGCCTCTATAGAAGAAGAGTGGGAGGGGGCTGGAGACCATCTTGCCTTGGCCAGGAAGTGGGGGGGGGATTGGGAGTGGACAGAGCTTGTCTCTTAAAGAGACAGGGTACCCAGGTGACAGGGCAGGCCAGTATAATTATAACTATAACAAGTATACCTTAAAAATGAGGGTATGAGCAGGTACTTTTCATAGTTATACTGAGAATGAATGTATTTCTGTGATTATAATTGATAGCCAATTTTTTTTGAGACAGGGTTTCTCTGTAACTTTGGAGCCTGTCCTGGAGCTAGCTCTTGTAGACCAGGTTGGCCTCGAACTCACAGAGATCTGCCTGCCTCTGCCTCCCAAGTACTGGGATTAAGGGCGTGCGCCACCACCGCCTGACTTTGATAGCCAATTTGATTCAAGACAAAAGGCAGAATTTTGTCTTTCTTCCCACTTTTCTTGGGCATTTGGATCTAGAAATAATGACAATCTAAAGTAATTTGATTTAGTTTGTTCTCTGTGGTGGTCAAGCTCCAGTGAATAGGGACGCAGGCTATTGGGGATGTAAATGACACAACCCAAATGCCAGGATCATCTTTTTATTCCCTTAAGAGCTAAGTGAAATGGGCTTGGACCTTGTTTTCACATTTTATAAATCTTGTAATTTGCATGGTTTCTGTAAATTTTATTGTTACCCCTACCTCCAGTCTCTTTTTTCGATTAGGACTCAACTTCCACATTCAAGCATCCTCACATCCCCTTCTCAGAAAGCATCCCTAAGTCTTTCCTAAAGCCTTCAGGGTCACAGGAGGTGTCTCATTATCTGCATGACAAACCACATCTTCCTGTGAGTGACTGCACCTGTACTTGTTGACCTTCCTCAAACAGGGCTGGGGGGTGGCTGTGGAAGGGTAGGGGTGGGGGTGGGGGGATGTGGGGGCATCTTCTGTCTCTGGATCTGTGTAAGTTACCTTTATACTGACTTTTTAAAAAAGTGTGTGTGTGTGTTGTGTGTGTGTGTGTGTGTACACATGCGTGTCAGAGGACAACCTCAGGTAGCAACCCTCTCCTTCTATCCTGCTTTGATACAGGGTCTTTTGTTTAAGACTGCATATGCCGGGAGTTCTCCTGCCTCCACCTCCTGTCTCATTGTAGAAGCAGTGGAATCATAGACTGGTCCTACTATGTCTGGCTTTGCCTCAGTTTGGTTCTCATGCTTATGGGCAAGCGCTTCACCCACTGAGCCATCATCTCAAGTCATGCAGGACTTTCTTACTCATTTTCTTTTCCTTCTCCCTCCTCTATTACTAACTCTTATTTTGCTGAGTGAATTTCAAATTCTTTTCTCCTCTTTTCATTTGTTTGTTTTGTTTTTGAGACAGGGTTTTTTTTTTGTAGCTTTGGAGCCTGTCCTGGAACTAGTTCTTGTAGTCCAGGCTGGTTTTGAACTCACAGAGATCCACCTGCCTCTGCCTCCTGAGTGCTGGGACTAACGGCATGTGCCACCACCGCCTGGCTCTGTTTGTTTTTAACACAGCAATCTGGTCACCCAATTTCCTAAACTTACATTTGTCAAGGCCAGACATTGAAGAAAAGGATCATCTATGCACTGGGACTCGTGCTTCTAAGAAAGCAGTTGTGGTTAGAAATGGCATTTTTCTGCCATAATAACCACAGCATTTCATATTTATTGAGTGCTTGCTGTGTGCCTGGCACTCTATCAAGAGCTGTTCAGTATCATTTTCTCATACGATCGCCACAACAATCTTGAGGCAGTTTTAGGTATTGATTTTCCTAAAGATAAGAAAGGGGTGCATGTGTCAGAAAAATGAGGTAATTGACCTAAGATCACTCAGCCAGCAAGTAGTAGAATAAAGATAAAGAAAACCACAGTCTGTGTGGGTCCAAGCCTGTGCTCTTTCTCCTCTGTTTACGTGGCCTTTCAGGGAAGAGAGGAACAAGCAAGCAATCAGACCTGAGGCTACATGAAAGCAATGCCATCTGCTCTCATATTGTTTGACAACTTTGAAAGGGTTGTTTTCTATGTTATCTCATTGTTCCTGTGAAGAATGGCTAGTTATTTCAAACTGGACAAGATGGATAGCGAGAAAATAAAATTAGGCATTATGGGAGCAAGTTCAGCTTAGGGTGTTCTGTTTTGAGGCTAGCTATTGAGGTTGTAGGGTCACGTGTGACTGTAGGTGTCAATGTGAAGTCACATGAAGAAGAAGCAGAGGGCTAGTCAAGAGAGGCCGTAAGCAACTGAAGTCACCAGGAGGATGGTGGGGCCACAGCTAGGGAAAACTGTGCCAGGGGCTGAGATCTTCAGGGTGCAAGGAGCGATGAGGAGTCAGTGGTGAGGAGCCATAGAGAATGATAAGGCTGTTGGGCAAAGGAGAGCAATGCTGCCCCACCTCCTGGTGCTACACCATGTGGAGAAGATGACTTGCCTTTCTGCAGAGGGCTGCTGTGGAGGCCGTGTCCCAGAGGAGGATACACTTTTTGTAAAGATAAAGAGGACTCCAAAGATGCCATAGGTAGAACTGGAGTTCTAGAGGAAACGGGAAAAGATGAAAGTCAAACAGGTAGTGGGGACTGGACTGGAAGGACTGACAGGCAGTCCCAATAAGCAGTGTAAGGACCGTTGAGTCCGAAGGAGAGGCAGAGAGGGGCACATCTGGGCTGTTCCCTGGGCTGCTGAGAAACACCATAGACAAGTTTTCATGGAACTAAGAAAAATCTGGCTTTGTAACCCAACTCATACTTCTAAGATCTGGGGCAGGGCTGACTATGGAAAAGAGCAATGCTGGGTGATGGTGACGCACATCTTTAATCCCAGCACGCGGGAGGCAGAGGCAGGTGGATCTCTGAGTTTGAGGTCAGCCTGGTCTACAGAGTGAGCTCTAGGACAGCCAGAACTGCACAGACAAACTTCGTTTTGAAAAATCAAAATCAAAGAAAACAAAAAACAAAGTGAGAAGAAAAGAAAAGGACAACGAGGGGCTGGAGAGATGGCTCAGTGGTTAAGAGCACTGGCTGCTCTTCTAGAGAACCCAGGTTCAATTCCCAGCACCCACATGGCAGCTCACAGCTATAACTTCTGTTCCAGCGAATCTGACACCCTCACACAGACATACATGCAGACAAAACACCAATGCCCATAAAAAAATAAATAATTTTTAAAAAGAAGAAAGGAAAAAAAGGAAAATTACTCTAGACCCAAACTGTCAGTCCAGTGACCTCAGGAAAATGGGAAATGAAGTCTATACTGGGATTTGAAGGTGAGGTGCTGTATACACCTCCTGAACCTACCATTCCTGGGTGAGTGGGTTCTCCTAAGACTCAGACAAGAACATAAACCACCCCAGTTGGCAGCCCCCACGCCACGGCTGGTAACAGGGAAGCAGTAACAGTTCTTTTAACGAGGTCGATGACATTTCAAAAGGTTACTCAGACCACTGCCCTAGGGGGTGGAGAGAAGAGGCAGGAATTGGAAAGCATTAGTCCCTGAACCATATTGCAGAGAAAAGGAAACGGAAGAGGAAGGACAGGCTATATTCAGATGATATCATTAGCAGACTCAGAGGACACGGATCATGAAGGGATGGATGTTTGAGGCAGAGGATGACACCCAACTTCCTTTCTTAGCTTCCACCTGTAGACAAGCATGCTCCCTCCTTGGGTGTTTATGAGAATGGAGTAAGGCATTTGGAAATAACAAAACCCGACATCATCATCATCTACATTACCAAAGCCCTCTGAACGCCCAGTAAGTGCAGACTACAGAATGTGGGCTAAGAATTAGGGCAGATCGTAATAGTTACCCAGATATAGAGGATCTGGGGCTCCCAAGAAATTCTGGATTCCCTACACCTGCCAGGGACAGAGGGGCGGGGCAAGTCTTACACGGGTTCCGCCCAGGGGCGGAGCCTGGACCCAGCGGGAACCCAACCCATTTCCAGCCAGATCCTTAGCCCTCCTTAGCCGAGGTGGGAACCAGACCCTCCCCGCCCTCAGTTCGCCCACCGCCAGCAGCAGGTGCGACAGTCCAGCTACAGCGTCCGGGAGCCGGCTCCTGTCCGAGGTAAGGGGCGCGTCCCCGAGCCCGCTCCCGGTGGTTCAGGAGCAGGGGAACCGAGTGCAAGGCAGTCTAGGGGACTGGGAGAGGGGCTGCGGGAGACCGCCAGGGACCCGCACAGCAGCAGAGCAGGAGCGCGGGCCTCGCACCCGGGATCCCAGGTCCGCCGGGGATCAGCGACCGCTGGGGCTCGGGGGCAAATGAGCAGCAACTGCAGGCAGTGAGGGGTGGCTGGAGGCATCTAGCCGCGGGAGAGGGTACCAGGCTGCTGAGGGCAGTGGAAGGGTACTGAGAGGATGGAGGGAAGGCAAGAGAGAGGGGTTGTGCAGGTGGAGAGCTGGGGTGGGCCAGAGGGGCTTGAGACGAGTACATGAGCAAGGGCTGAAAGGAAGGGGCACAGGGAAGGAGCGGGTGTCTGGTCAGGTGGAGGATTAGTGTTTCCAGGACGTGAGTGTGGTTTTAACTGGGAGCGAAAGGGTACAGAATCGAGTTCATGTCGGGGTCTCGGTGGATGGAGACTTAGGGGTGGGGCTTGGAGGGGACAAGCTTGAATGTAGGCAAAGGTGGGGAAGTCAGCTGGGTCTGTCCCCCTCTCAGAGGGAGTGGCAGGAACTAGGTAGGGGAGAGGGTCGTGGCCCTGCATATGAGGGAGGGGTACCTGAGTTCTGGTCAGGATGGAGGAGGTGGTGCTGCAATGGAGCAGGATCTTGCTGCTGGAAGCAGAGGAACCTTGAACTTGGAGAGTCAGGTTGTGGGGGTGATGGGTCGGGTTAGGGAGGCGGCCACATGTGGGTGAGGTGGAAAATGTTATAAGGGTTGAGTACAGCCTTGGCACTGGCTGTGTCTTGGCTCTTCACAGCATGAGGACAGCAGGCGCTGGACCAGACTACAGTGCCGACTGGTGTCGTGTCGTGGGCAAGAAGAAAACAGTGAACAGAAAAATTCATCCACATGTAACTCTATCTTGGCATCTAAGCATGGAAGAGACTTTGAGAGGGCAGGATGACAGCCTCTAGAGCCAGCAGAGGTGTGAAGTGGAGTGGGCTTCTCATCCCTCCTTCCCAGAGTCCAGATGAAAAGCTGTAGATTATAAACTCTGTGTGTGTGTGTGTGTGTGCACGCGCGCGCGCACAAGCATGCAGGTGCATACCCTCATACAAGCAGATAGAGCACACTCATTCTGTGCCTCAAAACCGAAGAGGAGAGCCCTTGCTATCCAAGCATGAGGATTTAAATTGAAAGCCTCAGCATGTAAGAACCTGGTATGATTGCTCTGCCTGTAAGCCCAGCTGTGGGGGCAGAGACAGAGACGTTAAGACCCCTGGAGCTTGGAAATTTGATTGTCTCAAAAAATAAAGTGGTAGGGCTGAGAAGATGACTCATCCCTTAGGAGCACTTGTTGCTCTTGTGGAGGACAAGGGCTCCGTTCTTAGGAAGAGCATGTGGCTCACAACCACCCTAACTCCAGTCCCAGAGGACTCTGACACCCTTTTCTGACCTCAACAGGCACCAGACACTAGCATGGTGCATATACAAACATGTAGGCAAGACATTCATACACATAAAAAATTTAAATCCATCTAAAAGAAAAAACAAGGTGGCACACATGCA
>JAQHUG010000012.1:3161317-3198573 GCA_028555095.1 Dicrostonyx torquatus | reverse complement strand
ACACACACACACACACACATACACGAAGCTAACAAGATGTCTTGGGGGTAAAGGTGACTGCTGCCATGGCTGATGACTTGAGCTTGATCCTGAGATCCACGTGGTGGAAGGAGAGGACCTGCTCCTGCAAGCTGACCTCTGACCTCTTCCACGTGAGCATGGTGACACATGTGCACTTACATACATACACACAAAATAAATATTTTTTGAATTAAGAGGTCTATAAAGCTAGAAGGGTAGGCCAGCTGGCCCTGAAGAATCTTTCTGTCTCTGCCTCCCCAGCATTGGGGATTACAAGCTCATGCCACCACGTTCAGCAGTTTTGCTTGGATCCGGGTATTGAACTCATGTCCTTGTGCTTTTGAGGCAAGTGTTTTACTGACTGACTAATCCATCCTTCCAGATCCTGTAAAGCATTCATTCACATGCTGACCTTAAAGTGTAAAAGTAGTTCTAAAAAGCCATTTTATTCACTTATTTTATAAAGTGGAAACCGAGGCCAAGGGTGTGATTTACCTATAGTTGCATAATTACTGCGACAGATGGGCCCAACCCAGTTCTCTCAGACTTAATGCCATGATGAATCCTTAGACTCCATCAGAAAAGCACACCCATTCCCTCTGCACTACATTTACTGAGTCTCTTCCTGCGGACTGGGGTCTCTTTCCTTCTTGCTTGCTCCTTTCCTAACCGAAGTTAACGTCTTCCTTAGCTGTGTATTTTTGCTGCCCACGAGACTGAAAGGGTTATTTGTTTTTCATAACAGCCTTTTGGGGAGACACCCCCCCCCGACAGTCTGGGACCAAGTATGGCTTCCCAGATGATTTCCGGGCCTTCATCTGTATTGCTTGTCACGGAGACAGAGAGCTTCCCAGCTTTATCATTTTATGCGGCTGTCACAAAAGAGGGAAGATCTGATCGATGCTTATCGTACAAATGCGGTTCTGTGGGCACCACTGTGCAGCACAGCGACCTGTCTGCTCAGATCCGCCTCAGGCGGCTGCCTGCTGAGATACTTTCTGCCTCTCTATCAAATGTCGCCCCTGCCCCCACCCCCTTGAGAAGATGCCCTCAAGGGGGCTTCCATCCGAACCCTTCCACTCCGCTCTTTGCCTCTCTCTGTTCTCATAAAACCTCCTGGGAAAGCTGTACTGTGTCCAGATAAGCAGACTTGACAGCACAGTACGGTAAATGTGGTGTGGTGACTTGACACTCTGTCCTGAGAATGCTATTTTGCTCACCTGAAATTTGCCATGGTTTTATTTTCCTTAGACCCAGCCTAATCTGGGAGACACGCATCATGGTCACCAACTGACTCATGTGACCTTAGACAAATCACTATTCTTTATGGAGCCTCAGTGTTTCCTACCTGTCTAGTGATGGGGCGGGCAGATCAGGGTTTAAAATATATGTTCACAGGGCCGGAGGATCACTCAGTGGTTAAAAGCACTTTTTGCTCTTCCTGGGACCTGGGTTTGGTTCTTGGCATCGGCACTCACATGGTGGCTCACAACCATCTGTAGCTCCAGTTCCAGAGGATCCAACACCCACTTCTGGCTTCGGCAGACACTGCACACATGTGCTATACAGACATACAACACTCACAAAACACCCATATACATAAAATAAAAATAAATCTTTAAAATATAAAACTTTTGTTGATCACTCCCCACTCCTCCCCCTGCTCCCCCATCACTCCCCACTCCTCCCCCATCACTCCCCACTCCTCCCCCTGCTCCCCCATCACTCCCCACTCGTCCCCCATCACTCCCCACTCCTCCCCCTGCTCCCCATCACTCCCCACTCGTCCCCCATCACTCCCCACTCCTCCCCTGCTCCCCCATCATTACTTCAGCATAACTAGTAAAGTTAGACAAGTTTCCCACAGGTTCTATATGAACTTACATATTTTTTGTCAACACAGTGAATGAAGCACATTTATATTAATTCTATTATTTGAACTTTACAGCAGCTTGACGGGGTCAGTATTATTCTCAGATGAGCACACTGAGGTTTGAGCTTGAGTAACTGCCAGGTTCATGCACTGAGATACTGGCAAAACTGGAACCAGTAGCCAGGCTTCCTGCTCTGATAAAAAGAGGCTTCAAACTTCCCTTTTAAAAACTAGTTATTTATTTAGACAAGGTCTTCTGTAGCCTAGGTTAGCCTCGAACTTGATATGAAGCTGAAGATGACTTTGAATTCCTGATCCTCCTGCCTCCACCTCCTAAGTGCTGATATTATAGGCCTGTTCCAACATACCCAGTTTCCAGATTCTTTCAATCCTAGCAATTTAAGAATGTAAAATTGCTGAACTTGGTGGGGCATATCTGTAGTAATTCCAGCATTTGGGAGGCTAAGGTAGAAGTATTGTAAGGTCAAGACCAGCTATATATTGGATTCCAAAGCAAATAGCCTGTCCCTGCCCCCACAAAAAGTGTAGGGCTGGGAAATAGCCAGAGGTTAAAAGCCTTACTGCTCTTACAGAGGACCTGGGTTTAGTTCCCATATACCCACACTGGGTGGCTCACAACTGCCTCAAACTCCAGATTTAGGATACCCAAAGCCTCTTCTAGCTTCCAAGGGCTCCTGCATGCACATGGTGTACACAAATTCAAACAAGTTCACATACCTACACATAAATAACCATTTCTGGCTGGACGTTGTTGGTGCACGCCTTTAATCCCAGTACTCAGGAGGCAAAGGCAGGCAGATCTATGTGAGTTCAAGACCAGCCTGGTCTACAAGAGCTAGTTGCAAGACAGGCACCAAAGCTACACAGAGAAACCGTGTCTCAAAAAACAAAACAAAACCAAAATAAATTTTACTAATTTTTTAAAAAGATTATTTTATGTGCATTGGTGTTTTGCCTGTATGTATGTGTATATGAAGATGTCAGATTCCCTGGAGCTAGGGACACAAATGCCATGTGGATGGGAACTGAACCTAGGACCTCTGGAAGAGCAGCCAGTGCTCTTAACCTCTGAGACATCTCTCCAGCCCCCATAAATAATAATTTTAAAATATTTAAAAAGTGTTAAGCTGGCTATATAGTGAGAAAAGTAATAGAAATTTACATTGGTAGTTTGAGATATAAAAAAAACAGATGAATGTTTATTGAAAGACGTAACATCCCCTAAGAAATCACTATAAATGTTGACAGGTGAAATATGGCTAAAGTTGCCCTGAATTCAGAAGGGGAGGCAGCCAGTTCTTTACAAAAGAGAGAGCCCAAGTGAGGGGGAAGACAGTTAAGAAAGAGGTGACAGCAGAAGTGAATTAAAAGCTGGGCATGGGGGTGCATGCCTTTAATATCAGCACTCAGGCAAATCTCTTTGAGTTTGAGGTCAGCCTTGTCTACATAGTGAGTTCCAGGACAACCAGGTCTATGTAGAGAGACCCTGTCTCAAAAAAGCAAAGAAGAAGGAGAAGGAAAAGAAGAAGGAGAAGGAGAAAGAAGGAAGAAGAGGAAGAAGAGAAGAAGTAAAGGGGTTAATAAAATAATAAATCCTGCATCGCTTCCACAAACCAAAATTCAGCCTCAGATTGTTTATATATAGTCCTGCTGATTCTATTTATGCCATAGCTCCAAGCAGGTGATGTTTCCCCTATTTTAGGGCAAACACTCTGACTTACGGGGTTTGTATGACTTGTCCAGGATTCAGCAGATGCTAGAGCGGCAGTTTTAAACCTCCCCAACACTACAGTCTAGTCTCTGCTGTTAGCTTTGAGACTCTGCCAAATCCCCCTAAATCAAATGGAAATAATGACTCCCGTCCACCCAACTTTCATTTCTCAGCTTTACATAAGGATAAAACAAGATAAAGGATCTGAGATTGAGCTAAGAATCAATCTGTGTTTTAGTAAAGTTGCTCTCTGATCAGCAATTTTATTTCTCAGACTCCATCCCCAGGGAATAATTAGGAAAATGAATAAAGGTTTATATTTTTTAAAAAGTCCACTGCAGTGTAATTTATGATAAGACAAGAGAGCCAGGGCGATGACTCAGCAGGTGGAGGCACTTGCCAAGTCTAATGACTGGAATCCACATGGTGGAAGCAGAGAACTGATTCCTGAATGCTGTTCTCCGACCCCACATGCGTGCCCTGGCATATTCACACCCAAACACACAATAAATAAATACATGTAATTTTATTTTTAAAAGACTAGAAAACAACTTTCAAAGCCAAATTAGCCAGTGTGGTGGCATGTTCTGTAAACCCAGCATTTGGGAGGCAAAGGCAGGTGGATCTCTGTGAGTTCCAGGTCAGCCAGAGCTGTCTGCCTCAAAAAACAGGGACAGGGGTCCTGTCTCAAAAATCATACAAAACCATAACAACAAACAAACAGAAAGCAAAAATCCCCCCCCAAAAAAAAACATTTAAAATTGAAAACATCCTTCTTAGAAAGATAGCATTAAAGGATTGGTTAAATAACGCAGGGTAGAATGTAGCTATAAATGCCATTAAAATAGTATTTATGAGGAATTTTTAAAGTATCAGCACTTTTTGAATGTACTTTAAAATCTAAGTACTTTAAAAATGACTTTTTATTTATGTGTATGTGTGTGTCTATGCAAGTATGTGTCGTATGTGTGTGATAGGCACAGGCAAGTGTGCACAGAGGCTGGAGAAGGGCATCAGGGGTCCTTTCCTAGCACTGGTCTCCATATTCATTTGAGGTGGTTAGTGTATTTCACTAAACCTGGAGCTTGCCTTCATGCTTGGTCTAGGCTGGCAAGCAGCTAGGCCCAGTGCTCATCCTGTCTCCACTACTGTAACGCCAGGGTTATAAGCCTGTGTGAGTTATGTGGGTGCTGGAATCCAAACCCATGTCTTCAAGTTTACACAGCAAGAACTCTTAACCCCTGTGTCACCTACCTTTACAGTCCTGAATCACCCAGGCTTGAAGGAGGATGTGCAAACTAAACGGGAAGGTTTATGATATAGTTTAAGTAGCCAATGGCGCCCATCTGTCTCTTCCAACCTCACTGTCTTCTTCCACATAAACGCCATCCAGACATGTTCCACCCTTGCCTAGGGAGCCTTTCCCTTGGGGCAGATTTATTTAAAGATGAAGCTGGGGGTCTCAGATAAAGACTTGAGAGCTGGGAGCAAAGAGCAGGAAGGTGGTGAAGAAGTTTTGCTACAAGGTTGCTAGCGGGCTGGCGTATTTATCTGATCTTTAGGAGACCTTCGTTTCCACGTTCACCAGCTTCTTGCCCTTTCAGTTCGTTCAGGAGGTTCATAGAGTCAGATTTACTAGCTCATTCCTTTCTTTTTACACTTATTTATTTAAAGCTTTTTTTTGTGTGTGTTTGTGTTTCTACTTGTGTGTCACAGCACATGTGTGGAGGTCAGAGAAAAATTTCAGGGGAGCCAGTTCTCTCCTCCACCATGTGGGTTCCCGGGGATTAGATCCAAGTCATCGGGTGCCATCAAGTGCCTTTATCCACTGAGCCACTGACCCTCCATTTTTTTTCTGAAAAACAAAACAAAAACCCCAGGTATTTCCAAAGAGAGTGAGAATCTGAACATTAGCTCACATAAGGTGACTCCACCCTCCTCTGACCACTTACCTAGGCCATGTCTAGACTCGAGGAGGCTTCTAAAGCAGTGCACATGAGGCTTCTGGGATGCAGAAGAAGCAACTGAAGATTCCACTCAGCTGGGTGTGCTACTCACACTTTTAATCCTAGCACTTAGGAAGCTGAGGCAAGAGGATTGCTTCAAGTTCTAGGCCCGAGAGCCCATCTCAAAAAACAAAGACTAGGGCTGACGAGATGGCCTAGAGGGTAAAAGTGCTAGCCCCAAAGGTTGACGTGAGTTCAGTCTCTGTGGTGGTCTGAGTAAGAGTGGCCCCATAGGCTCATGTGTTAGCGTGGGTAGTCACCATGGAGTGATGTCCTTTGAAAGGAGTTGAAGAATCAGGAGGTGTGGCCCATGGAGGAAGTGTGCCATTCGGGCTTTGAGGTTTCTAAAGGCCATGCCAGGCCCAGAGTTTCTCTCTGCCTACAGACCAGGATGCAGAACTCTCAGCTACTTCTCCAGCACCAGGTCCGCCTGTGTGCTACTGTGCTCCCCGCTATGGTGATCATGAACGAACCTCTGAAACTGGAAGCCAGCCCCTACTAAATGCTTGCTCTTATAATGGTTGCTTTGGTCATGGGGTCACTTCACAGAATAGAATAGTGACTAAGACAATCCATGAAAGCCACATGGTGTACTCCAAGCTTTCCTCTGACTTTCACATGTGTATAGTCAAATACACACATGCGCACACACACAGAGACACACACACTACAAATTAATATTTTTTAAGAAGATAAATGAAGTCTTAAAACCAAGTGCTAGATTACAGGGTTAGAGCTGCATTGTGGGGTTTAGATTTTAGGTGTTTGAGGAAAGGGGAGTGTGGTGTTAGACTTGATACACAGTACATTTTGCTGAATGGAGGAATGAGGGAGTGGACAAATGACCGCTCTGAAGGATAGAAGTATCAGGAATGTTCACACCTCTGTGAATTTACCAGTTTTTAAAGATGTCTGTGCTAATCGCTTGTCTTTTTGCCATACTAACATAAACCTAAATATATCTGGAAAGAGGGGCTAGTAGTGGTATATTATTTGTATTTTGATAAATGAATCTTGCCTGAAGACCAGAGGCAAAGCTAAAGCCACTAGAGGTCAGGCAATGGTGACACACACCTTTAATCCCAGGATTTGGGAGACAGAGTCAGATGGATCTCTGTGAGTTCAAGGCCACCCTGGGCTATACAAGATCAATGCAGAAGCAAATCCAGTTGATTGCGGCTCACACTTTTAATCCCAGTCATAGAGAGTCACTTGCCTTTAATTCCAGCACTAGAAGGAATATAAAATGAGTGGAAAGAGAGGCTTAGTCTGGTTAGTTTGCTGTCACCCAGCCTTGGTAGAGGTAAGATTTCTCTAGTGGCTTGGCTGCCTTGTTTTTCTGGTTTTTGGGTTGAACCCCAATTTCTGTCTCTGCGTTTTTATTATTCATGCTACAGGGACTCTCAACTGAGTCTATCATTCTGCCTTCATAAGATTTGCCTGTAGGCAAGTCTTTGGGGAGTGGTTTTTTTGATTAGTGATTGATGTGGGAAGCCCAGCTCACTGTGGGCGGTATTATCCCTGAACAGGTGGTCTTGGGTTGTGTAGGAAATCAAACTGAGCAAGCCATAAGGAGAAAGGCAGAAAGCCACATTCCTCCACAGCTTCTGCTTCAGTTTCTTCCTTGAGTTCCTGCCTCAGTTTCCCTCAATGGACTGTGAATTGGGATGTGTAAGCCAAATAAACCCTTTCCTCCTCAAGTTGCTTTTGGTTAGTGTTTTATCACAGCAAAAGAAAGCAGACAAATACCATGTCAATCATTTGTTTGTTTGTTTTCAAGACAGGGTTTCTCTGTGTAACAGCCCTGGCTGTCCTGGAACTCACTCTGTAGATCAGGCTGCCTCTAACGCACAGAGATTCGCCTACTTCTGCCTCCCAAGTGCTAGGATCAAAGGAATGTGCCACCACCACATGGCTCTCAATCATTAAAAAAAAAGTCTCTCTCAAGTCTTCTGAGAAAATGCAAGAAACTGTTCTTCCCATTTGCCATTCTCACAAAGAGAGTGAGGGCCCGAGATAATGAAGTGACTTGGTTAATCCTTCGCTTATGTTCAGAGGGTCGCGGTAGGCTAGGATTTCAGCTCGAAGCCAGGGATGCAGAAACAGGGTACATTAGGTTCCAGATGCTCATTCTGAGAGAGGAGGAATAGTAAACAAGTCTGAAATGACGTAGGTGTCAGCAGAGGACTGTAGGCACAGGGAGAGGACAGTGTGCCTCTGCTGTGCTCAGGGTAAGTGGCTGGCGCTGTGAGGATGAGGAGGCACCCACTAGAGGGAAAAGACTCCAGGCAGACGGGTTGCACAAAGTAGGGACAAAAGGAAAGCGTATTGTGGCATCTTTGGATTACAGTAACGTCACTGGCATATTTTTATATAAAGAGAGCACAGGTAGGTGGGGGAATGGTCGAGGAGGACAGCTGAAAGAGTTTAGTGTTTGTGAAGGTGGACAGTTCAGGTTTTATCTGTAGAGCTGTGAGAAGCCAAAACAGTTTTAAAAAAAAGAGACTGATAGTCCAGTACCGAGTCCACCCTCCTACAGGGGATTCTCTTTGATCACCAGGTCTCCAGAGTACACTAAGGCCTACCAGGCTTGTCCTTTATCTACTGTTCTGCTAATCGTGTTTTCCTATTCTTGGATTGTTTTCTGTAGCAACCTGGAGATCAGTCACCATGTCTGATTCATAGTTGAACACCCCCACCCCTATGCTCAGCAGAGGGCTCACCCTGGAGCAAAGTGCTCAGCAAATATTTGTTGAAAGAATGAATGGGAGGAGCTGGGTTCCACCCTAATCCTGAGACAACATTTGGGGTGCAAACACTGGTGGGGAAACTCTGAGCAGTATTTCTTCTGCCATGGTAGATGACCATTAGAAGGTTGGTGACTCCGAGTCACACCAGAGTAACTACAGGCCTCTCTTGCAGATGGCTTCAGTAACTGAGGGTAAAACTGGAGTCAAAGATGCCTCTGACCAGAATTTTGACTACATGTTCAAACTGCTCATCATTGGCAACAGCAGTGTTGGTAAGACCTCCTTCCTCTTCCGCTATGCTGATGACACCTTCACCCCAGCCTTTGTCAGCACCGTGGGCATCGACTTCAAAGTGAAGACAGTCTACCGCCATGAGAAGCGTGTGAAGCTGCAGATATGGGTGAGTGCTAGGCACTGTGGGCAGAATGGGATGGAGCTATGGTACACAGCCTGGGAGGTGGGGCTAGCTTACAACATCTGGGTCTCAAAGTATCAGATAACAATGCCATTTCAGGTCTGGGCCTCCATTGCCCCATTTTTTTCCCTACATACTTATTCTCTCTTCAGCTGTTGCTGCTTAACTGTCCAAAAGGCTTTATTCTGCTTTTATGGAGGAGTGACCAAGAAACTGGGCATTAGAGTTACGGACTGGGTTTCAGTTCTACTTCTACCATTTACAAGCCATGGGACCATGACTAAATTATTTAAGCCCTCTCAGCCACCCTTTTCTTCGGGGGATTATAATCTCATCTAGTTATAGATGGTTGCGTAGTGTAGTTCCTGGACACAGTACATACACCATTGATGTATACAAATCAGTCATCGATCGTTGCATAACAAATCACTCAGTGGTGTAAAACAAGAGCAATAACTAATCACCTTCCTGTCTCAGTGGGTCTAACAGTAGGGTTCGTTTGGGACCTTTCATGACATGTGTAGCCGGATGTTGGCTTGAGTTACAGTCAAGTGAAGGACTGTCGAGGGCTGGAGGATCCACTTCCAAGATGGCTCACTCAGATGTCTGGTGCTGGCTGTTGGCAGGAGGCCTTCCTTCCTTTCTTCCCATCTGGCTGTCTTAAGCATCTTCATGGGGCTGCTTTTCCATCTTCATTGTATGTATGAAAGCTTGTTTTCTCCGGTGTAAGAGCTAAGAAACCAAAGAGAAAAATGGCAATGCCTTAGAGTATTCTCTGGGTTTCTGATTGAACGTGGAAAGAACGTACACAGAGGTCCAAACACTGGAAGGAAAGGACCATGGAGGTCTGACTGTCTTGGGAATTGGAGGCTCAACTTCTCTTACTATCTGATGGTGGCATTAAGAAAACTTGTGCCTATTTGAGAAGTTTGTCAGAGTGCTTAGCAATAGTTTAGCCTTGTGGCTGGAAATCCTGAAAATTTGTGAAATAGTCAAACCATGTGATGCTATTGTCTATTATACTTAATAAGTATATAATAATATATTGTACGTATCTTACTGGAGAGTCTACATCTATTTTTACAAACTATTTCTCATATATTAATATACAGACATGGTTTGAAGTACACAGTATTTTTCTTTTGAGACAGGGTCTCATATTTTAGCCTTGGCTGGCGTGGAGCTCACTACGGGGATTCACCTGTTTCTGCCTCCTGAGTGTTGGGATTAAAGGCAGCATCCACTTATAGGTACACAGTATTCCAATATAGCAGCTCTGTTTTTACAGAAGAAATAAATACCTCAGAGATTAACTTGTCTTGAGTCAACCACACAGCTAGAAAGTGACATTTTAATTCAGATCTTCAAATTCTGAATTATGTGCTGTTTTCTCCACATTGTGCATCTGAAATCATAGACAGACCACATTTCCATTTAAAATAATGTTAAATATTAATTTCTAGAGGGGTGAGTGCCCATTGACTACTAACGGGACTGAAACATCATAAACCATTAAAAATAGAAGAAGCTCTGAAGGTTGTCTAACTCATTTGTTCTCCAGTTGTGATTCAACCACACCAGCAACACTTGGGGACTTGTTAGAAATTCATTCTTGGGTCTCACCACAGATGTAATGAATCAAAAATGCTGGAAATAAACCCCCAAATCTGTGCTAGCAGGTGATTTTAAGGCAGGCTAGACCCCCAAATCTGTGCTAGCAGTCAGTTTTAAGGCAGGCTAGAACCACCAAATCTATGTTAGCAGGCAGTTTTAAGGCAGGCTAGAACCCCCAAATCTGTGCTAGCAGTCAGTTTTAAGGCAGGCTAGAACCCCAAAATCTGTGCTAGAAGGCGGTTTTAAGGCAGACTAGCACTGGAGACCCACTGATGTAGTCTAACTACCTTGTGATGAGCGTTGATGAATACATGGAAGTACCTACTGTGTGCTACATACTTTCACTTATATTATCTGATGTCAACCCCAGCACAGGAATGTATGAAAGCACATGTATGTAGGTGATCAACACTTTAAAACTGGATTAAAACTGAGAGAGAGATGGAGGAGAGATGGGGGGGGGAGTCTGCTATAGGCAGCTGAGTGGGGGTTGGAAAAACCTTGCATAAAACACAGACAACTCTTGTCATTTGACCAGATGGCACATGCTGCCTGATACCTCCTTAGGGACCTGAAGAAAATATTAGAACTTGTTTTAAAATCTATTAATGCAAAATAAATTTATTTTAACTATGTAGATTGGTATGGATTTCCTTTGTGGTTTCTATACTAGATGGTCACATATCCTACAGCTGAAAAATCTTGAGGCAAGAGGCATTCTGCCAGTCTGCAGGCTTGGCAGTAGTGACTCCCTTACGCCCTGGTGTACTGAGAGCGTTTGCAGTTTTGATGTGCCTGGCCTAAGTAGATTTATTGATTATGCTATTTAGTTTTAACTAAATGAAACCCCACAATGGGTGTGTGGTTTTTAAAGAGTCCTGTAAAGAAACTTCCTATTGGAGACTATGCTAAGTATAATGACCCCAAATGAATATAAGAAAGTAGTTGACTGTTTAGTCTACAGCTTTCTGGCACAAGGTCATTGTCAGTCATGTTTCCAGGTAAAATCGATGAGGCTCTCATTAGACCTGACTTTGTAACATCTCATTGCTTTGCTTACATTTTTTTCAAGGATTTCCATGTAGCAAAAATTATAACTTCTATATGTTTATATCATAAAATTTAAATATTGTTTCATTTTTTTCTGTGTTTGTATTTGTGTGGATAGAGTAAGTGCATGCATGCCAACATGTATGTGTGCATACACATAGAGACCAGAGATCAATTTTCAAGAACTATATTTAATTGCGTCTGTGTTGGTTTGTTCATGTGGGCATGCAGTGCCCAAAGAGGACAGAAGAGGGAGTCAGATTCCCTGGTTGGGGTTAGAGGCAGTTTCGAGTCATCCCAGGTTGGTGCTGGGAACCAAACTTGGGTTTTCTCGAATGGTTGGCATGTAAGCCCTCTCTCCAGTCCTAGAGTTCTTGTTTGTGTAAGAGGATCGACCTCAGGCCATCAGGCCCCCGTCATTGGTAAGTGCCATTACCCACTGACCCATATTGCTACCCCTGGGCTTCTTCCTCTCTTGCTCTCCACCTCATTTTTTGAAATAGGGTCTTTCATTAGACCCAGAGTTCACCAATTTGGCAAGAGTAGCTGGCCAGCTAGCACCAGGACCGTCTCTGCTTTTGCAAAGCCAAAATCACAGGTGTACATCTGGCTTTACCCGGTGCTAGGAACCTGACCTCGGGTCCTCAGGCTTGCATAGCTAATGCTTTACAGACTAAATTATCTCTCTAGCTCCTATTTCATTTTATATATCTTAACATAGTCTGTGCACAAGAGCATGCATATGTAATCTATGTGTATGCTGTACCTGACTTCTCTTCCTTAAATGGATATGTTTGGAGGCCTTGATGATAAGCACTGGGGGAATTATGGAAGGATTTTGAGAAAAACAGAACTGCATCTTACAAAAATTTCTGGCTTTAGATGAAGGATAAATGGAAATGAGATAATGGAACTGTGATTTGGATCCAAATCCGCTAAACTGTACACATTAAATTCACTTTTATATATCAGTTAAACATTGTGAAACCATTTAAAATAAATACATAGGTATTGACCAAGTTATAAAAGAGAAGGGCAATTAAAGTCACCCAATAGCTTGGATAGTTTTTAATGGTCTAAACCTAAAGAATACAGGAGTCATGAAAAATGATATAAAACTAATTGTTTTTCTAGTTTTCACTCTGTTATGGATTTTTCTGGTTTTTTTTGTATGCATGTGTTGGATAAGAGCATAAAAATATAAGTCATAGTAAAAATGTAAAATGTAACCACTTCAGAATGGCTATTCTGACTATCAAAATCATTGGAATGTATAGACTTTGGGCCTGGCTAATCTTACTGTGTGATTGTTTTTGCAGGTTATTTATAAGAAAGCTTTTTAATACTAGTAACAATATTAAGGCTTCAAAGCAAGTGTGGTGGTTTGGATGAGAGCGTCCCCCAGGCTTGTATGTTAGAAAGCTTGGTGCTCAGTTGGTGGAACTGTTTGTGAAGGGTTAGGTTGTGTGGCCTTGTTGAAGGAGCTGTGTCAATGAAGGCAGACTGTGAGATTTCAAAAGCTCACAACGTTCCCAGTTATCTTTCTCTACCTTGTGCTTGTGGATAAAAATGAGAGCCCTTGGCTACTGCTCCAGCACCAAGTCTGCCTGTCTGCTGCCATGCTCCCCACCATGGTGGCAATGGACTCTACCTCTCTGGAACCGTGAGCTCCTAAGTAAATGCTTTTTAAAAATAAGTTGCCATGGTCATGTTGTTTTAATAAATAAAAGGTCACTAAGGCAGCCAGTGTGGTAGTCTACTTGGGCTGCAGTAACGAGCACCACAGACTCGGTGACTTAAGCAGCAGAAATGGTTGTAGAGGCAAGTCCAAGATCACAGTCCAGGCAGGGTTGCAAAGGACACCTCTTCCCTTCCATCTGTGTGGCCGTGCAAGAGAAACAGAGTGTTAAGGTTCTTGGTGTCTCTCAGAATACTAATTTTGCTAAATCAAGGCCTTGCCCTTATTCCTTAATAGCGTTAATAACATCTTAGATGTCCCATTTCCAATTACAGATGCATTTCAAGTTAGTGTTTCAACATAAGAATTTCAGGAGGACACAGACATTTAGCTATTACACTGAGATAGTGACAGAGTAACATAGAGGCTAGAAATGAGAGAGATTTAGGAATTTACTAGATTTGATGATCTATTTATTGTAAAGTTAGAGGAAGGAAAACACATACACATTCTATACTTTTTCATAGTCTATACTTTTTACACAAAAATGCTGTGATTATTTTTAAAGTTGTGTGACTTCCAGTAGATCACTTTGTGTCTACGAGTACCTAATATCTCCTATTTAACACTCTATAGATTGTGGAGGAGTGTAAACACAACAGCAGAGCATAGTGCCTGCCACATATTAGACATGTTAGGTTCTATTTTAGGTTCTGGCTCCTGGTCCACATGGAAAGGACTCTTGGGTCCCCTCCCAAGTCTTCCCATAGCTAGTTGCAGAAGTGCTAAACTGGCACCTAGTGACTCACCAGAGTGGCATAAAGTGTCTATTTAACTTCTCCAGCCCAGTAAGCTCTCCTAAGGCATTTCAGGAAGCTGTTCTTCAAGGGGAGATGGGAGAGGGGAGGGTAGGAGTGTCACTCATCAGGACCACACACAACTGGAGTTTTTGTTATCTCTGGGATAATGGATGATGATGGTGATGACGTTGGGTACCTTGCTCTCTCGGTTCTCTGGTCACATAGGTCCTTGAGTATTCATTCCCCTGTTTCCTGAGAAGCCAGTAAATAAGGATCAGAGAAGAAAATCTTACTGGGGAGGTAGGGTTAGGGGTGGAGCCTCATTAATAGGGAGTCAGAGTGTACACAAATGTGCTTGAGTACCTTCAGGGTCACAGAACCAACTGGAGAGAGGCCATTTATTGCTGGTTCTGGTTGCCAAGCAACCCTGAGAGACCTGTGGGCAGAGGAGAGTAGGAAGGGCTCCTGCCACCTCTATGTGTGGCCTGTTGATATGCTGGTCAGGGGAAGACTCCACAAGTCTGGGGAAGGACAAAGTCAATCTAGGACTCTAGCATCCTGGGTTCTAGTCCCATCTCTGCCCTGCTTGTTGTGTGATGTGAGAGATCCTCCTCCATCCTTGCACTTGTTCCCCAAATCTGGAGAAATAATTCTGGCTGTCTTTGCTTAATGGATTGTTGTGAAGAACAAGTGGGGAAAGGGAAGGGCAGGGAAGGGAAGGGTAGGGAAGGGAACGGAAGGGAAGGGAACAGAAGGGAATGGAAAGCCCTTAGGAAGAAGTGTGAACATTGTCAATCATGGAAATTCATTTCATATGTGCTTAAGGTTTTAAAAAAATTATTATTTGTTGGATGTGTCTGTATGATATAAATGTGAACACTCACAAGGTATTGTGTGTGTGTGTGTGTGTGTGCGCGCGTGCGTGCGCGCACGCGCACACGGACATAGGATATCTTTATGGAGTTGGTTCTCTCCTTCCACCTTTACTTGGGTCCCAGGGATGGAACTCAGAGCATCAGGCTTGCATAGCAAGTGCCTTTACCTACTGAGCCACATCTCTGCTCCTTGTGTTTGCTTTAAATAGTTCTTTGTATATTTCACACCTTCCCTCTGGCCCAGGTAACCACGTCCTGAAAGAAGGATTTCTGGGGCTGGCAAGATGACTGAGTGGGTAAAAGTGCTTCCCATGAGTTCTGATGACCTGAGGTCAATCTCTGGAAGCCATGTAAAGGTGGATATAAACACCACAGAATCGTCCTCTGACCTCTGTCTGCATCCAGGAGCACAATATACCCTGCCCCTCTATTATAAATAATAATAATAAATATCTTTTTTAAGGGAAAAGGGATGGTTGAGGTCAGAGATGTCTGGTTCCCTGCGTAGGACTCAGTGGCAGACTTCCTTGTTTAATTCATTCAATAGACTCTATGCAGGACTTGGTGGTGCTAGGTTGGGGATGTGTCATCCTTCCTACTCACTTGAATTTTCACGGCAGAGGGTGGGGGCAGGTAGAAACTAAGCACAGGATGAAGGGCCTCTTTCATCTGTCCTCTGGGTCCTGAAGAAAAGAACAGGCTTGTTTGAACCTCAGACCTGGAGCTCGAAGCTGGGAAATGCTGAGCTGTGATTCAAGTCTCATCCCTTGTTGTGGAGCTGGGATTCAGCCTCTTATACCTCCACAGCTTTCAAAGTTATCTGATGACCTTCATCACACCCATCATTTCAGACCTGGTCCTTGCCATAGGAGGCAGCAATAGGTTCACATCAGAACCGGGACTGGCTGGCCTCTCCAGTGTGCTCAAAGGATGCACAGGCATTTGCCCCCATTCCCAGGCCCGCTGCTCTCCTGTCTTCTTTTAGCCCATTCCTCAGAGTGCTCAGTGACCATGGCACTTGTGTACCTCCATACGTCACTGACTTTGCTCTGTCCGTGACGTTTTTAAAGCAATCATGTAGGGCTCAGAGCACACACTCAACAAATAGTTCTTATTAAGGTCCGAGGGAGATCAATAAATGGTCCTCTCTTCTTCACCTAAATTTGGAAGCAATTTAGAGATGGATGTAGGAGTCAGAGGGATGGGGAGTAATGTGAAAGCCTTATTACTCATGAAAGCTAAGATGGAGCATGTGATTTGAGGCTTTAGCAAAGTCAGGCTTGCTGAAACCTTACTGTGGAGTCAGATAGATAAATGACAGACAGATGCACACACACACAGAGCCACATCTGATCCTAATCTGGAGACCTATGGGAGATGGTGGGCAGCGCAGGACAGCCAGGAGGCTGACAGGGTGGCAAGCTCCTCTGGCTCTATGATGTGAGGCTTGTTGCCTCACTGTACTAGGCCACATGCACCGGGTTGTTCTTGGCTCTCGTGATAATCAAAATCGATTTTCCTAGGCAGCAAGTTTCTCAGTGTGTCTACAGAGACATGCTGACACTTTCATCTCCCTGAAGCCTGCAGGAGCCAGTTGCTAGAGGAGGTTTCATCTGATTTTACAATCACAACAAAGACTGTGGGAAGCCAGGTCAGAATTGCAGGCATACTTTACCTTTGGAATCTGTAAACAAATTAACCAGAAATCCCACTTGACTATTTGAGAGAGTCCCCAAGATAGATTGGAGGAGTACTGTGATCATCTTTCATCCACTCTCACTAGTGTGGAAAAAAAATAAGCTAAACTTCCTTTAAACATTTATTTATTCAATAAATATGTGTTATATGCATTTCTATGGGCTAAGCACTACCACAGAGGGCAAGCAAGCAATATAAATATAAAATAATATAGTCTATCAGATAACGAGGTGGGGGTTGGGACTAGGGGCTGGCACAAGTGGTAAAGTGACTGCTGCACACAGGAAAGAATCTGAGTTGGTGCACCCATGTGAAAACTGGGCTTGGGAAGATGTCTCCCAGAACTCCCCAGAGAAAGAGAGATGCCTGTAGGCGGCTGGTCAGTCGGCCTAGACAAACTGATGAGCTCAGGGTTCCGTGAGGGACTCTATCTCAAAGAATAAGAAAAAAAGCGATAGAAGAAGTCACGCAGCATCGACATCTGGCTTCCACGCACAATGTGTGTGCACACACATGAGCAACTACACACACGTGAAGAGCTATTTCTTCCTGGGAAAGTTATTGAAGGCTTCACTACTGGGGTCCATTTGTACTACATCTTGACAAACAAATACAAGAATCTCAGGGTTGTGTCAGGGAAAGGATTTACAGGGAAAAGAAAGGACATTTGCAAGAGCTTTTTTTATGCTTAATTTTTTTAGATTTATTTATTTTCTGTGTACGAGTGTTTTGGCTTCATATATGTATGTGTACCATGTGCATACCTGGTGCCCATGGAGGTCAGAAGAGGGCATCAGAGCCTCCAGAACTGCAGTTAGGGTGATTGTGAGCCAGTGTGTGGGTGCTGGGAACTGAACTTAGTTAGATTGTCTGCAAGAGCAGCAAGTGCTCTTAACCACTGAGCCATCTCTCAAGGCCTGCAAAAGCTTTTGAGGACCTCTTCTTATGTGCCTAACTGTTCTAAAACTATGATAATTTAAAGTCTATAGTTCAGTGATTTTAAAATATATTTGAGACAGGGTCTCATTATATTGCTCTGCTGGCCTTGAACTACATACATGAGGCTGGTCCCAAGCACATAGAGTTCTGCCTGCTTCTGTCTCCCATGTACTGGGATTCGAGGTGTGGGCTGCTCCATCGTGAACTGTCACGTAGGTGCTGGGAAATGAACTCAGGTTGTCTGCAAGAACAAGAGCTCTTAACCACTGATCTGTTTCTGCAGCCCTGAAAAAGCTTTTGAGGACCCAGTCGGTGATGTTGACATAGTCACAAAACTGTGTAATCATCATCACTAAGTCAGCACACTTTATATACGTCCACTTTCATATTTAGCAGGATCTCTCTGAGACAGTATGAGGTCTGTTGTAAGAGTGAATTGGGCTGGGTGGGGTAGCATCAGCCTTCAATTCCAGCACTCAGGAGGCAGAGGCAGGTGAATCTCCGAGTTAAAGGCCAGCCTGGTCTACAGAGTGAGTCCCAGGACAGACAAGGCTACACAGAGAAACCCTGTCTTGAAAAACAAAAAACAAACAAATTAAAAGTGAATTAGGATGAATTAAGAAAAAAGCAGGGAGAACTGAATAAGATTTTTAGTAATGGAACCAGAATAATGGTGACTTGAGTTAGGAGGTTGGAGAAGCCTCTGACTGAGTGGGAAGGCCATAGGAAGATCCGGGTTTGGAGAGACAAGATAGGGCTCAATCCAGTTATATTAAATTGGATTCAGCTGTAGATAACCAAGTAGCCATAGGGAATAAGCCGCTGAATCAGTGAGTCAGCTGCTTAAGACAGAAGTCCTGGATGCAGAGATAAATGAACAAGCTATTCCCACATAGGCAGTATTTGAAACTAAGACTTAGGAGGCCCTGGATCCAGTCCTCAGCACCATAAATGAATAAGTGTTTAAAACTAGGAAACAGATGAAGATCAGCAAGGGAGTGAGGAAGAAGATCTGAAGTTACATGTCGTGTTGCTCACCTATAATCCCAGCACTCTGGTGGGGCCAGGAGGATGCATGCGTTCAAGGTCATCCTTGGCTACATGGTATGCTTGATGCCAGTCTGAGCTGCATGAGATCTTGTCTCCAAAAATATAATAATAAATAAAGCCAGAAAGATGAAGCATTGGCAAGGGAGATTAAGAAAGAGAAAAATGTAGTGTCCTGGCAGTGAAGAAAGGATAATTTTTAAAAAATATTTATGTAAGCCGGGCGGTGGTGGCACACGCCTTTAATCCCAGCACTCGGGAGTCAGAGGCAGGCAGATCTCTGTGAGTTCGAGACCAGCCTGGTCTACAAGAGCTAGTTCCAGCGCAGGCTCCAAAGCTACAGAGAAACCCTGTCTCGAAAAACCAAAAAAAAAAAATTATGTATTATGTATACAGTGTGTGTGTGTGTGTGTGTTTGTGTGTGTGTATGCCTGCAGGCCAGAAGAGGGCACCAAATCTCATTACAGATGGTTGTGAGCCACCATGCGGTTGCTGGGAATTGAACTCAGGTCCTTTGGAAGAGCAGTCAGTGCTCTTAACCACTGAGCCATCTCTCCATCCCTGTAACATGAGGGCTTGCTTGTTGGGGTTTCTGTCCTGCCCGGTACCCCGCAGCCAACAAGCCCCAAAGAAAATCACACAGAGAGTCTACATTAGGTTATTAACTGATTGGCCCATTATCTCAGGCTTCTTACTAGCTATTATAACTTATATTAACCCATCTATATTAACCAACTGGCTCAGTACCTTTTCTCAGCTGGGCAGCTTACATTGTTGCCTCCTTGGTGGTTTGCGCAGGAACGCCAGGGAAGCTTTGTGCTTCCCAAATCTCCTGTTCTCACCTCTACTTCCTGTCTGGTTTTCCCGCCTATACTTCCTGCCTGGCCAATCAGCATTTATTTAAAACATGATTGACAGGATACAGTATTGTCCCACGCCACATCCCGAAAGGATAGTTTTAAAAGGGAAGGAATTTCAGCTACGTGGAATTAAGAGGTTATATATACAATGGTAGAGGACTAACCCCGGGGCTTAGCAATATGGAGGATATTAGTAACCTGGATACAAGTAGTTTTGGTAATTGGGATGAAGACCTGGTAAGTCTGGGAGACAATATGTGGAAAGAAAAGAAGCAAAAACCTAGGATGGAAAGAAAACTCCTGGAACAATATTCTGGAGCTGCTTGAGTTCAGGAGCAGAGGGCCAGTACTTGCTGGGGGTACACATTGTGTCCCCAGCAAGCAGGGAGAAAGTGGAAGGCTTGGGCACAGGAGCAGTTTGGGGTTGAATGAGCTGGTAGACATTCTTTTGAATAAGGAGGGAACAAGGGCATCAGAGTCAGGGTAGGAGGGAGAGATGAGAGATTTGGAGAGAGAGGACACCATCAAAGAAGGTGGGGGAGTGAGCAGACTGGGCAAGTGTGATCTGATTGCCAATTAGCATCATGATTTCCCTTGAAATGAATGCTAATACACTGGCATTCATGTAGTCATGAGTCTAAAGCACTCTTGTGTTTACCCCCGACAGTCTTTGTTTCATGGATTCAGGCACAGAATATGCAAAGAGTTGGTTTTGAGAAAGGTGGTTTTGTTGAGCATGGTAGGCCAGCAAAGGGCCCACGGGGCAGAGAAGTTATTGTTATAATTGACACCAGAATTCCAGATAGAGAGGGAGGCAGGATACGGGACTGAGGGACAATGAAGAGATGGTTGAAAGGGATCTGAGAAGTGGACAGCAATAGTCCTAGTGGTTTTAGGATAGGGGGGCTTAATGATGAGGTGCAGGTGTGACTAAAGTGGCCGAGGTGGGGTTAGAGAACGGCATCATTGAAGGAGTCCCAGAAAATGCGTTCAAGATGCTGGAAAACTCATCTTGGTGGATTCCAACCACTGAGAATTATGGAGGTAGGTAGGTGAACCTGTCGCCATTCACTGGCCAACAAAGGGATCAGTGAGTGGCATAGCCTCATGATATGAGATGCAAAGCTGGGGGTGTGTTGATTTGCTTTGAGAAGAAGAGAAGCAGAATGATCTGCAAGCAGGAGGGAGAAGCTGCGAGCAGGAGGGAGAAGCAACATCTATCTCACCTCTCCACTTAGCCATGCAAGGGTGATGAGAAAGGAAGCAATCAGCAATATGGAGACTTTGAAGGAAGGTGTGTACTTAGAGAGAGCTGGGTTTCAATTACAGCTAGGAGGGGAAGGTAACACTTAGATGAAGTTGTTGACAAAAAGAGGGGAGGGATAAGGCCAGAATGGAAGATTTTAAGAGAATATTATGAGCTGTGTGGCAGACTTCAGTGATAAGGGGTGGCCTAGGACGCTTGGGCTTCTTGCCGTGACTGACCTGGACAGACAAATAAGAGGCCAGATGAAACCAATTATAATGCAGACAGATGCTCCAGGACTGACGCGTGCTTGTGTGTGAGTTGGGGTGGGGGTCTTGTTCTCTCTTGATCTGTGCTCTCAGAGCCCTAGAGGCAACAGAAGGGCTCTTCTTGTTCTAAATGCCTGCTGTCCCTCTCCATGCAACACATCCATAATTGTTGTGGCGATACACAGCAGATGTTGTTTATGTAAAATGCCCTCACCTGAAGATGGGTTAATAAAACCTCTCACAAGGCTGACGGGAGCTGACTGTCGGCTCTTTGCCAGCATCGTGCTCAGTGCTTCCATCATTTCATCCACAGTCTCTGGAGGCAGGGGCTGTTATTGCCTGAGTAAGTGCGGGGGCGGGGGGTGCGTACAGGAGTTCACAAAGGTAATGGTAAGTTTCAGAGTCCAAATTTGAACCAGTGTCTGTCTGACTTCAAAAGGTACTCTGTGTTGTTTAGAGCTTTTTGTATTATGGGGAAAGGCTTTGGGAGCGGAGGGGAAGGCCCAGTGGGTAAAGTGCCTGCTGCACAAGCATGGGGACCTGCAATTGGATCCCCAGAACCCCCCAAAAGCCAGCTGCAGTAGTGTGTGCCTGTAATCCCAGCATTCCTGTGGGGAGTTGGGAGGCAGAGACAGGCAAATCCTTAGAAGCTCATGGCCAGCTAGCTGGAATGAGAAGCAAGGCCAACACTGAAGCAGTCTTTGTTCTGTTTGTTCTATTTGCTGTGAAGAGACACCATGACCAATGCAAAAGAAAGTATTTAATTGGTGCTTGATTATAGTTTCAGAGGATTAGTTCATTATTATCACACCGGAAAGCAGACAGGTATGGCATTAGAGCAGTAGCCTACAAGTTGCAGGCAGCCAAGCAGAGAGACAGACAGACAGACAGACACACACACACACACACAGAGAGAGAGAGAGAGAGAGAGAGAGAGACCGGATCTGGCTTGGATTTTTGAAACTTAAGAGCCCATTCCGAGTGACACACATTTTGCAGCTCTACCAACTGGTAATCAAGAATTCAAGAAACAAGCATGCACACCTATGGAGACCACTCTTATTCAAATCACCACAGAAGTTGTCCTCTGACCTCCACACATTTGCCTGGGATGCATCACACACACACACACACACACACACACACATCACATACACTAAAAAAAAGTTAAGGGCTTTAGTAAAGCACTCAATAAATGATGGAAAGATTAAGAATTATATTTATTGGGGGGTGGAGAGATTGCTCAGGGTCTGAGTTTTCACTGCTTTTGCAGAGGACCCAAGTTTGGTTCCCAGCACCCACATGAGGCAGCTCACACTAGCCTATAACTCTAACTCTCAGGGGATCCCTGGACTCCACAGAGGCCTGTACTCACATATGCACATGGTTTAAAACATTTAAAAAGGATTCTGTTTATTGTGCCGCCAGTAAAGATTTGACAGGTGCTTTTCTTGCCTTTAGCCTCTATGGAAACATGACGGCTAAGGAAACAGAAGGGCTTTCACCAGGTCTTCCTGAGATGAATAAATGGCGCAGCTGGGATTCAAAGTTAGCACTGCCTCCCACTGATGTCTGCACTCTTTTCACATCCAACTCTTTTTTTAAAACTTATTTATTTCCTTTGCATTGGTGTTTTTGCCTTCATATATGTCTGTGTGAGGGTGTTGGATCCTGTGGAACTGGAGTCAGAGACAATTGTAAGCTGCCATGTGGATGCTGGGAATCGAACCCTGGTCCTCTGGAAGAGCAGTCAGAGCTCTTAACCACTGAGCCATCTCTCCAGCCCCCATGCCTAACTCTTTTCACCACCCAGGATACCCTCAAAGGAGATTGAGAGATGCACAGGCATGGCTAAAATTTGGAACTTCCAAGAAAATACTCCCAGGAAAGGACATACTATCTGTTCCATCTTATCATCTCTTGGTTTTTTAGCTCCCCTGTCTCTCAGCCTCCCCGTCATCCTCCAGCTTCACAGATGGTTCAGCCCCACAGGTTGAGCAAATGCTGGTGTGTAGGAATATAACTAATCAAGTTAGCACGTGATGCAGTAGCCCCTCTAAGGCAGCCTTCCTAATACTGTGTCCTTTTAAGACAGTTCCTCATGTTGTGGTGACCCCTGACCATAAAGTTATTTCTTTGCTACTTCATAACTGTAATTTTGTGATTGTTATGAATGTAATGTAACTATCTGATATGTAGAATATCTGATATATGTCCCCTGTGAAAGAGTCCTTTGACCCCCAAAAGGGGTCACAACGCACTAGCATTCAAACAGGCATGTGAATCTATGGAGACCATTCTCATTGAAATCACCACACGCTGTACACACTTGCCTGAGGTGCATCACACACACACACACACACACACACACACACACACACACACACACACACACAAAAGCTAAGGGTTTTAGTAAAACACTCAGTAAATGATGAAAATATTCAGAATTATATTTATTGAGGGTGGACTACTGCCTAAGGAGCTGCCGAATGTTTGATACAAGATGACATGGAGCTCAGTTAGTTCAGCTGCAGCCTAAGCTGCACCAGCAGTGTCTGAATTTTAGGTCCTTTTACCATAAGGCAGGACAAATACTAACAGCAACTTCTTAGTATTTAGTGAAGGCCAAACAAGACCCTCCAAGGAAAGACCTTAGCGCCATGTTTGGAACAGATGCTCAGCAATCCAGCATAAAGTTACACAGTGAGAGAAGGAGCAGGAACTAGCGCTGACTGTTCTGTTAGGCTGTATTGTGTGACTGGTCTTGGATGGCCACCGTTGCTTTTAGGATCACAAACCATGACAAGGTTGAGTCACCAGCAGAGAAATTAGAAATTAGATGGAAGTCAAACTGCTTTTCCTCCGTGCCAGTGGAAGATGGAGACACAGCAGGGCTCTGTCCAGTTGCTGTGGAAGGCTGGAGTTCTCAAGCTTCCCTCAATCTTGCCTGATGTGTTGCTAAGGGAAGGGGTGGGAGTATAGGGAGCCAGTCAACTAAGGAAGCTGAAAGGCCTTTCTTCTGTGGCTGCGTCCTTCCCCTAGTCCGTTGCCCTTCACCTGGGTTGCCAGGTGACCACTGGAAGCAGCTCATCGGCTCATCGTCTGTGTTCCCGTGCCTTTCACCTTCCTCTGTGAAGTCTGCCAGCTCTGTGAATGACACAGAGGCTTACACCAATGGTAAGAGGTCAAGTCCAGAAAGGATTTATCTCCTTTCCCCCTTGAGCCACAGTTTTGCTCCAGTTCTACTCAAACCATTGTTAATTTTGCATTCAAATTTCAGCTTTCTTCAGTTTTGTTTCAAAATCCTTCCCCTTCCCCTTTGATTTAGGATCTCACGGACCCCAGGCTGGCCTTGAACTCTCTCTGTAGCTGAGGATGGTCCTGATTTCTGATCCTCCTGCCTCAGCCTCCCAAGTGTTGGGAATTACCAGTGTGTGCTGTTCCACACCCCCACCCCCCACCCCTACCCCCCACCCCCCACCCCCATCCATAGCTCTCTTGTCAAGGTCAGCTATATAGCCTGGCTGTCTCCTCTTTCCCTTTGCTGTCTGATTCCAAGTATTTCACCCTTAGACGGCAGCAGTAACCCAAACAGAGCTTCCCGCTCTGAGTCTTGTTCTTTCCAAAGGTTCTCCAATCATGCCAGTGGGGTGGGTGCGTGGGTGGGAAGGGCCAGGTTGCCCATCAATGCACAGAAAATTCTGCCCGGCCATCGTTACTGACCCTTCTGGCAGCCTACCAGCCACACCTCCAGTCCCAGCACACAATACTGGGAATACTGAGAAATAAATAAATAAAACTCTCTTAAATTGTATGCCTGACAGTGCATCTGTAATCTGGATTACATCTGTAATCCCAGCACTTGGGAGGAGAAAAGATCAGGAGTTCAAGATCATCTGGCTATACAAAGAGGCCACCCTGGGCTCCCTGAGACCCTGAACTTAAAACCAAAACACAGTCTTAGAGTTACAAAAAGTTTTCAAAGTGAATACAGACTTCTCATCGCTCCCCATTCACTACCCCATTCGTCCCGTTCTGCATTGGCACAGCACATTGATGTATCAATACATTCTGACTAAATTTATATAGTTCATATCATTGTTTTCTGTCCCCAACCCTCTGTGTCTGTTGGGGGGGTGCACACATGGCTAGAAGACAGTTTTCAGGAGGCAGTTCTCCCCTCCCATCGTGTTGAGGCAGTGACTCTGACTCTGATTATTTTTGGTCCTGGGCTGGTGTGAATCTCCTTCTCTGCCTCCGAGTTCACCATGGGAGTCTTAGGACTCCCAGCATCAAACCATGGAATCTGTTTGTTTGTTTTCTCTGTGTGCGTTCTGGGAATCAAATCAGGCCACCAGGGTTGCACAGTTAGCACTTTTACCACCCCCGCCCCCGGAGTCAGCTCACTGACCCTGTGTGATTTACATTTTCACCCAGTGTCCTTTTTCTTTCCCAGGATCTCATCCAGAATACCACTCATACTTAATTGCGCCCTCTCCTTTGGCTTGTCTGGGCTGTGACTTTTTTCCTTTGTGCCCTGCCCAGGCTGTCTCCTCCTCCCTCATGAGCACCCCTCTTCTCTCATTCTCTGTCAGAAAACCCTCGACTTTAAAAATTCAGTCCAAGCATCATCTCTTTGGGTCTCCAGCCTGGGTTGGAGCCCTCTTAACTTGCCACCCCTGCCAGCTGCACTGCAAGCATCTAGACTACAGGGTCTTCTCCCCAGACTGAAATTTCCCAGGACGCTGGAAGGGCCTGTGTCTCCAGCACCAAGCCCTGGGCCTTGCCATGAACAAGGGTTCTGGGGGCTAGCGAGAATGGCTCAGTGGGTAAAGCACTTGCAAGCATGAAAACCTAAGTTCAGATCTCCAGCACCCATGCCAAAAGTCAAGTGTGACAGTATGCACCTGTGTTGAGGATTCAGAGTCAGGCAAACCCCCAGAGCTCATTAGCAGCCAGTCTGGCTGGATCTGCAAGAAATTAGGTGGAGAGTAATTGAAGAGGACGCCAGGCATCACCTTCTGTCTTCTACCTCCTCCATTCCAGCCTCCTCGGCAGAAACTTTTTAATTAATTAATTAATTTTTATTTTTAAGATGGAGTCTTGATATGTTGTCCAAGTTGCCCTTGAATTCCTGGGTTCAAATAATCCTTTCCCCTTAACCCCTGAAGTATCTGGGCAATGCTGGCAATTTATTGTTAGGATTTTATGTGTATGGGTGTTTCTGCCTTCGTGTAAGTCCATACACCATGTGCATAGTTGATGTCCACAGAGGCCAGAAGAGGCCATCAGATCCTCTGAAACTGGAGTTACAGATGACCAGAAGCTAGGATGTGTGTGCTAGGATTCAAACCCAGATTCTCTCTGGAAGAGCAGCCCGCACTCTTAACTACAGAGCCATCTCCGTCACCCTGAAGCTGACAGTTTTTAACAGGGTTCCAAGCGGAACTTTCAAGTTTCTTTTTCTAGCCTTGAAAGGGAAGAAGGGAAGAGATACGGAAGGAAAGGGAGAAGGACAAGTGACCAGAGAAAACCTGAGGTGACTGAGAATCTCTTCTGCTCAGGCTGCCGTGAGGTGTTGCTTTGAAAGGAGAGAAAGATATCCTCACTGGACAGAGCTCTCCCCAACCAGTGTGTGGCTGTGTCAAGGGATTAAGCCCAAAGCCTGGCCTGGACTTTTACCACCTACAAGGGCATAATTAGCCCTTGAATTTCAGTCTAGCGGCAGTTTGTTCTGCAGGCTCTTGCCTGGCATGCGCATGCGCTCCTGTTCCTCCCTCTGCATACTTCCCTGCACCTCCCGCTCCTGGTGAATCTGAGGCTTATGGGCTCCATAGGAAAGAGCAGCCGATTGAGGGCAAGCTGTAAACTGAATGAACATGACTCATGTTTAGACAGAGCCCTACAGCTGCCAAAGCACTGTCACAGCGCTATTTCCCCCTCCCAGCAGGGCCCAGGAAAGAACATGATTGATAGCACTACTTTTCAGTTAAGCCTAGTTCTCAGAATGTCAAATAACTGGTCCAAGGTCACATGCTAGGAGAGCTGGAGTTTGAACTCAAATGCACTCGATCCTCAAATCCCTAGCGTGGCACCCTTCCCCATTACAGTGTTTAAGTGGTAAATAGGGAGGGCCTGAGGAGATGGCCCAGGGGGTGAGCTGCTTGCTGTGCAGGCATGAGGACCAAGGTCAGATCCCCCTAAAAGCCTAGGCATGCATCCGTAACCCCAGTATTTAGGGTGCAGAGTCAGGTGGCTCCTGGAGATCCACTGGACTGCAAGTGTAGCCAACTCGGTGCACTCTGAGTTCAGTGAAAGATTCTGTCTCAAAATATGAAGTGGCAAGTCGTACAGGAAGACATCTGATGTCCTCTCGTGTTTACATTCACAGCCCACTCCTACGTTCACACACACGTGCTCATACACACACACACAATTAAGGGACAAGTAAGTGCTGAAGAGAAGGAATACTAAAAAGATAAGAATGAAGCCCGGGTAGTGGTGACACACACCTTTAATCCCGGCACTCGGGAGGCGGAGGCAGGTGGATCTCTGTGACTTCACAACCAGCCTGGTCTGCAGAGCTAGTTCCAGAACAGTCTCCAAAGCTGCACAGAGAAACCCTGTTTTGAAAAACAAAAAAGAAAAAAAAAAGAATAATTTTAGGAGGTTTCTTGGGTTGGGAGTGGCGACTCATATGCTTAATCCTGACAGCCATGGCTACAAAGAAAGACTGTGTCTCAGAAGAGATGATTCCATACCTGATATGAAAATAGAAAAAGTGGGTGTCTAGGTGCACAGAGCTATAAAAAATTAATTAAAAATTTGTGACCTTCTTCCCAAAGAGGTTTAATATAGCAGAGAAAGAGAGATTGAGTTATGGACGTTATCTGTTCGGTTTGGTCTTGATTTTAGCCCCATTTGTCCCCTAGGTATGCTGTTTCAAATTACCTCCCAGGAAGATGTCATTTCAAACATTCATAGCTAACCAATCAACTAACCAAAACCAGAGTTTGTAGTAGAAAGAGCTCATGGACAGAGTTTACAGTCTGGTGAAGGAGACTACACCTTGGCAATTCATAGAGAAGATAGAGAATGAGTTTGTTAGGAAGGCTGTGAGCTCAGACCCTCTGGTTAGGGTTTTTCCTGCGGTGTGACCTTAGGCCAGGTATTTAACCTCAGTCTTCTGTGGAATGAGTGTGAAAAAGAATCTCTCTGCCTGATACACCCTGTTGTACCTAGCTGCAGCCAATCATTACTTTTCTGCCTGTGGGGACTGGAGAGAAACAGCACCACACAGGAGGAGGAGATCTGTGAGCTGAATTCTGAGTGACTTGCGGAAGAGGGCTGGGGCTGCTCCAGGCGGAGGAAACAGAGACTTAAAAATGCACTATGGATGGTGGCAGGAATTAGGGAGAGGAGACTAGGGAGGGGTGGTAAGATCTTGGACCCTGAAGTCAGAAAGCCAGAGTACAGCAGCTTAATTTGGGGAAGACGGTGTAAGGCAGGTTAAACACTGAGTCTTGACACTCTTGGAACGCTGGCAAGTACTCTTGAATTTCCTCTTTGGTTTACTGCTCAACTCGGTCTCTTCATGAGAATTGTTGTAGTGATAATGCCTGGAAATCACTTGTCATAGTTCCTGATAGGATGGACTCAATCCATTTGGGCAGTTATTATTTGATTGTAATAATCACTTTGTCTTGACTCGGGATGCATAATAATAGCACGTAGTTCCTTAGAGCCAGAAGTAACATTTACCATCTGGTTTAATTTCCCTATTTTAAACATGGAGAATCCAAAGTCCAGGGAGAAGGGTTTTGATCTTAAGTGTACCAAGCAGATGAACACTGGGATTAAATCATACTTGGGTCTCTTGGATCCAGCCGGCATCTGTGGTTTCCTAGTTCTTCTCAGACTACCTCTGACAGGCTCCTCCCTCCCTCCTTGACGGTTGTCTCCCTTCCCCTGTAAATACATTTCAAGGCTTTTGCTTCCTGGAGCTGAGTGTTGATCCTATTTTTAGACCTCTCTGGCACCTGTATGCAAATGATCCTCAGCGGATTCGTCTGCTTTGGAGACTCTGGCCAACTCCCCAAAGAAAGCAGCAATGAGGCCAGAGGGAAAGCACAGCTCAGGGTAGGTTGGAGATCTTGGACACCTGACTTCTCTTTCTAGTTAAGTCCCAGAGGTCCCGGGAGCTCGTTTGCATCTCTTATATGTAACTCCTTGTTTCTCAACTGGCTCTTGGGCCAGACCTCAAGCTGAGGGTTTAGCGTTGAAATATCACAGCAGAGGGTATCAGTCATGGCCCTGGCATAGGTTCTGGGGGGAATGGTTACTGCTTTCAGGAAAATGGGGATAAGATGGCAGAAAGGACGAGAACTCAGGGATGACAAGGAGAGGGAGCAAGGGCTCAGATGCTTCCTCCACAAGTCCATGGCCCCTGATTTAAGCAACAGCACTCCAACACAGCCTTATTAGCTAGCACACAGTCAACAAATGACCTCCAGGTGATAGCCCCATGTCGGGTGTCACTGCCTTAGCCTGGTGTTCAAGACCTCAGAGTCCCTAGCTTCAGCATCTCTTGCTACTTCCTCCCCACCTTTAAGTTGTTTGCTTCAGAGAACATAAGATGCTAGCAAGTGTAAGATATATCCCAGCTTCAGGGATGCTTGACTGTAGAAAAATGAGCATTTGAAAGTCTGTGAAACTGTTTTAACCCCTCTGAAAATGGAACTCCCTGTGCTCCTCCCAGATGTGCTGTTTCAAGCCTACCTATTTTTGTGGTGTTTCTTTTTTTAGCTGTTTATTGTGGAAAAATTCAAACATATACTCAAGAAGAATAAATGGTACATGACCATAATAATAAGAATAGATTGTATATACCTACCATCCAGCTATAACAATGAGTAGCTCATGACTGTCCCTCCATGTTTTTTTTCCCAGTCTACTAATAACAGTAACAGCTGTCAGTATTTGCTAGGGACTTTTTCTTATTTATAAAGGTAACATGCGGTCATTAAAAATAGTTTGAAGGCTAGAGAGTTTGGCTCCATGGGTAAATGCACTTGTCATCCAAATGTGAAGACTGGAATTCAAATCCTTTAGAACCCATGGGAAAGCCAGACATGTGGTATGAGTGTTTATAGGCCTAGGGCTCTTACTGGGAGACGAGGGAGCGAGACAGGAGAATCCCTGGAGACTCAAGGGCCAGCTAGCCTGAAGTATGCAATGGAAAAACAACAAGGAGACCCTTTTCTCAAACAAGGTGAAAGCTAAGAACCAACATCCAAGATGGTCTTCTCACCACTGCACATATGCTGTGGCACACCTGTGCCCACAGTTACACACACAGATGTGTATAACACGTGCACACGCACACACAAGCATGTTATACATGCATGTTTCAATTATGGCCAGCCAACCTTAAAGAAAACATTATTGATACTCTATTGCACTTTTATTTACTTATTTTATGTGGAAGAGGCACATGCCATGTACACTGGTAGAGGCCAGAAGACAACCTGATGGAGTTGACTCTCCCCCTCTACCATGAGGTTCCTGGGATTGAACTCAGGTTGTAAGACCTGGCAGCAAGCTCCCTTTCCTGGCCTATTATTAGTATTTTGATTGAATTCTTTTCTGTATGCTTCCTCTGAATTTTTAAGATAGTTGAGGTCATACTCTGTATTCAATTTTATTCCGCACCTTTTCTTTGGTCTGATATTGTGACGTAAGCATAGCTAACATTGATAGGAAGTCCTAATGAATGTTCATTTAGTGATTTCATTGTGCTTTCTGAGAAGGATGTGCCGTGGCCGTGCATTAAGCCGTCACCCAGCAGTTTATTGCTCCCCCTCAGGTCCAGCACGCAGAAGCAGTCACAGAATGAAGCGCAGCCTTTGCCCTCAGAACTTTATTTAGCATTTGCCCCTTCTCTATCATTTTCACGACTTTTCAACTTGGAGCTGTTGTGAGTCGGGTTTCGGTGATCCATTCCTGCCAGCAAAACCTGTGCTACGTTCGCTTCCTTTAGTCAGCTTCCCGGTGATGCAATCAGATTTTACTTTACCTTTGAGGGCAGCTAGTAATGTCTCATTTTTAGTAAATTCAGTAGACTAAAACAATCAAAACCTCTCATTTCAAATCGCACTGGTCTGATTACTATCAGACAATCACTATCTCTTTCTTAACCATTTCTTTTCTATAAATGTCGGTTCCGCGAAGAGCACTATTTTTACTGCAATTTCCCAGTGCCAGACCTGACTTTTTTCATTTCCTTTTACTTGCCCTGACCTCAGGAGATACTAAGTATAATCTTGTTCTAGGTTTGACTTTTTCCTCCTGGCCCCCCTTCTACCTCACTTTTCTGCCTGCATCTTCCTGTCTTGAAGGGGAGTTGGGTGAGTCATCTAGAGGATACGGCAGGTGGCAAATTGTGTGAACTCAGAGAGACTTCTCAGAATGCTGAGTGATGCTGCTGTCGATTTGGAGGCAAAAGGAGTAGAGAGGAAGTGGGCTGGCAGGTCTGAAGCTAAATTTATCCATGCGAAGTGCTGGGAGTACAAACAAGTGATGGTTTATTCAACACACACCTCTAGAGTCCCTGCTCTGTGTTCAGATACATGGGGATACTCGTAAGGACCTTCCTGATGAAGAAGCTACAGTAATGAAGCAGATGATAATGAGTGGTCCGCTAACTGTGTACCTGTCAGAACGGTTCAGACTGAGTGGAGATGTGCAGCAGACAGCTGGAATCTTCCATCTGTAACTGGAAAGTGAGGGTCTGGTGAGGATAAGGGGCCAGTATAGGACACAGAGCCAGCACGGGGAAAAGAGAAGGGAAGGACCAGCTGGGCAGAGGTGGTAGCAGAGGCAGCGGAGGCAGTGCCTACCTTTAATCCCAGCACTTGGGAGGCAGGGGATCTCTGTGAGTTTGAGGCCAGCCTGGTCTACAGAGCGAGTTCCAGCATAGCCAGGGATACACAGAGAAACCTTCTCTCCAAAAACAAAACCAAAATAACAACAATGAGAAAGGGAAGGACCAAGCCGGGCCATGGTGGCGCATGCCTTTAATCCCAGCACTTGGGAGGCAGAGGCAGGTGAGTCTCTGTGAGTTCGAGACCAGCCTGGTCTACAAGAGCTAGTTCCAGGACAGGCTCCAAAGCCACAGAAAAACCCTGTCTCGAAAAACCAAAAAAAAAAAAAAAAAAAAAAAAGGAAAGGACCAGCAACCTGCATGCCACAGAAACCAAACAGAATGTTCGATAGGTTTGGGGATGCTACTTCGGATCGCCACGGCATCGTACTACCTTCCCCTCACTCGTTCATTTCTTTGTGGATTTTTGCTGCCAGGTGCTAAGCATTGCTGTTGACATTGAAGGCACAGAAATAACAAGGCACAGCCCCATTCCCAGTCTAAATGAGAAGTACAGGTGGGAGTCGAAGCAAATCCCTGACATGGGTGCTCCGATTGGTTCATTCTACATGCATTTACTGAACATCTAAGACATGCCAGATGCTTTGCTAACAGTGAAAGGACGCCTGTGGCATTCAGTTCAATTCACCTGCTTCAGGTAAAATTTGGTGTCTGGGCTTTAATAGAAAGCAACAGTCATACCCGCCAGCATTTTTGAGTTGTAAGGACTTTGTATCAGAGACCAAAGCTAAAATTAACACAAGGTACTCATCTCACTGAACTTTTGATCTTCATCTGAAAAGTGATGGCATTGACTTCATTTGTACCTATCAGAGGATTTCCATGGGCATGTCAAGCTTCCCGCCTGTCTTGTGTGGGTTCTGCCAGGAGGAACCACACAGGTTTTATCTACTAGTATCAACTCGGTAAACATATAGGGAATTGATGCTCTCACAGGAATCTTCTATTTCTAATAGTCTGTGTCTACTGTTGCTAAATTAAAGACCCATATTCGTTCAATGAGCCAAAAGGAATGACAATGAGGTCTGGCAAGATGGGTTAGTGGGGAAAGGCACTTGCTGCCAAGCCCGAAGACCTGAGTTTGGTTCTTGGGCCCTACATGGAGGAAGGAGGAACTGATATCTTATACAGGTTGTTCTCTGATTTCCACAGACCATGTGGCATGTGTGTGCCCCAAACATAAATTAAATAACAAGAATGGTGAAATGTATATTTTGAAACTGGGTCCTTAAGGGCTTCCCAGGATAGATACCCTATGACCTGAACTTCCTAATTCACAGAGAGCAGGGAAGTGCCTTCTCGTAACTCAGTCCTGGATTCCAGAGGTCCTTTTCCTGCCCTCTGACCTCAAGGATCTAACCATTACTACCTATCTGTCCGTAGACTCCAACGTCCTTGCCTGTAAACCAGTAGTGACAATGGAATGTGGTGCTAGAGAAAGCACTGGCTGTGGAGTCTGTTCTAGACCACTGTGATAAACACCATGACCAAAAGCAATTTGGGGAGGAAAGGATCAGTTGATCATCAAGGGAAGCCAAGGCCGGAACTCAAGCAGGGAAGAAACCTGGAGGCAGGGACTGAAGCAGAGACCACTGATGGATGCTGATGACTGGCTTGCTCCTCGTGACTTGCTTATCTTGTTTTCTTATATAACCCAGGACCACTTGTCCTGGAACTGACCACAGAGGGCTGGGCCTTCACATATCAATTATTAATCAAGAAAAGCCCCCCCCCAGGTTTGCCTACAGGCCAGTCTGATGGTGGTGATATTTCAGTTGAGATTTCCTCTTCCCAAATAAATCCAGTTTGTGTTAAGCTGACAAAAACTAACTAGCAGAGTCAGGACATTGGGATCTGAGTATCAGCCAAATCAGAAAGTACTCAACATGGGACTGGAACACTGGCTTAGCAGTTAAGAGCACTGGTTGTTCTTCCAGAGGACCTGTGTTTGATTCCTAGCACCCACATGGTAGCTGACAAACATCTGTGATTCTAGTCTCAAGGAATCTGACACCATTTTATGGCCTCTGAGGGCACTGAAGTGCACCAATAAACATTCAGACAAGGACTCATACACATAAAATAAAAATAAATAAAATCTCAAAAGTAGTACTTAGTAGCTATGGGATCCTGAGAAAGTTACTAAATGTGTGGGTCTCGGTTTCTCTGTCTGTTTAATAATAAGCCCGGGTATGCTCTAGGATTGGTATCTCCTGGGTCTAAAAAAGTCTGCTTCATGGGTCACTGTCATAGAAGTTCAATAAACTGAAGGGTTTGCTAGGGTGTGGTCCATGATTTCCAGAGGAGATGAACACAGCACTAAACCAGATCCAAAGGACCTTTTCCACCACTCCTCAGCTCTGTGTCTCTTCTGGACTCTACTAAACCTCCCTCTGCCTTCAACTTCCCTCCAGTTCCCGTGGGGCATAATGCCTACAAGTTATAAAGCTTAAAAGACTTGGAGCCCAAAGCCACAACTCTCATTACCTGTTCTTCATTACTGCCCACTATACTTAGAGGGGGTAAATGAGGGAGAGGGAGAGATAGAGAGAGAAGGGAGAGGGAGAGGAGAGGAGAGGAGAGGAGAGGAGAGAGAGAGAGAGAGAGAGAGAGAGAGAGAGAGAGAGAGAGAGAAACTTCTAGTAAGAGAAGCAGTTATACAGCAGGGCAGGATTCAGGGGTGGGGGACCCAGAGATAACCACTCACTAGCTCCATAAGGAACCAGTTCTTCCTTCCACTGTTGTGAAAAAGAGTATTTGTTTAACTATGTAAATATGTGCTGCATTTGTTTCTGCTGCACTTGTTTAACTATGTAAAGATGTGTTGCTATTTTATCTTGCCTCCCTAAGGCACCTGATTGGTTTAATAAAAATCTGTATGGCCAATAGTTAGACAGAGGAAGGATAGGAGGGACTGGTATGTAGAGAGAAAAGAGGAGCCAGTCAGTCAGACGTGAGGAAGCGGGAAAGCAGGATGGACAGTACATAGATGAACCTCAGGGCAGCACATAGATTAATAGAAATGAGTTATTTTGAGTTTTAAAAAATAGCCAGAAATAAGCCTAAGCTAAGGTCAAGCGTTCATAATTAATATCTCCATGTCATGATTTGGGGGCTGGCTGTCCAAGAAAGCCTGCTACATTCCACTGCTTAACCTGCCTCTGTCAGTAACTCTGAAAGGGACCAGAAGGAGGAGGAGTGTGTATGATGTCACATACTCTTTCAAATGAGTTCTAAATTTGTTTTGTTTATTCAAGACAGGGTTTCTCTGTAACTGTCCTGGAACTCACTTTGTAGACCAGGCTGGCCTTAAACTCACAGAGATTTGCCTGCCTGTGCTAGAATTAAAGGAGTACACCACCACCGCCTGGCTAATTTAGTTTTCTTAATTCAGTACCTAGCCAGCCCTTGAAGTTCTCACTGGCATTCTTATTTATTGCCTACTATGTGCCATGTGCTAGAGTTAAGGACCTGGGATTTAGTTATATTTGATTTGACTTCAAGATGCTCATAGCCTGAAATAGAAGACAGATACATAGACCAGTAACTCCAAAAATTATAATGTATGCAATGATATAGTACCAAACTATAGGTGGGCAGAGAACAAAATCTCTTTGTCTCTGTCTCTGTCTCCCTGTCAGCCCACCCTGTGTATGTAGAACTTGGTGACTGAGTCAGAAAAATCCACCCCCCGCCGCTTTGTAGACCAGAGTGGCCTCAAACCTAGAGATCTGCCTATCTATGCCTCTCAAGAGCTGGGATTAAAGGCATGAACTGCCACATCCAGCATCACAGAAAACTTTTGCATAAGGTTGTATGTAGAAGAATAGAGACTTGGGTATGGGGATATAGCTCAGTAGTAGAGCACCTGGCTAGCATATGTGAGGCCTTGGGTTCAAACCCCAGTACCCACCACAGGAAAAAAAGAAAAAGAAAGGAAAGGAATGGAATGGATCAGACAAAGATCAGCAAAATCCCAGGCGTGCAAAGAGTACACAATAATCAGGCCAAACTGGAGCTCATTGTTCTGTCAGGGAAGAGACAGAAGGAACTAGAAGGGCAATCAGAGCTAGATCATGAAGAGTATCTTTTGAGAAGCTGTGAGCTTTCAGAATCCAGGAAAGGCCTTAGACACAGAGAAAGGTGGTGGGATGTGAATTTTAAAATTGCATCTGGCACTCATGAGTTCCATCCAGAACATTGAGGGCATCCGAAAAGAATCCATCCTTCCAACAGATCTGTCGGAACACTCATGGGCAAGTGCTGGGCCAGACACTGGAGATCCAATAGTAAGCAAAGCCAGACATCCTGTTCTATGGCACTTGCAGCTTGGCAGGGAAGACAGACACTAATCAAACAATTATACAAATAAATATGAAATTACAGCATGATGAGCGCTATAAAGGAGACACACATGGTTCTAAGAAAGCGTGTTCCTGAGCGTTTGATTGGCCAGGGTGGTCAGGACAGCCTCTTGACTGGGCTGAGTGAGCTCTGAGGAAAAGCGTGTACACACTTTTCAGTACTCACAGACTAGGAAGGCTCCGATTGGATGGGCCTTCCTGACCCCTCTTGCCTCAGAACCCACATCCAGTGCAAGCTGATCTTCATGACAAACAGACACCATAGACTTAAGCAAGCACTGTTTAGTGATCTTGTCACCAAACAACCCCCAGCAAAGATTTGAAATTGAAAAGGAGAAGGTCAACTCCTTTGGCTCTTTAGGTCTTTGAAATAGAGGTACAGTTCCTTCAGGATAAAACAAAACACCATTCTCAGTGGGCTCCAAGTTCCCTTCATGGTTCTGGTCACTCTAATTGTCCAGGTCCTATTTCAGGTGACCGAAAGTCATCCATGTTGCCATGTGAAAAGAGCACTGGTGTCTTGGAGACACAAGACCTAATTTTATTTAGGCCCCTGTGAGAGTGTTAATTGCCAACTGGATAGAATCTCGAGTCACCTAGGAGACAGGCCTCTGATTGTGTTCATTGAGGGTGGGAAGGCCTGTCCACTGTAGGCGGCAGCTTTCCCTGGCTATGATCCTAGACTGTATAGATGGAGAAGGGAAGCAGAGCAAAATACGTTGTGATTAGGGCTTCTAGCTCCTGCTGCCTTGACTTCTCTGCCATGATGGACCAAACCCCTGGACAGTGATCTAGAACAGCAGGCCGAGCCCCTGGACAATGATCTAAAATGGTAGACTGAACCCCTGGGCAGTGGTCTAGATCAGCGAACTGAATCCCTGGACAGTGGTCTAGAACAGCAAAGCGAACCCCTGGACAGTGGTCTAGATCAGTGAACTGAACCCCTGGACAGTGGTCTAGATCAGTGAACTGAACCCCTGGGCAGTGGTCTAGATCAGCGAACTGAATCCCTGGACAGTGGTCTAGAACAGCAAACTGAACCCCTGAACAGTGATCTAGAACAGCAAACTGAACCTG
>JAQHUG010000012.1:3144319-3161092 GCA_028555095.1 Dicrostonyx torquatus | reverse complement strand
CAAACTGAACCTGTGGACAGTGGTCTAGAACAGCAAAGCGAACCCCTGGACAGTGGTCTAGATCAGTGAACTGAACCCCTGGACAGTGGTCTAGAACAGCGAACTGAACCCCTGGACAGTGGTCTAGATCAGCGAACTGAATCCCTGGACAGTGGTCTAGAACAGTGAACTGAACCCCTGGACAGTAATCTAGAACAAACTCTTCCTTAAATTGCTTTTGTCAGAGTATTTTAGAACAAGAAAATAACTGAAAACAGTGTCTTCACAACTGCTGTCTTCTGCTGCTTCAGGCTTCAGCTGTCCCTTTAGAATAGTGGTTCTCAACCTGCGTGCCATGACCCCTTTGGGGATCAAACGATTCTTTCACAGGGGTCACCTAATTCCATCAGAAAACATGGATATTTATATTATAATTCATAACAGTAGCAAAATTACAGTAGCAAAAGAAAATTTATGGGTAGGGGTCATCACAACATGAGGAACTGTATTAAAGGGCCTCAGCATTACGAAGGTCGAGAACCCCTGCTCTAGAGGAATGGAGATACTCACCCTTTTTCCACAAGGATTTAGCTGAGATAATGGGGGTAAGACCCTAAAAACTCAAAGTTTAACACAAACACAAGGATCTAAACATTTGAAGAATGCCTCATGAGTGGAGCGTTGGATTTGTTCTGTGTCTCCAAAGAAGAGAGTTAAATCAATAGATAGTTATACACATAGATTTCAGTTCAGCAAATGGAGGAAGTGTTTTAATGATCAGAAGTGTCCATCAAAGGAATGCCTTGAGAGGGAGTGGAGCCCAACACTGTAAATACTCAATGTAAACGTGCTAGTAAAGTTACTGGTTTTGAGTGAGGATGTAGATTAAGTAACCTTGAAGTTTCTTTTTTAACTTTAGGATCCAAACAATCTGGTCATCAAGTTAAATGGAAAAGCTGGGAGGGCATATGTGGCACCGAGTGGCAGAGTGGATATAGGGAGCACAAATGACAGCGGCCTGTGATGGAATCACCAAGAGAAGGAGACTGTGCTGGAGCAATATTAGCCAAGGGCCTATGTTCTGTACATATGATTTCATTTGAGCTTTGTAGGTGATTTCTAACCTTGTGCCCAGGAAGACAGAAGTGTTGGCCACTGGAAAGCCCCAATACCCAGAATGGGGCTTTACGAAAGCACCTGGCACATGTAGGTGTTCCCTTGCCATTGTCCATGTGTCTGTCTTGCACGTTGACAGGGATGCTGGGGGCCAGAGCATTAGCTTGCTCACCCTGGTGTCTGCTGTCTGGCATAACACTTTGCTGATGTGGAGAGCTCACAGAATGTCCATTACCTAAAAGTGATTTGATTGTTCTTGATGACATGGTCTCCTTCCTCAAGTAGCCAGTGAGTCACTCATCTTTCTGCTCCTTCCTGTCTCCTTTTTGGTTCTATTTCTGACTCTCATCACTGGAAATGAAATCAATGTTTGTCAATGTGATTTTTAAAAATAAAATATGGGGGTTTAGGAGTGGTTCTCTGGGCGACTTTCCACTCAGCATTGAGCAGTGAGAGCTGGCTAGCTGTTCCCAACCTTGTTTTTCTTTACGTGAATTCACAATGGCACTGTCAATACCAGCAGCTGCTGCTATGGGCTTTTGGGAGCACCTTCCATGTCTTCTGTGCTCTGCCAGGCTCTAATAGACCTTGTTTCTCATCTTCACACAATCCCTTTGTACTGTTACCATCACTTTGTAGATAAGGAGATTAACTTTTAGATTTGCTTATTATTTTATCTTGCATGTTTGAATATTCAAAACATCCATATATGTTGTGTACTGTGTCTGTGCCTGGTGCCTGAGCATGTCAGAAGAGGGCCTTGGATCCTCTGGAACTGGAGTTGTAGGTGACTGTGAACCACCATGTGGGTGCTGGGCACTGAACCTGGGTCCTCAGAAGGAGAAACAAGTGCTCTTAACCTGCTGAGCCATCTCTCTTTCTTGCCTAAGCAGATGGAGGAATTAAAGTTTAATTATTTATAGAAATGATTTAAAAGTTAAATAATAATGATGAATACTCACCTACTCAGTTGCCTGTTAATGGGCCAGACATTTTGTTAAATTACCAAAGCCCTAATCCATATCTGAGGAACAAAGTCTCCAAGAAATGATATAATCAGTCCATCCACAGCCACACGGCTAATGAAACACTCTTTTACATTGATACTTTTGCTGGAGTCAGCTGTGATAATTCTGAAAGGAGAACAAAGTGACATAGGGCATGAGGCATGTCCACTGGGGCTGGACAGACCCGGGAAGTGCAGAAATAATAGCTGGTGTTTAGTATGTACCAGGAACTATTCCCAGAACTCTTTTCTTTTGAGACAGGGTCTTACGTAGCCCAGGCTTGCCTTGGACTCATTCTGTAACCGAGGATGGTCCTCCTGCCTTCACTTCCCAAGTGCTGAGATTACAGGTGTGTACCATCATGCTGGTTGGTGATTGAACTCGGGGCTTCATACATGGCCAGCAAACATTCTATCAACTAAGCTACATCCATAGCCCTTTTATGTGTAATCTTAATTTTTAAAAATCCTACGAATTGGGTATTGTTATTATTCCCGTTTTACAAGGAAAAAGCTAAGGCCTCACTTAAAGTTTGCTCAAGGAGAGAACCATGAAAAAGTGTGGATAACAGGAGACAACAGTTATTGGAAATCATCTAAGGAACTGCCTCATGGTGAGGAAACTGGAAAGCAGAGATCTGATGCCAAAGACCACACTTTCAGTGGCTGGGGATATGGTTCAGTTGATAGTGTTTGCCTAGCATGCAGAAAGCTCTGGATTTTGTCAGGAACTGACTGCATAAAACTGAGCATGGTGGCTCATGCCTGAACCTCAGCACTCAGGAGGCAGAGGCAGAAGGATCAAAAGTTCAAAGGAATCCTCAGACACACTGCAAATTTGGCTTTGGGCTACATGAGATGCTGTCTCAAAACAAGCATCAAAACCCCCATGCTTTGAAAAAATGATTTATTGATTTTTGTTTTATGTGCATGAGTGTTTTGCATGTATGTATGTGTGCCACATGTGTGCCACAGAGGCCAGAGAGGGGGTTGAATGTCCTGGCTTCAGAGTTGTGGACCATTGTAAGCTGGGAACTGAACCAGGGTCCTTTGCAATAGCAGCAAGTACCCTGAACTGCTGAGTTGTCTCCTCAGCCCCAGCCCCATCCTTTGCTTAAGGAGCAGAAGTTGAGACTCTGCTGTGTTTGTAGCCCTGTGCTAGGTGCTGGGAATACAGAGATGAAGCTGACTCCGTGTCCAAGCTCATCTATGACTTCATAATAGGATTTCCAATTAGTTGGGCATCAACCAGATCACAAGATTGTTCCATTGAAGAGTTAGGGCATAGAACTGTGCAGACACATGAGACTAGACACTTTTATTCAGGGACAGTGCAGGAGCCCAGAGTTGGCTAGACCCCTGGATCAGGAAGAGTGGCTTTATTCTAATCCTATAAGACAGGACTCAGGAACTGAACTTGAGACTACTGGGAGCCTGTGGCATTGACTCTAAGAACAGGAAGCAGAGGCAAGAGCATTGGAGAAGTAAAACACATTTTAAAACAGTGTTTATTAGGTATGCATATGCAGAGAGAGGGGAGGGGGAAAGTGGGGAAATAGAGATAGAGAAAGAGAGAGAGAGAGAGAAAGAGAGAGAGAGAACACAGGTGTTGTCTAAATAGGGCACATAGCAATTATTTCTCTTACTCGTACCTAGGTTTCCAGCGTTAGGTGTATACACTCATTCAGACGTTGTTCATCCTGCCACTCACTCATTCATGAACTTGAGAGTGTTCTTGCCAGATGGCTTAGGGAGAAGTGCTCTATGTGGTCAGAAGGATAATCTGGGAGCAACTGGGATGAAGAGTAAGATACTCAAAGACTTTGCTGAGAAGATGCACATGCGAACTTCAGGCTTGGTTTTATTAACTCAAGTTATACAAGTCTGGGCCAGAGCTGAGTGGCTAAGAGCATGGAGAAACAGTACTGGTGGGAACAGCTGTTGTCCTTTTTCTTCCTCCTCCTCCTCCTTTACCTCTTCCTCCTCCTCCTTTACCTCTTCTTCCTCTTTCTTTACCTCTTCTTTCTCTTCCTCCACCTCCTCTCATGTCCCACTTCCCACCATTCTTTAAATGCCTGAGTACTCACGGGCAAATTCTTCCATGGGTTGGTGAGATGGCTCCTCTTATGCAAACCTGACTACCTCAGCTCCATCCTCAGAACCCCCAGTTGGAAGGAACAACCACCTCAGCAAAGGTATCCTGTGACCTCCATACATACACTGCAGCATGCACATGCTCCTCCCCCTCACACAGAGACACACTAGATAGATGATAGATAGGTAGGTAGGTAGGTAGATAGATAGATAGATAGATAGATAGATAGATAGATAAAACTCTGTTGCTCACAATTCCTTCACTTCTGTACTGGGAAAACCTCCCTAGGAAAGTCCCTGGTGCCCTCCTTATTCACATCTTTAGGTGAGGCTCCTGGGCTCAGTGCAGCCAGGCTCCACTGACAGGAATCTCATGTTGTTGACTATACATTGTTTTGTTTTTCTGAGTATCTGATAGGACTATCCCCTTTGAAAGTTGTGTCTGGATATTTGATGTACTTCACCTAGTAAAATGCGGAAAAGAGAGCTCTAAGAACTCACACATGGTTCCTGCGCTGTCTTCCCCTGGGTAGTGGCTCTCTCAGTCTTTTCCTGAACACAGGAGGACGCAAAGCAGAGCACCCAGCCAACCCTTGATGGGTAGGTACCAATGACGGGAAAAAACAACTGTGTTCAAGCTGCTAAAATTACAGAAGAGCCCAGCCAACCCAGATAAAACTACCTCTGCTTTCTGACATGGCCCGTAACTTTCCCAACACTGTTTATCCCTCACCTGAATTCAGATCACCTTTTCTTTGACCACTTCTGATGACTCCTATTGCTAATGACTAATTCAGTGATAAGTCAACCTCTCTATGAAGCTCCACTGAGGCTTCCTGAGAACAGGGATGGTGTTTACTCCTGTGGGACCTCCCTTTTCCTCAAGGTCCATTGGCCATCAGACCACAGGGATGAAGGGAGCAGAGGCAGCATGCAGGGCTTTGAACTGCTTGAGGGTACAACAGAAAATAGCCTTGGGAGTCTGCTTCAGTGTTACAGCTCCACTTTATTTCAGAGAAAGGGGAATATATAGGATGGAGACCGTGGCTGGGGCATCACCTAATTTGCATTTGGTAGCAGGGTCCTACCACACGGCTGGAGCACAATACCTAAATATATGGACAGCATGGGGTAGGGGGAGGCATTTCTAGGGAACTGTGTCAAAGGTCACACACTTAAGTCAGGCACCCAGGCCTAGAGACCAAATAGGGTTAGGGAGGGAGGGAGTCCTGCTGCAAAGGGAGTCCATAGGGCGTTAAACTTGTAGCTACTTGGTGCAGTAGTGACAGTTTAGGATTCATACTGCCCTTTCTGTTATCATCATCATCATAGATGCCTGTAGATAAAGCAGTCTTTCACTGGTTGACGTGTGGCATGTGCACTGGGCTTAGAAAAGAAACAAGAAGTTGGGGCTGGAGAACTGACCCAGCAGTTGAGAGCATTGGCTGTTCTTCCAGAGGACCTGAGTTCAATTCCTAGCAATCATGTATAATGGGATCACAACCATGTATAATGGGATCTGGTGCCCTCTTCTGGCCTGCAAGTATACATGCAGAGAGCGTACTGCACACACACACACACACACACACACACACACACACACACACAAAACCAAAAAGTTCTTATCTGGCCTGTACACTTCCACTGTGGCATGCACGTGTACACACAATGAATTCAATATGACAATAAATAACAACAAAATTTAGGTTTCAAAAAAATGCAGAAAAGGTAAGTGACTTCCCCAAAGCTGTACTGTTTTTTTTTTCTTTTATCATGTGGGTTCTTGGGATTGAACTCTGCCAGACTTGGCAGCAGGCACCTTCACCTGCTAAGTCATCTCACCCAACCTTGAAATTTTATTGAAAATAAGAAGGAAGAAATTTTGTTCAACTATGAAGAAAAATGAAATCTGTAGGAAATGAATTAAACTGGAAAATATTATATTAAGAGAAGTAATCTGAGACCAGGATGATAAGTAGTACATGTATTCTCTCATATGTAGATCCTACCTGGTAATTGCTGTGTATGTGCATTTAAATGGGGGTGTACATAGGCCTGGAAACCAGAAAGAGGATTATGAGAAAGGGAAAAAGAGGTTCTTGGGGTGAGGGTAAAACACGTGTGAAGTAAAAATGGGAGTAGGGAAGACCGGGCAAAGGGTGGTGCTAAATGCAGAGAGGGGACAGAGAGATGGGGAAGGAGAGCGGGAGAGGGTCAACCTAGACTAAGGATGAATGAGAAGGCCAGAAGGGAAACTGGTAATGGGTAAGCTAATAAGAAGTTAAATCAAACTCGCTCCAAACGCACTTGCCACCCGCCACCTCCACCACGGACTCCGGCAGCTTTCTTGCTAGAGTCCTGGAACTCGATTTCTTTCTCATTTCACTGGTGTGTCCCCCATGTCAGACGCGGCCCGGACTTGAATAGAAGACGTTTTGGGGGGAGGCAGAGAATGGAAGAGACGCAGCTGCCAATGGGAATGCAGCTAATGAGGAGGTTGATGGTGAAGAAGGGGGCGGAGCTGAAGATGAAGAAACTGAGGCTCCTACGGGCAAGTGGGTAGCTGAAGATGACGAGGAGGATGGTGTTGACACCAAGAAGCAGAAGACCTAAGAAGATGACTAGACAGGAAAAAGGAAAAGCTAAACTTAAGGTCACCGTGACCCAGTCGCCTTCTACTTCCAGGTAGAGGAACAAGCCCCGCCCACCCACAGATGACCTGCGCTCCTCACCACCCCACCAAAACCACATGGATTAGCCACAGGGGAGGGAAAAAGAACCAAAACTTCCAAAGCCCTGCTTTTTATTTCTTAAAAATACTTTAAAAGAAAAATTTGTTTGTGTTTCTTATTTATGCTTTTTATTTTTGTGCATATTGTCAGGGGTCAGCCGTTTTTAGTGATAACGGGTGGCCAAACTAGCCTTCAGAGTGTTCTCTGTCCTGATTCTGTCTTTACTTGTGGTGCGAGCTGTTCATTATAATCTCAAGGGAGAAAATGGAAACAAAAACAACAACAAAACAATCTCATTCCGAGCATTCAAGTGACTGTTTCTGTGTATGTACTGTAAGTAGTCGGGTAGCTCATAGATGGTTAAAAAGGCCATTGATAAAAGGTTTCTTTTTTTCTTCTTCCTATGCAGTTGCTTTTTACTTATTTAGGGCCTGTTTGATGTATGTGTGAAGCAATGTCCAACAATAAATTGGGATTTTATTTTGCTGAGTTGTTCTAAAAAAAATTAAATCAAGAAGCTGGAGAGATGGCTCAGCAATTAAGAGCACTGGCCGCTCTTTGAGGACCTGAGTTTGATTTCTAGCACCCACGTGGCAGCTAACGACTGTAACTCCAGTCCCAGAGGATCCAGCACCCTCTTCTGGCCTCAGGCACCCTTTCCTGACCTCCACAGGCACCAGGCATGCACATGGTGCATGGACCTACATGCAGGCAAAACACCCGTAAACATAAAAATAAAATTTTAAATAAGTGCATCTATAAAAATTAAATTAATAAATTAAAAAGAATTTAAATGTAAGTATGTTACATGGTGAGTAAAGCTGTTCCCAGAAACTATAGTTTATTCCATGAAAATCCTGGAATAGAGCCAGAGGCTCCCCGCCCTATGAGTAGTTATCCTGGAAGACCGCTGAGGTCCCCCAAAACAATGCAGGCATTTGCCACAGCCATTGGTTCCTCAACAGAACTAGACCCTCTTGCTCACCCCATGCTTTTCTCACAAGACTCCAAAGCCAGAACAAAGAGAGAATTTCTTCCCTGGTGGCTAGCTCTCACGTGTCAGGCTGCTAGGCAAGAATTTCCACGAAGACTCTGATGCAGGTGTGGACCTGTGCACTGCACTACCAAGCAGCTAGGAAAGAGGTTTGCACTGGCACAAAGTGGCAAGTCAGAAATGGGGGTACCAACTGCTCTTTGGTCAGATTTGAGGTTCACTTCAAGGAGGGAATCCAATTTGGTACTGCAAGCCTGTTCAAAAGCCTGTAGCCAGTAAGGTCATAGGCCCTAGCAGAGAAGCTATTGCTGATTTTGCTAAATGGACAAGTTGTGTACATCATATTGCTGCCAAATATTTATGTCCATGCCAACAGAGTAGTGCTACCATCAGCTTTAGTCAGAAGGTTCACTTTGCAATGAGTAGTAGCAACTGTAAAGACTCATACCCGGCTGAGCACTGAGAACATGGAGCTGCTGACTGGGACTTCAGTGCTGAGGAAGGAGTGGGCTGAGGCAGAATGCTGTCTGTGGAACATCATGCCGTTGCTTTGTAGTAAGGCGCAGAGGGTTGTGTCTCGCTGCGGCTAGCTTATATCCGGAATAATTACACACAAACTGTATTCATTTAAACTCTGCCTGGCCCATTAGTTTTAGCCTCTTCTTGGCTAACTCTCACATATTATTTTAACCCATATCTAGTAATCTGTGTATCACCACGGATGCTGGTTTACCGGGAAAGAGCCTAATCTACGTCCATCTCAGGCCGGAGAAACATGGCATCTCCCACACTTCCCTTCTTCCCAGGATTCCGTTCTGTCTACTCCACCCACCTAAGGGCTGCCCTATCAAAAGGCCAAGGCAGTCTCTTTATTCAACCAATGAAAGCAACAGAAATACAGAAGCACCTCCTACACCATTGCTTTGCTTTTGTTTGGAACTAATGTGTAAGCATGAGTGTTCTCTCTCTCACTTGGGCATTGCACATGTGTGGAAGTCAGGGAACAAGCTGCTCACATCCATTCTTCCCTTCTACCATGTGGGTCCAGGACATTGAACTTGGGTCATCAGCTTTAGTGATGGACACCCCGACTCACTGAGCCATCTCACCAGCCCTGGTGTACTTTGGATCTAGCATCAGCTGAGATTAACAGTATAAGACTCATGCAAGATTGGGTCTTTCAATATCCTGTCGATGGGGAGAGGGGCTCTTGAGCTTCCCCTGACCAGGACCTATGGACAGATAATGGTATCTCAGTGTGTGTATGATAGGGTCATGAGGCCCCACTCTTCCTTGAGTATCCATAGGGGCTTGATGGTTGCTGTAGGAGGAGAAGCATATCCTTTAGAGGTATAGTCACTGACAAAGAGTCCATACTTCTAAAAGCAATTCCTCTGCCAGGACCCTATAAGTTACCCTGATGGAACTCATTGCTCATAAAAAGTAAAGAAGGAAGGAAGGGGGAAAGGAAGGGTGAGAGAGAGACTAGGTGGGAAGGGAAAGGAAAGCAGCAAGGGGGGGTGGCAGAAAAGGGTAATGGAGGTATATATAATAAAAATACATGTAAATATGAAAAGGCCATATTGAAACCTATTATTACGTGCAGTCACCATATGCCAATTAAAGTAAGGATATAGGGTTTTTTAAAAAATATAACGATTATCCATTTACATGTCTCCTATGAATTATTCATGCCTCTTGGCCATTTTTCTATTGGAATGATAATTATTTTCTTAGTGTTCCTCCAGTTATACCACAGTGCAATAAGCATAAAGACTGCTTCTTAAATAAGCCTTGGAGTGTTAGTTAATTGTCTTGGGGACTTTTCAGGATGCCAATAGACTTCCTAAGAGACTGATTCTCTCCTTTTCTCACCCAGGATACAGCTGGGCAAGAGCGATACCGGACCATCACCACAGCCTATTACCGTGGGGCCATGGGCTTCATTCTGATGTATGACATCACCAACGAGGAATCCTTCAATGCTGTCCAGGACTGGTACAAACCAAATTCATTCACTAATTCCTTCATCCAATTGTTCATGAAAACCTAGCCTGTGGTAAGCCTGTGCTAAGTGTTAAGGAAACCCAGGTAAATCAGTCATGACTCCTGATTTTAAGATGTTCTCTTAAAATCAGAAAAAAAAAAAAACAAACTAGGAGTGGGTCACAAAATTGTCAGGTGACAGGTATTGTCCTGCTTTGCTCGTTGTTGCCGTGGTTAAACACTGACCAAAAGTAACTTGGGGAGGAGGCTGTTTATTTCATCTTACAGCTCCCAGATCACAATATTTATCACGGAGGGAAGTCAGGGCAGAACTTTAGGTGGAAAGCCGAAGGCAGGAACTGAAGCAGAGACTATGGAGGAATGCGACTCACTGGCTTGCTCCCAGCCCCGTGGCTTGCTCAGCCAGCTTGCTTATACAACCCAGGACCACTTGCCCAGAGGTGGCACTGCCCTCAGTGGGCTGGGATCTCCCACATCAATCATTAATCAAGAAAACACTCCCACAGACTTGCTTACAGGCCTCTGGTGGAGGCAGGTCCTCAACTGAGGTCTCCTATTTCCTGGTGGCTCTAGTGTGTGTCAAGTTGTTGACAACTGACCATCTTCTTCAATACCACAGTGCCAAAGAAAGGCATACAGGCGGTGGGAACCCAGAAGAGGGCGCTCTCTGGTCCAGCCGCTGGAGTCAGGGAAGTCATCTTGGGGTTGAGGACATGTATGCTAAATTCTGAAAAATAAACAGGAGTCAGTCTGAGAGACAAATGGATAAGAATTTCCAAAAAAAAAAAAAAATACAGATGTGCTAAGATGAGAAAGAAGGTGAGAGGTCAAGAGAAATGTAGGCCATGGGAGGGTTTGCGTAAAACGTTTGAATTTTACCCTGTAGACGATGATATTGGGGTTTGAAATGAACTAGCTCCAAGTTTTGTTTCAGGATGATTCCTCTGGCTACAGTGGCCAATGAGCCCACATAGTGTCTATCACTGGGCTGGGCTCCGGCCCAAGAGTAAATCCAGTCCAAGTTCAAAAGGATTCCATTGACAGTGGAAATCATCACAGCACTCCAGAGATACAATCTCTGAGCCACTGACACCTTTCTTCTTGGGGTACCACTCACGGGAAAACGTGAGACATACATGAAAAGGAGGGGCTGATGCCCAGTGGAGGACAAGAGAAAGTGGGGTATCTGTGCCATTACTGTTCTTTAGCAACGCGGAGCCGAGTGAGCCATGTAGCCAGCAACAGTTGACCAGCACTAACTTCATCTCCTTTCTGCTCATAACTATTTTCTTAGTCTGGTTTCTGTTACTATAGCAACACGGTGGGGGTAGGGTGGGGCTTTATATAGCAAAGATATTTGCTAGCTCACTGGCATGCAGGCCCAAAGTGTAGACAACATGGCACTGGATCCAGCAGGGGCCTCCTGGCTGTACCATGTCATGGTCATGGCAGGCGGCATCAAACTTACAGGAGCATACGTAAGAAAGATCATAGGGGAATTCAGGAAGCTGGGGGAGGGGAGCAGGCTTGTTCTTCTGCGGTTCTCATAAGAACTAATCAGGATCCCTCAAGATTTATACCCATCCCTTTGTGACCTAATCACCTCCCGCTGGGTCTCACCTCTTTTGATTGTTTTGGTGGTTTTTGAGATAGGTATCACTAAACCTTCTTTAATGTCTTTCCTTCCCTCCCTCTCTCCTTTCCTCTCACTATCCCCTATTTCTCTTTAGCCTCTCCAGTCATGACCATCCCCCTCCTTCCCTGCCCATCTTTGTCCACCTTCTCATGTCTCTCCTTACCTCCTGGAATCCAGGGCTCCTTCCCTGTCGGCCATGACCCCTCTCCTACCACCAGTCTCTGCTCACGCTGCCTCAGGAACACAGTAACTTTAACACCTAAACCTAGTGATGGTTTTCTAAGAATAACCCGAGCTCATTGCTAATCTGGGAGCTGAGAGAGGCTGGGGTGAGAGGAGTAGGGGAAGATGAAAGGGGTTGGCTTCCAGTACCTGCCTTGAGATCGAGTGTCCATCATTCCCAGATACTGACCTTTGAGTTTGCTTCCAGACAATTTGGTCTCAGGCACCCGAGCCCCAGTACTTAGAGGGAGGCCTGTCTTTTTGTGAGCCCTCAGCAAATGCTGACTGAGTGAATTTTGTCTCTTAAGGGAATGAACGGCCTTTCACTAGATGAAGTCAGTGGCGGGGTTGCTTTGAGGAGCAAAATTAGGACGAGGTCCACGTTGGAGCTAGGGTCTAGCCGGACTGAATGTCAATGTCAGGTAGGGCCGGAGTCAAGCTCTGCCAGGATTAGCCATTCATAGACCAGACACTCACCAGTCATTCACTGCCACTCCCTCTGCTCTGTGTTCTGGAGGCTGGCATCCCGAAGATGACGCAGCCTGTTGTTGCCCCCACTCCCTGGAAAGAATTTAGTCAAGTAGAGGAGAGGCACAGGGGATTAAAGGGGATCATCTCACTTAATGAGGGAGTTAGATTGAGAATTAGCCCCATTCCCACCCCCAAATGTCTACAGTATAGAGTCCTATTTTATTCTTCTAAATTTTTCTAATTATAGAAGTTAAACCTGTCTACTTTGAAAAATGCAAAGTACAAATATTTGAAAGGTATTATTTAAAGGTCTCACAATAGAGCTGAACAGTGGTAGCTCACACCTCATATCCCACACTTGAGGGATTAAGGCAGCAGGATCTCCATGAGTTGGGAACCAGACTAGGCTACCCAGTGAGGCCCTGCTCAACAAACAAACGTCTCATCATTGAGCTGGGAGTAGTGGTTCATATCTGAAATCCTAGCACTGGGACGGCTGAAACAGGAGGATCGCTGAGTTTGAGGGTAAGCCTGTGCTACATACTGAGTCACTGGACTACAGTGAAACTCTATTTCAAAGTCAAAGTCTCAAAAAAAATCAAGTCTTATAGTCTTCTTATATAAATAGAACTATTTAGCACCTCCTAAGGACTTGTACATTGGGGCAAGATTGGATGCAGCTGGTAGGTGTGTGTGTGAGTGTGTGTGTGTGTGTGTGTGTGTGTGTGTGTGTGTGTGTGTGTCCTGAGGGGCAAGAGGGAGGGAGTGGTTATAATCTCAGCTCAGAGTCTGATGACCCGCCCACCACTCCTCCAAGGGCAAAGCTTCCTCAACATTGTGTTGCAACCCCATATGGGTTCACATAACTGAACTAAACAGCAAAACGTGTCTGAATACACATGACCAAAATTTAATTCAAAGCCAGACATAGCATGAATCTGAGCTGTTTCTGACAGTGCAGCCACACAATTTCAGTACTGCCTTGATCTGAACATACAACACACACTGTGCTCTGTGCATGTGGTGGTAGCAAAATCCTTCAATCCTGGCACTGGAAAGTGAGAGGCAGGGGGATCTCCACAAGTATGAGACTAGTCTAGTCTACATAGAGCATTCCAGGCCAGCTAGGTCTATATAAAGAAACACTATCTCATGTTTTTAAGTAGTTCTTACAAAAGGATTTATGTATTTTTATTTGAGATGCTTGCGTGTTTTCCCTGTATGAATGTTTATGTACCACATGCATGCACTGCCTATGGAGGTCAGGAGAGGGCATCAGATTCCTCCTGGATCTGGAGTTAGGGACCGTTGTAAGTCACCCTGCGGGCCCTGAGAACCAAACCTTGTTCTCTCCAAGAAAACCAGTTCTTAACCACTAAGTTGCCTCTCTAGTCCCTGCTTTAAATTTTATTTATTTATTTATGGTTCTTTTGAGACAAGGACTTTGTCTTAGTTGGGGTTTCTATTGCTGTGAAGAGACAACATGACCATGGCAACTCTTATAAAGGAAAACATTTCATTGGGGTTAGTTTATAGCTTCAGAGATGTAGTTATGGCGGGAAACATGTTGGCATGCAAGCAGACAAGGTACTGGAGAAAGAGCTCAGAATTCTGTATCTCAACCCACCAGGCAGCAGGAGTCTGTGTGTCACGCTGGGTTTGAGCAAAGAAGACCTCAAAGCCCACCTCCACAATGACATACTTAATCCAAAAAGGCACATCCACTCCAACAAAGCCACACCTTCTAATAGTGCCACTCCCCATGGGGGCCATTTTCTTTCAAACCACCACAGTCTCTCAAGTCCTGGCTGTCCTTGAACTTGCTGTGAGAACTCACAGAGATCTACCTGCCTCTGCCTCCCAATTGCTGGGATTAAAGGTTTGCATCACCACACCCTGTTCAATTTTTTTTAATGTTAAAAATTCTGTTTCTCAGTATCAAATTCAACTGAGACTTCATTCTTTGTGTAAAAATAAGCAGACAAATCCATCTCACTATGCAATTTACTCTTTAATAAATGATAAAATTATACATATATACACACACCAAAGAGCTGTTTTACAATAATTTTTTTGTGATTTATTATTAGTAAATGTTTGATTTGTCTATCTATTTTAAATACCTATACGCCTGAGATCACTTAAAAATTTCTTGTGTGAAAAGAGTCCTAAAGAGTAAAGGTTAAGACCTGTGCAAGGGATGTTAGAAGGTCCGGTCATCTGTGATGATGTGTAGACCATTGAAGATGCTCTGCTTCAGGACGGTTTTAGCCATCATGCTTGGATAGCAGGCTTCAGATAGCACATGAATTGGAAAGGCAGGGATGACAGTGTGAGTAATATGTTCCTCTGTCTCTTCTCAGGGCTACTCAGATTAAGACCTACTCCTGGGACAACGCCCAGGTGATTCTGGTGGGAAACAAGTGTGACATGGAAGAAGAAAGGGTGGTCCCCACTGAGAAGGGCCGGCTTCTCGCAGAGCAGCTTGGTATGTACATGACAAGTGTGTATGCATGTGTGTATTTATGTGGGTAACTGTGTATGTGTATGTGCATGTATGTGTATGTGCTCACATGTATGTGTGAACACGTGGCAGTGGAATAAATAGAGAACAGGAGACAGTTTTTGTTTGGGATATTAAGGTAGACTGTGATTATAAATGACATACCTGTGTACCCTATGTTTATTGTTTTACATTTGAGTCATATACATAGAGACTTTGTGCTCATGATTTTAGGGAATTCATCATTTGTATATTTTCCTATAGTAAACATATGAATAAAATTTAAATATGTATAAATATATACATATATAATATGTATATAATATAAATAAAATTTAAACACTTTTTTGGGGATTTTTTTGTTGGTATGGTTTTGGTTTTTTGAAACAGGATTTCTCTGTGTATCCCTGGCTGTCCTGGAACTCACTCTGTACACCAGACTAGCTCCAAACTCAGAGATCTGACTGCCTTTGCCTCCCAAATGCTGGGATTAAAGGTGTGCGCCACCTCTGCCCAGCTGTGATTCACCCACAAAGGATTTGAGGTAGCTTCTTAAAAATAACTGTCGAGTGGGAATGAAATACATAAATGAGAAAGTTTTAGCAAGGGCAGGAGGAGGACAAGAGAAAGCTAGAGTTAGTCAGTATGTATGCCACAAGTTCTTGGGTACCGGCACCGGTACCAGCAAGAGGTAGGGCAAAATATTGTCTTTGGGCTTCCTAGCAACTACTACAAAGAGTGAAACGTAATCTTTTATGTGGTTCAGCATGTTCTTACTATAAAAAACAAGCCCATTATTCCAGAGAAGCTCTGCTCTTCACTGGCAGCTGTCAAGCAGACTGTGCAGAATGTGGCCGGATAATAGCACACATTCTTCCGGGAACTGCGACGCAGAGCACAATAGGCCTTCCCTTGCCATTTTTTCCCCCATGTAAATGGATGCCTCTCACCAAAACACAGTCCACAAAAGGTCAGCATGTGAAGAGGCAGCACCATGCAGCTCAGGTTTGCAGCTCCGTTCTGCTCCCACTGAGGCCCAAATGCCCAGGCATGTCTCTACACTCACAGCAGAACCAGTACCTGTCGTTGCTTGAAAGATCAGTTCTTATTATATATCCTGGGGTTCAATGTGCGATTGCCAAGGAGTGAAGGAATAGTTCCTTCCATGTCTGCAGAAAGTTTATAGTCTTCCCCAGAGCAGGGGTTCTCAACCTTCCTAATGCTGTGGCCCTTTAATACACTTCTCATGTTGTGGTGGCCCCCAAGCATAAACTTATTCTATTGCTACTTCATAACTGTAATTTTGCTACTGTTGTGAATTGTATATTATAAATATCTGATAAGCTGTGAAAGGGTCGTTTGACCCCCAGCTTAAGAACTGTTGCTATAGAGATTAGGTGGGCTTTTAGGCAGTTTTCCTACAAATTTGTCATTCTAAGTGGCTTTGTTGTTGAGGAATAGAGAGTTAAAGGTTGGACTTTGGCAGAGCACAGATGGGGAGGCTCCTCTAATGTACTCCCTTGTTCTCTCTCAAATGCATTTAAATGCATATATTCATATATTTCCATATATATTCCATATATATATATTCCTAAATATGGAAATACAACCTGCTTAGTCTATATAATGTCCCTTGTATATATATGTTTTAAGGGCTGGCTACTTGATAGTAGATAACCAATTGGTGAGCTCCTCTCTGGGAAAGACTATTGTCTCCAGCAATTAATACTTGAAGGTCTGTGTGACCTCTGTACTCTCCAAGTTCCCGAGGCCTGGGTGTGGTTTTAGAGACACCTAGGAAGACCTTTGGTAGTAGAGAGAACTTTTCTTCCACTCAGGACGGATGACATTATAGGATGTTTGTCTCCTTGTGTCCCCCAGAAAAGGGCTTGTTGTCCCTTTCTTGTTTCTGATTTAGGATGATGCTTGTTAGAGCTGAAAAAAGGCAAATAAAGGAGAAATATGCCTACAAAGGAAAGAGTTTGTGTGGGAGTTTTGTTTGTTTGTTTGTTT
>JAQHUG010000012.1:3097384-3138996 GCA_028555095.1 Dicrostonyx torquatus | reverse complement strand
GAAAGAGTCAGAGTTTGCCCTGGCAGGACGGCCCAGAAAGCCGGCATTTTAAGCATGCAGTCAGCTTTTACCAATACCATTTAAGTGTTTCTTGTCAGGACCTCTTAAAAAGCTGCACAAAATAACCAAGAAAGAGACCAAGCCTAGAGCAGGAAGGAAAACAGCAGGAAACAAGAGGGAATGAGTTGAAGGTTAATAAATGATGGAGACGCAGAGGTGCGGTCAGGGTGGAGAAGGGATCTGAGCATAGCGGTAGTGGAGAAATATTCAGAAGCAGAGCTCTGCTAAGAAGTTTAGCTAGTTGGGAATTTCCAAACAGAATCTGAGGTCAAGTTCAGAAGCAGGTGTGGGCTCAGTCTGTGAATCTCTAACAGCTGACTTTGGCAAGCTAGACAAACATATCACTTTGGAAATGGGGACCATTTCAGATTCTGTTGAGAACTGGACTCCCTTAAAGGCAGCAGAAATCCGTTGTTCTGGAGCAAACTAGAGAGAGGAAAGGAGCAGGAGTGACTAGTCTGCTTAATTGGTTGTCATTTTCTTTGCCACACTAGACTCTCAGCTCCTGAAACACTTGATTAATGAACCAGAAGGAAAGGTTACCACCTGGGCCTACTAATAAAGGGCCGTCCAGGAGCCTGGCAGTAATTGAAGAAGCATGGGAGGTTGTTCTGAGCTGACTAGACCCATGAGGTGGAGACTTAAATTAGAATTCTCAGACTCTGGGTACTTTTGAAATGACAGTAAAGATATTCTTTGACATGACATATCAAGTCTCCATGTTTGGTCTCTTATTCTCCATGTCTCACCATGTGAAGTTTCTCTATATCCCACCATGATCTGATATAAACTGTCATGGTCCTTTTACTAACAGAAAAAATGTTTTCATGCCCCTTCCCCTGTTCACACGTGTTTCTCCTGCTGTGTCAGCTGTGCATGAATATACTTGCGGTCCTGTGTCCTTGTCCCCAGCGGATATCTGCATCAGCATCACTGTTACTAAGAAGCCCAGCTTGGCCTTCAGACCTAGATAGGTATCTCTTCTGTGTTCTTAGCATCCTTTGGCTTCCCACTGTCCCAACACGTAGCACTATGGTATCAATATGTCCATCTCCTACACTAGACTAGGAGCTTGTCAGGTGTAAGGGTCTGCCTGTGTAATTGCATGTTTGCTGAGCCAAGATATCATGACCTCTGCTGGTTACATGTCTTCCATCACGTCCTCAACGCTCTTACCTGCCTCATTTTTTTTTTTTTGAGACAGTGTTTCTTTGTGTAGTTCTGGCTGTCCTGGCATTCACTCTGTAGACCAGGCTGGCCTTGAACTCACAAAGATCTGCCTGCCTCTGCCTCCCAAGTGCTGGGATTAAAGGTGTGCACCACCACCGCCTGCACCTTTCCTACCTCTTTCATTCAACCAATATTCACCAAGCACCTCCTCCACTCGGGCTGGTGCTCCAGTGAGTGGCCCAGTCCCTTCTCAGAGACCTCCCTGTAGATGGATTTCTACCACTTATGGTAACAGGTGTGATGGCAGAGGGGCACGGAAAGCGCCAAGTCCTGCAAAATGAAAAGTTAGATGAATTTTATTCAGATCCAACATGAAGAGCTTGCATTCCCACTAACTTAGGAAGCGGCTCCTTATTTTCTTTGCAGTTTCTTCCCTCTCCTGTGTCCTTTTTTGACCTCTGGTTGGACTCAGAATGTAACAGCTTGTTCTGTCACTGTTCCAAGGGAGGGTGAACCCAGGAGGCATGAGACAGATCCCTGGCTTCTCCCTTTCCTCCATCTCGATTCCCTGCCCATAAGGCAGAGGTGATGAGGCCTCAGAAGGCTGTTGTGCTACTCTATTTATCCACTATTAAGAACTATGTAGATATGCACAATCGGAACTCTTACCAGCGAGACTCCAGAATTAGATTTGACCTTCCCAGGTCCCTGGTACTTAGCAGAAGACTTGGCAAAATGTCAGTGCTCAATAAAATCTGCTGTGTTGGTTGACCCCGAATGCTGAAGAAAAAGAGGATTTCCCCCCAAAAGCTGGGAGACAGTCGAAGGGCTAAGACTAAAGTGGGTGGGGAATGTAAGGAGAGGCGAATTGTTATGTGTTCCAGTGGGAAGCCAAAGGGGACTGAGGACATGATAATCACGCCACGTGTCTCATGCATTCCTGTACCTCCCCATGAGGCAGGCGATAGTCACCCTTCTTCAACAAATGAAGAGGTGGAGGCTGGAAGCAATTAGGCCACTTGCCCATGCTGACAGAACTGTGCTGAAATTTAGGCAGGCTTCCAAGCCTCTTCCCACTGCCCACCTGTATAATGTGGCACATCCCCCATCAGTGCTTATCCCTCAGAAAGGATCTGTGGCCTGGCTTTGACCTGTGTCTTCTTCGTCTTCATCCGCACTGATGGCAGAAGCCCCTTTCCTGGGCAAGCCAGCCAAAGGACCAAGGAATCGATTTTTGTGATATTCGTGAAGGAAGAGCTGTATTTTGAAGGGTCCCCGAAGCGGCTGGGTTCCTGAGACCTGAGCATAATGAGCCAGCAGCTGTCTCTGTCTTCATCACAGGGATGTAATTGGCAAGCGCTTCTCTAGCTTGCCTGTCTCTCTGGTCAGGAAGTAGGCCACCAGAGGTGCTCAGGCAGGCAGGAGGAGCGAGCGCCTTCAAGCTTTGAGGCCAGGGGAAGAGAGACTTGTTTGTTCCTGGGCTTCAAGTTTTCTGTAGATGGCAGAGTAAGAAGGCGCGAGGTGGAAAGAGACCCTCTTCTTTGTGGGAGATGATGAATCTGTCATTGTAACAGGCAGCTTTGGGGCAGCAATTTACCCTTTGTCTCTCTCAATCCTCCCGATAGCTCTCTGTAGGAAGACTGTTATTATTCCCACTTGACAAACCAGAAGTCTGAGAATCAGGGAGGTTAAGTGAATCCGACAAGTGTGGTGGTTTGCCCAGATTCAGACTGCAGAGCAGTCAGATGAAAGCAAACAGATGTGTAAAGAAGAAAATGAAGGCTTGGCGAAGTGGCACAGGTCTGTGGTCCTAGTACTTGGGAGACTGAGGAAGAGAGAGGATCATAAGTTCCAGGCCAGCATGAGCTATGTAGTGAGTTCCAGGCCAGCATGAGCTATGTAGTGAGTTCCAGGCCAGCTTGGGCTATATACTGAGACTTGATCTAAACAAAGAAACAAAAAACCACAGAAAAACACAAAAAACAACCCACAATTGCAGTAGGATAGAATTGGATGATGGAGAGTGGAGATGGCTGTGAATAGACTTTGGAGCCATTCCCCACTGACAGCCATATGACTTGTGTGAGCCTTGCAATCTCCTGGAGCACTCTTCACGTACAGATTGGGAATGCTGATGTTTACCCACTAGGCTGCTGTGGGGTTAAACAGGATATTTGTAAGTTTCTAGCTTAGTGTATGGCATATAGGAGATGCTCGACAGATAAAGCGTGAGGCTACTTAAGGAAAAGAGCAAATAAAACGTCACCTATTCCATGTGTCCTCCAGAGCCCAGGCCAGAACGTGTCAGGATGCAGTAAGAGGGAGGTGAAGAACAGGTCCCAAAGAGGCTGGGCGTGTAGTGGAGTTGGTGTTAGAGTGCTTGCCAGCATGTATAAGGCCCCAGGTTCTGTCCCCAGCAGGACCAAAACAACAGAAAACCTAAAATCTGGGCTTCCATGCTGGTGCTCTTACTGGCCACACCAGCTTCCTTCTCCAAGCCCCAATGTCATCTGTCCATCCGTCCATCTGTACAGTGATCTGAAGAGCAGGTGACAGGCACTCCTTGCTCCTGGGCACCACAGAAAGTGAGATAATGGACCTGCTAAATGCTCTGGAATGTGAAGAGCTCTGATTCCATGCACACACATTCACTCCTTCAGCCAACACCTGATGTCGTCGTCCCCTGTCCACCCCCCCCCCAAATGCCCTGCTCCCTCAGGCACAAGGCTGTATACTTCCCAAGCATCTTAGTTCAGTTTCCATTGAAGTAATTCTACCAGATAGATAAAATTATTTCTATTTAAAAACTAAGAAGTTAATGTGTAAGCAGAATGAATGATTTGCCCAGGACTGGTAGAGCCAAGATCTATCCGGTTTTAAAATGTGTGCAGGCAACCCTTGCCCTGCACTGTTTCTTTGAGGCAGAATCCTCTGTGCGTGAAATGAGGCCTCCCTGCTTCATGTTTGAGCTCTGGCTGTATTGATCCAGAATCCTATGATGGGGGCACAAAATAGTGCCAGCAGAAGGGCTGGGAAAAATCTGCGCTTATATCTCTTTTCTCCCTAGGGTTTGACTTCTTTGAAGCCAGTGCAAAGGAGAACATCAGCGTGAGGCAGGCCTTCGAGCGTCTGGTGGATGCCATTTGTGATAAGATGTCTGACTCGCTGGACACAGACCCCTCCGTGCTGGGCGCTTCCAAGACCACCCGTCTCTCAGACACCCCGCCACTGCTGCAGCAAAATTGCTCCTGCTAGGCCAGACCCACCCTCCCGCCTCCCCGTGTAGTGCCCACGTGTGATCTGCTTTCCTCTGTAGCTCACCGTCCACTCCCCACCCCCGGCAAGCTGAGCTCTCTGTCAGCACCTGTGGCTCTCCAAAGATGGCCCCAATTACAGACTCTAACGATGCAGGTTACCGCGTGGGTGAAGATTTCTTTTACAAAAGGAAACTCCCTGTTATGAAGGAGGTTCACTCTAGAGATTTGGAAAGAATCTTTTCTGCCCTTTAAATAAAATAAAATTTCCTTCATTTACCAAGCTATCCCTCCCCCGTCCCCCCAACACATGTCAGGGGCTGGCCGGGGTGTATGGTGAGACCCACCTGCACAGCTAATCCTATTAAAGAAAATATCTCAAAGTACAACCTGCCTGTTTCCTATCAGGCTCCCCATGGGGCCTCATCTCACTGCAAGCCAGGTTTTGGTTTGCAAAGCCCTGAGCCCGTTACCACGGATGCCCACAGGGCCCGGGCAGTTGCTGTGGTGACAGGATAATGCTAATCTCTGGAGAGCTCATACTCTAGTGATGTGGAAGGAGCAAAGGCTGAGTCAGAAACACACTTAAAAGAAAAGGATTATCTTCTGCAAAATGTCAAAGGCCCCTGCCATCTAAAACCGTGAGGACAAGAAGGAGAAAAAGAATAACCCAGACAGAAAAACAAGAAGAAAAAAAAGAGGAATCCAGACAGGGACAGGTCTTCCCTTTCTAGCTGGCTCTTTGAATCATGATGTAGCCTCAGGTCGGCCTCAAACTTGCTATTTAATTTAGGCTACCCCTGAACCTATTCCTCCTGCCTCAGTTTCCCCAGTGCTGGGAATACAGATGTCACACCCAGTTTCTCCAGCTGCTTCTTCACCATGAGAATGCCATAAACTTTGTCACTGACTCTTGGGCTCCCAGAATCTGGAAGGTGTGAAGCTGATGAGCTCATCCCCAAATTTGCCTGGCTTAACTATTCAGCTGCAGACTTCCCCATTCTGACTAGCGGCTGTCAGTTCTCACAGCCGAATTTCTGCTACCACCTCCAGGACTTCAGGACTGACCTGCTCAGGGTGGCTGGGAGCGAAGAACTCACAGACACAAGTACAAAATGCTGGGATACGGTGGGCTGCAGGTTCTGATGAAGACCACCAGCAGCAGCCTGAAAACTCAGTGTTGTTATGCCCAGCTGAGCAAGGAAGCAGGTCTATTAGACTCAGTCAAAAGAGGAGGCGTGTTAGGTAACCTTGGTAGGGGCCTCTTCAGGGCAGGAGTGGTCTCAGGCTGTGTCATCAGGAACAAGAAGCTGTGGTTGGCACGTTCTGCGCACTTCGTCCAAGGCACTGGGATCTTTGACATGGCTGTGTTAGCGTCAACAATACCCATTTACTCAGATCCCTTTTAAAGTTCGCCATCTATCAGGTATGAGCGGCAGCCCAGGCCTGTAATCCTAGCATATGAGAAGTTGAGGCAGAGGGATCAACAGCTCCAGGACAGCCTGGACTGAAGATCCCCGAAAAAAAAAAAAAAAAAAAGTAAGCATGTCTTTTGAGCAGGCACCAGGGCTCACTATCTGCAAAGCCAGGACCTGTCTTTGCTTCAGACTGAAAATGGCCTCGTGGGACTCCTCTGCCTTCCCTTCCATTTGTACAGCAGTCTCTCCAGCGCTATTCTCTGAGTCTCCTTGATTTCAGAATAAGAATCACAGCCTGCCCTTTCCCGGCAGCCTCCCTGTGAAACCATTTGCCTTTCTGCATTCTTCCTCCTATCTTGCCAGTATCACCACTGAGTATTCCAGCTGGAAAGGGCCAATCAAAGCAAGAGAAATCTGAGGGGTCATAGTCCTGGGGGGGGGGGGAATGAGGAAAATTGTATTCCCGGGTCTCACACCTCGGTCCTCTTTCCTGGGAGTGACATCTATCAGAGAGCCCTCTTTGGTTAAAGGTGTCACCAAAAACCTGAAAGGGGGAAAAAAAAAGGTAAAATTAATCTGACTAGCTCTTGTTTCTACCTTGCTATGGACGCTGGAACACATCTGTATTTTAGTTGAAATAATGAGACGGAGTCATTGATAATTCCTGAATGTCTTTCTTCCCAACCACAGCTCGATTCCACGGCCTCCTATGCTAATGTGTTACCCCAGTAATTAGTGTGTGTGAGAGGGGGAGATCTGTCAGTTTTCTGTATTTCAAATGCGGCTCCTTGTCCTGGAAAGGCCCACCAGCCGGCACCAAGTCCAGCAATCAGATGAAAGAGCCAAACAGAGTCAGCTCCATGGACATGCTGCATTCTTCGATAGACTATAGGAGACCGTGTTTAGGCTTAGACTGTATTAAAGTCATCTGGACGCTGCCATTTAATTGGGGTTTTCGTTGAACATAAGCTTACATTGCACGACACATTTTTCCTAGAAATTTCCATATGTTAGTTCCTTTATCTTCCTAACGTTTATGTGAGGGAAGAACTTTAGTCAACCTCATTCAAAGTCGAGGAAACGAGGCTCCACCTTGCCTAAAGTCACATAATTAGCAAGTGGTCGATTAGGGGCTCACACCCAGGAAGAGTGTTCCAAGGTCTGTGCTGTCACCAACATTCTGTACCACAGCTCTTTTCGATAAATGTGATCCTGGTGCTTGGAATCCAGCCATGGTTATCAGGTCCAAGTCCACTTGAGAAGGGATGTATTTCTGTGATGTATCAACAAACTGCTCAGCTACTCAAATCTGAGGTGATGGATGTGCCTTGTGCAGGAGAGTAGTTTCTGAGGCAACCAGGTCCCGTGGGCTTAAGAAAGAAATGCCCATCGTTCCTCAAGGCCAAGTGCTGACTTTGTACCTGCCTCAGTCAGCCAATACCTGTCTGACTTCCAGGAGGTAATCTGAGCAGTCTCCATGCACCAGCCATGTGACTTGAGTGGCATGTCTGACTATGGGTATGGACACACACACACACACACACACACACACACACACACACACACATTTCCTTCTCAGGACTGTGGTCCCAGTCTGCTTTATACATTATAAGGCTGCATAGAGTGTCGTGGAAGCTAACAGTTTTCTCTGGGCAATAGCACCCATATGCTTTAGTACTAGAATTTAATACCAAAGTCTTCAAAATGCCTAGGTCTTTTAGCACCTATATTCAATAATATTGCACATCCAGGAAAAATTTTCAACTTCGAAAATTACTAAGGAACCAGCTCAAGGAAGCAAGCCTCTTCATAACAGAGTCAAGAGCCAAGCATTATTGTACAAGTTCTTCTGCCTGCTTTCGAGATGGCAATTCCCTAGCCCTGCTCCCTGACCTCATTTCTGTTTCATGGAAGGCAGCCACTTCCTGCTGATTGTAGCACAGCACTCATCAATCACAGTAATAGCGCAATTAGCCACCGAGGCAGGAGGTGCATACAACATGTTAGTGAAACTTGTCCCAGATTTCATCTTCCTAAACAAACCAAATAAAAAAGGTTTAAAAAGAAAAAACAAACAAACAAACATTGACCTTTAAAGAGGCAAAAGTAGGCCGGAAGTGCATCGAATCTGTCTTAAATGCACATGTGTCTGCAAATACAACGTGATTTGTGACTTCCTTTTGTTTCGTTAGTCTGTAGCCTTGTTCATCTGTATAGCATCAGTGGGATGCAGTACACCTAGCAGACACAGTCCCATCAAATATTAGGCTCAGAAAACAGCTTAGAGAAGATCTTGCCCAACTTCCTATTTCACAGAAGGGAAGATTAAGGTTCAAGGAGTGAGAGAAAAAATCTCATAAGAACCTTCAGAGTCCCTGAGTAATGCAGCCAGGACTAGGTCTCAAAGAAGAAACTCTCCTATTACCGGTACTGTGGAAGTTTTATTTAAGACACACAAGTTTAATAGGGGCCAAAATACACACAGATTACTATACCAGAAAGAGCTCCTCCGAAGAAGCAGGCAGGCCGGTGATCCTCGCAGAGAGAGCGCTTTTCACGTGGGCCTATCATTTTATACCTCTTGGGACCTGGTGGTCCAGCCCCATTAATTAATTAACAACTAATTAGGGGGGCAGAATAATTAGCTAATGGTGGGGCGTGGTTATAAGCCGAAATGGCCAAGACCACTCCCCTTCACGGTACCATCTAAGGGACCAGTAATATAAAACACTGGCTAAATGTTACAGATAAAAAAAAAATGATCTCTGCCTGTCAGATACCTATATTTAATGGTAATACTAGGATATCTTATTTTATTTATTTATTTATTTATTTATTTATTTTTGGTTTTTCAAGACAGTGTTTCTCTGTAGCTTTGGAGCCTGTCCAAGCTGGTCTCAAACTCACAAAGATCCACCTGCCTCTGCCTCCTGAGTGCTGGGATTAAAGGCATGTGCCACCACCACCCAGCAGGATATCTTATTTTAAGATATCATTATCCTCACTTGGCTGGGAAGGAAATGAACCTAGCAAAGTACACGTGCCCAAGCCAACCCTGGCCCCATCTGAATCTACCCCTATCTGACTCATACCCTTTCAGTTTTCTTCCTCACACTGCCTCAGATGAAGAATAGATAAGGTAGGGGTACCAACTGACTCCCAAGGTTTCTCAGTTGAAACCCTGGTTCCCCATTCCCGTGTGATTGTAGCTTTATAACACAGAATGATATAAGCATCCTTCAGACCTGAATCTCACTACCTGCCCCTGCGCCAAAGCTCCTTCCTTCATGGAGCATCTGAGGAATGTTTGCTTGACTTTGCCAATGGTTTGGAAGACAGGAAAGGAAATACATCAATTAATGTTCGGGTATCCATCAATCACAGATTCCTCATCCCAAGCCTAAACCAAACTACATGTCATAGCTGAAGAATCAAGTGACATCCTGTGGTTTGTTAGTATATACAAAAGACTGAGCCATGAGATAAACACTGTTAAGTTTTCTTTAAGACTCAAATCTATTATATGATGTATTCATTCAGCAACTCAATGTCTAATATGTCAATGGCAAATTAGACACAGTCCTTTCCTTCATGACGTATATAGCTTCATGGTTAGTCTAGACACTGTCAAACTATCACTCAAATATAATTAGAGGGCTGTAGATCAGTTGGTAGAGTGCTTGCCTAGCGTGTACGAAGTGCAGGATCCCTAGCACCATCTAAGCCGAGCGAGATGGCACCTGACTATAATCTTAGACTAGGAGGTGAAGGCAAGAGAATCTTAAGGTCAAACTCATCCTCCACTCCATAGTCAATGGGAGGCCATGCTGACTATATGAGATCCTGTCTCAGTGAAAAAAAAAAGAACATGTATGTATAAAATTTTTTCTACATGGGGCTGGAGAGATGGCTCAGAGGTTAAGAGCACTGACTGCTCTTCCAGAGGACCAGGGTTCAATTCCTAGCATCCACATGGCAGCTCACAACTGTCTCTGACTCCAGTTCTACAGGATCCAACACCCTCAAGCAGACATATATGAAGGCAAAAGCACCAGTGCATATAAAATAAATAAATTAAAAAATTTTGTCTACATATATATTCTACATATATGAAATTATGAAGTACTTACTATGAAGGAAAGGCTCCTGATGCTATGAGAACAGGTAATTGGGAAGCCCCAATCACCTTTGTAAAGCTGTTTTAGGAAAGATTTTCTGAGAACTTCCACCACCCACGGCTGCTGCTTTTATAATCATCAATTACATTTTCATCTTTTAGTTACAACTTTTGCTAGTTGATCAAACAAAAGTCTTCCAGATCAAGAGTGGGATGAGCATCTGTCCCAGCATGGTTGATAGTTCACTGTTCCGTTGTTGTTTGTTTGTTTTTGAGAAACATAATAAATCCTTTCAAAATTTCATGGCATCCAGGAATAGCTGATCATACCTGTAACTTCAGCAATTGGGGGACTGAGGCAGGAGGATTGCTACATAGTGAGTTCCAGGCCAGTTTGAGCTATAGAGTAAGACCCTGTCTCAAACACAACCCCCAAATTAAACAAAACAAAAAACTTAATGGCTTTGGCTGAGGCAATAAGTCAGTGATATAGTAACTATAGTGATATCAAGGGCATATGTCTGATCCCTACACACACAATCCCTACTCTCTCTCTCTCTTTCTCTCTCTCACACACACACTCATATTCACACACACACTCACACACATATGCACATCCCTACACACACACATACACATATGCGCATTTCTACACTCACCCACACACACTCAGACACACATTACACTCCCACACACACTCACATTCTTTGATGACTTAAGAGAACAAGCATGTTTTTCTTGGGACTCACCGTGTTGGCTGAAGCTCAATGTTCTCTGATTTTTTTTTCTCTGTCTAGGGTCCCAGCTCAAGTGACTAGGGTAGTCAGCTAGGCCTCTCTCCATCTTCTACAAGGCCACTCAGACTTGTTCATGGGTGAGCAGAGGCTTTCTTGGTGGTAAGAGGTCACATTCTAATGCAGACAACACACCTGTTAAGCCCCTGCCTGTGTTCCACTTCCTAATGTCTCACTGATTAATATCCCCCACATGGCTAAGCTTAGTTTTTGTTGTTGTTGTTTTGTTCTTTGTTTTTTTCCAAGACAGGGTTTCTCTGTACAACAGCTCTGTCTGTCCTGGAACTCAATTTTTAGAAGAGGTTAGCCTTGAACTCACAGAGATCCACCTACCTCTGCCTCCCGAGTGCTGGGATTAAAGGTACATGCTACCATCCAGATGCTAAACTCAATTTTAAGAGGTGAAGAGATGGGTGCCATCTCTTAATGGGAAGAATTATAAAATAATGTCAGAAAAACTTCAGTCTACCACATGAAATTTATCTAAGTTACCCTGGGACCTTAAACCATGTCTCTCTATAGCTATCCCCAAACAGAAGTGTCAAAATGGCTCGATCAGACAGACTTATCATCTGTTATTTGTCCAAACAATCTACTTTGGAGGAAGACACATTTAAATTTTTTTATGATTTATTTTTATTTCATATGCTTTGGTGTTTTGCCTGCATATATGTCTGTATGAGGGCATCAGATCCCCTGAAACAGGAGTTACAGACAGTTGTGACCTGCCATGTCAATGCTGGGAATTGAACCCAGGTCCTCTGAAAGAGCAGCCAGTGCTCTTAAGTGCTAAGCCATCCTTCCAGCCCCATGAAGACACATCTGGATAGAGAAGTCTCGCTCATTTTCAGGCAGGTTACTGCTTCACTGAGCCATTCTGTGGGACTCACTGTAGAGTGGTTGAGATTCCTGCTGAAAACCTGGCCAGGAGACTAGCCAAATATTCAGAAAAATGCCACGGACTGGCTCAGAGAAGCTCCACAGACCGTGGGGAATGAGGGCTCTGGGTCCAGGAAGGCACGAGTTAGGCGAGTGACAGACAGATCAACACACAAGAGAGTGGTTTGAAACTGCTGCAACTTTACTGAATTTTCGTTTCTGTTATATAGTTTTTCAAACAAAGAACAACTCAGAGGGTCATATATCGTCAGTTGACAAAGTGAGAAAGCTTCTTTCAGTGAATTTTAGGGAAAGTACATCATCCGGGACAGGTATTAGATAAGGTATATTTAGAAGAGAAATTCTTGCCCTTAAGAACTCAGATCTTAGATAAGTGGTTTCACCTTATCTAGAAAGCTCCTATTTTACTGTGGCTTTCCCTGTTTCTTGTCATGCCTAATCAGTTGTCTGCTCCTGGGTGGTTCCTACCATAAATTCCTTTTTGTTTGGTGGGTCATAAATTTCCTCCTTGGTTAAATTACTTTATGGGCTGGAATGCTTAATCTTGTAAGGGAATCTTTTCCTAGTTTCTATATTTCTAGAATGGAGATATTCTAATAGCAATTGGATCTTAATCCATGCTTTTCCCAAGCTGTCAGTTTTTACCTAGGGAGAGTTGCTGTAACCTATCTAAAATACTTCCTTATTGATCTCTAAATGCTTAGACCAGAATTTGCACAAGGGTTTGAAACACTGGAGAAATTTTTTATTTTATTTTATTTTTTCTTTTTCGAGACAGGGTTTCTCTGTGGCTTTGGAGCCTATCCTGGAACTAGCTCTTGTAGACCAGGCTGGTCTCGAACTCACAAAGATCCGCCTGCCTCTGCCTCCTGAGTGCTGGGGAGACATCTTGAGCATTGCCATTAATATCAAAGTTATAATTATCATTTCCAGGAACATCAAGGGGTTCTCTGGTAAGATTGTGTGTTTGGCCACGTACAATAAAATACATTATTAGGAAAGAATAGCAAAGACAGATGACCATCTATAATAGCAGTGAGAACAAGATATTCCATTCAAGTTCATGACTTGAGGTGATTATCGTGGAACGCCGGAAGCATAACCCGAAGGCACAAGCTTCCCCTTATAATCCTGTGTTGTCACATATAGGCGACACCACTGGGTGTTGCAAGAAAATACAGAAAAGATGGCTCCCAGAAAAGCTGGGTGCTCTACTCAAGCTATATCCTCCCTCCTGGAGCACTCATCTAGTTTGAGGGTCAAATTCCAAGCTTTAATAAGAGCCTATATGCCCAAGTGCACAGGCATTTCCATGTCTCAAACTTAACATATCCAGGTTGGGTTTTGACTCTGTCCTGGTTGTGTTTGGTCCCAATTATTCACAGAAACCTAAGGGTCATCCTTATTTCCCCACTTCTATATTTTCATAGTCTCAATATCTAATCCAGCAGCAAGTCCTTCTAAAATATCTCATTTGTCCATATCTCTTCATTGGATTTGGTGTTAATATCCTGCCCCCCACAGAGAGCTACCACATAGTTCAAAGGCCATCTTTCTGTGCACCCAGTTATCTCACTCCAGTCCGTCTTCACACAACAGCACACTTACAGAGATAAAGATGAGCTGGAGAGATGATTCAGTGGTTAAGATGGCTCAGTGATTACTGCTCTTCCATAGGACCCAAGTTCAATTCCCAACATCCATGTGGGGCAGCTCAGTTTCCTGTACTTCTATCTCCAGGGGATATACTATTATCTTCTGGTCTTGAGCACCAATTGCACTTACATGCTTATACACACACATGCACACACACGCACACAAACCTGACACACACAAACACATAATTTTAAAGGTTAAACAAGTCTTTAAAAATATAAATGAATGAAAAGTTCAATTGCATTAAGGCTTCTATATTGCACAAGACTCAATCTAGAGACTTCCATTATTAAATTACTGACAGTGTAGTTTTCAATTGAGTCTGTTTCTAGCCTTGAATCTACTCTTCCTCTGATACAGGTGCTCTAGTAAATAACTTTCTGCAATAGCCCACTTTCTGGAAACAGCTGTCTGGTCTTTGGAGGTACTATTGATCCCTCACCCAAACTAGGTGATTCTAACAAAGACTGCTAGTAAATGGATCATATGATTAAGCAAAGCCAATCAGAATGCTTCCCTCAGACTGTTTCTAGGTTGGAGATGTTAGCTTTCCTTCCAAGTGGCAAATACGTGAGGATGTACAATCTAAGATATGGTGGCCTGCCCTCGACCTATCTGCAAACGTTGATCTATCAGACAACTCAGACCCCCCCCCATTATATATGTGTGTGAGTACCCTCTATGTTCACATACAGGCCAGTGATTCTTGCCGGGTGTCCTCAGTCACTCTCCTCTTTATTATGGAACTCTCACTGAACCTCACTCACCTATTTGGTTAGACTAGCAGACCAATGAGCCTCAGCAATCCACCTGTGTCCATCTCCACAGCTCTGCGATCCCAGCTTTTCACATGAGTGCTAGAGTCTAGCTGGTTCTCATACTATGTGTCAAGCCCTATGCGAGCTGAGCAGCCTCCCCAGCCCTCAGTTGTATCCTTTGCCTAAAACTCCATTTAGCTCGGCCCATTGATGTTAGATTCTTATTAAGACCGAAAATACATTGTTTATTCTCTGGTTCTCAGTTTCCCCCCCTTTCCTATGTTCCAGTTTGAAAGGATAAATTTCTAATTTTTACAAGCTAGGATTGGGGGATGGAGTTGGGAGTTGTAGTTTAGTCATAGAGTGCTTACCTAGCAGGCACGAAACCTTGAGTTCCATTCATGGCACTGCAAAAACTGGCGGTAATAGCAGTGCACACCTATAATGCAAGCACTAGGGAGGTGGAGGCAGGAGGCATCAAGGGCATTCTCCATTACACAGTGAATTAGAAACCAGCCTTTGACAATAAGGCCCTGTCTCAAAAACAAACAAGAGAAAACAAACAAACAAACAAAATCTCAACCTAGGTTTTTCAAGAAATCTCCACTATTCTCTTTTCCCTACCACCCCACTCCTTTCTCCACATCTGTTTCTATTTCTCAAGCCTCTCAGTGACATACACCATTATAAGAACCCGCCACTGACCAGGCTGGGTATGTCACACATGCTATTTTGCCTACTTACAGCTATCATTTTGACATGGCCAAATAGCAAACCCTAAATAGAAAATCTCATAGAGGAGACATGGCTAGAAATGGCAAAGGAAAGCAGAGCAATCAGCGAGTCCCCGAGGAGCATGATTGGATTCCTGGTGCCCTTTGGTTCCTAATGTGTCCTCTCCTAGGTTCAACAATGGGCTGGGATAAAGATAACAGGCTGTGGTACCCTGGTTAAATCACTCCCTATCTCTGAGCTTCTGGAGCTTGGACCAGATGGTTTTCATGGTCCCTCTGGGTGCCAGTGCACTTTGATTTCATGCCCATTTTCTGCGAGAGCTGCAAGTAGAAAACAGAGTGTTGGCAGGAGCCTTTCATTAGGAAAGCCTCCCTTCTCCCAGGGCATGTGAGGATGTGTGGTCCCCTATTATTCACCCAGGCTAGTGGGTCTGCTTCCTGAGGCGGGTGGACCCATGCGTGACTATCCTAAGACAGGGGTGTCTCAAGAGCAGCAAAGGAAGAGACAAAACAAACATCTCCAAGGAGATGCTGAGCCTGGAGTACAGGCTCGTGTGCTTGAGAAGGGGCAGCCGGCAGCTGTGTTTAGGAACCAGAAATACATTCTGATTCAAGGAAGACTTAATTTATTGAGCAACACATGTGTCAGGCAGAGTTGGGAAAGATCTTTCTGAGAACAAAATCTGCCATACAACGAGAAGCTTGGAAACCAAAGGAGGTGATATTTGCATGAGCCAAATTATCTTTAAATTCCTCTAAACACCAGACCTCAGGATGGAGTCCAAGGAGGGGCTGTGGAAGAAGAGTTACGTACAGAGGGCTAGCAGTCTGATAGATCCAAATTCAATCCTTGGTTTTTTTTTTTAATCACCAGTTTTGTGATTTTAGAGTTTTATTACTTCATAGGGAAGATGAATACCTCACAGTATCTACCTCACGGGGTGGTGAGTTGACTCAATAAGAATGAGGGTAAAGCCCTCACTGTGGAGCCTGGTACACAGAATGTCATCCCAGTCAGGCAGTGACAGGGAGACAAATCTAGTTCCATATCTTCATAAGGGTACTAAGGACCATAGTCTGGCGAGGGCTGACAGGAACACCACACGTGAAGGGGCAGAATAATGGATTGCAAGTAGGAAATGGAGCCTGGAATTAGGAAGTGGTCAGGGCATAAGATTATAGTCAGGAAAAAGGAAGAGAGTCAGGGAATATGGTTTAAACAGCTCTTTTGTATGACACTGTTGGACCCCCGAAAGGGCCAGGCCACCATCAGGCACCTGACTGAAGAGTGTGTCAAAACGTCCTCTGTCAGGTGGGTGAGATAGCTCAGCAGGTGAAAGAACTTGAAGTCAAAGCCTAACTATCTGAGTTCGATTCCAGGTACTCATGTTTTAAAACATAAAATAAAATAAGAAGATAGCTGCCGTGGCATGCATAAGATCCTGCTTCAACAAAACCAAACAAAAAGTAAGGCCTCACATGCTGTGTAGGGTTGAAGAGGGAGGGTATTCACCCCAGAATGAAACTGCATGAATCCCTCTTGGAGCCCATTTCCAGTGATCTCCTCTCCTCTCCTCTCCTCCCTGCTCAAACTCCTAGTACATATTTTGGCCATAAGAACGGAACTAAAACTGTCAAGGTCAACACACCTTGGCATTGGTTGGCTTCAGACAAGTATCTGGAAGCTAAAGGCTGAAGAGGGTGGAGGAGAAGCACTGTGTGCTGGGGGTTGGGTGAACACAGTGAACTGTTGTGAAGGAACAGACAAGAGACTCCACAGTCACTACAGTTAGGTGACAAGAAAAGAAAAATCACGAACGCTTGGAGCACTTTATTCCTCAAGCCCTAATGGTCTTTGGCACAACTGTATTGTTTAGGTTTTATTATTCCCGGTACTCAGATGAGGAAAACCATGGTCTGTATCTATGAAGCAACCTACTCAAGACAGAGTGATGCTAGCAGATTGCTTGGGTGGTTTCAGAACAAAATAGAATCTCCCCTGCAACATCAGGTACCCCCAATCCTGAACTCTGTCTATTGGATAGAACTGGAGGAGGTGTCAGGCATCAGTTCTGTCTTACATCTGGCTTCCTCTGTGGTCACGGGAAAGAAGAGGAATGCATCCCCTCACCACCCTCAAACTTAAATCCCCAGGCAGAATTGAGCAACAGAGGTCTCTTCGTCTCACAGAGCCACTCTGCAGTCACAGAGAGATGCTGCCTCACTTAGTCTGCAGGCCATCTTCAATTCCCCTGATTGCCTCTGCTAATTTATTCAACCAGGGACCAGGCTGGTCTCGTGCCAGCTTAGGAGATGCACCACAACAGGCTGTAGAATTCCTCAGGAGGAGCAATTAGCAAAAGCTGGAGTCATCCCTGTATAGAAATGAGCAGAGAAAGGAGTATGAGCTCCCATGTCTCTCCAAATCAGATGCTAGCTAAGACGTTAATGCTTTAAAATTCTGTGTTTACTCTCTTTAAAATTCTGCACCTCTCCTCAGCAAATGTGAAATAGATAATGTCACATGGTGTTCTAAGTTTGGACAAATATCAAGAAGCGATGGATATACAGCAGCAAAAGCAGTATGGAAGCGGAAAATTCCATTTGCAAATATCTGTGGATGACACCTCCGTTTGTTTGGTGGGGGCCTAGAGAAATGACTCAGCAGTTACAAGCACCTTATTTGCTGCACTGGCAGAGGATCTCAGCTTGGTTCTCAGCATCCAGGTTGGACAGCTCACAAGCACATGGAACTCTAGCTCTAGGGGATCTGATGCCCTCTTCTGGCCTTGGAGAGCACCCACACATAAGTGCACATACACTCCTGAAGACACACACACACACACACACACACACACACACACACACACACGACCCTTGCCTTCTTCAGAGACTCTAAATGGGAATCATGAAAATAGGCCCAGTATAAAGTAACAGAAGTCAGGATGAAACACAAAAAGATCTTGATGGACTCCAAAAGGGGTGATGGGTGGTTAGCGCTGACTATAACAGCTAGGGAAGTCTTCATGACGCAAGCACACTTGGGGAGCCAGCCAGGACGCCGGTTATATCTGTGTGCTCTTGAGCAGAGGAGGTAGAGGGGAAGTATCGATGTCTGCCTCCAGGAGCTTAGATCAGTGTTAACTTCCACAGAGTGGGGCTCTGAGCTGAGAAGTGGTGGAGCTCACGGGAAAGCGAAACAGAAAACACAGAACTGGTTACTCCAGAAAAGTGTTGGTGGTGCCTTCTACTTACCTTCAGCCACATGCTTCTCACTCAATTGTATGAATCTAAGCCGGCATCAGGTTTGCTCCAGCCTCCTCTGGTGTCATGGGGCCCTATCCATTTCTTTATGGAGAGCCCTATTCATTTCTTTATCTGTTTAATGCCTCCTCATTTTGCAGACCTGGGTGAACCAGATGGACACAGGACTCCAGAAGGATAGAGCAGAGACAGTAGAAGCACTGGATACTGGATGCAGCCACAGCTCTTTCCAGAGAGATGCTTCACTGATTAACGTACATGCTGCCATGTCTAATGACCTGAGTCCTTGGAACCCACAAGGTGGAAGGGGAGAACTGAGTCCTAAAAGTCATCCTTTGACCTCTGCATGTTCACTGTGACTCATGTGCCTACAAGCTTATATGCATACAAAGAAAAGTAATATTGTTTTATTGTCTAAAGGTAATTATTTTCATTGCAAAAGATATAAGTACATGCTTACCAATCTCAACAAGAGGAGAAAGTCTGTTAGCTTGTATAAAATCCTGTGCACATATCTATCTGGCTTTAGGCATAGCTGGAACCAAATGATTAAGTTATATTGTAACAATTATCTGTGTCTTAGAGCCACTCTCCTCTGGAGTGGCTTTATTTCCTGACTGCTGCAGGCACATCCTTCCAGTATAGTCATGTGGACAGAGATAGAATGCCTCTGCCTCACAGTTTGAGCAGAAGTCATAGATCATGGGTAGAGTAGACTCAATAGTCTGGGATCAATCATTATGCTGAAGGATGAGGTGTTTTGGCTGATCAAGCCTGGAACAGGGTTTAGCTGCATCCAAACCAGATGAACTACAAGTAGGAAAGGAGCAGTTGCCACGGAGGAAAATAAGGGTTGAGTTCCGGAAGAGAAGGGAAAAATATCAGGTATTACAGGAGTTACAGACTCAGGTCATTCCACAAAATATAGCCAAAAACTAGATGGAGGAGAAGAGGTTTGGGTTTGTTTCCCTCCCCATATGAAAATAGAAGGAGAGATTGTTAGGAATAATTCTTAAGAGGAGCCTCTCTGTCAACACAAATGATTCCAATCAAACAAAATTAGACCAAATAAAAGATGCCCACATTTGATACAGCGCTCCCGGGTGGCCTGAGAAAGCATAGTGAGGGGAGAGAAGTGGGGAGAGGAGATCATGTGTTCCCTTCTTTCTGGGAGGCAGCCTAAAAAACCTGTGAAAGACGTCCTGACCCTCCCTGGGGAGGGGTCACTGCTTGGTGGGCTTTCCCAGAGGTGGAGTCCAGACCAAAGCAACTCCCAGGGGAGGGGGCTTCCAAAGATGGACATGGTGGGGGCTGGGGTGAGGCCCGACTTAATATTACAAAGATGGAGAGGGGTGCTGACCAGAAGCAGCCAGCTGAGTGCGGAGCCAGCAAGGGTTGGTACCTATGGCCACATAGATTATATACTGGCAAGAAGGTTGGAGAGGACAGGATAGAAATCCAGCCTAGGTTCTAAGCACGAAGTCTTCTTTCTGGTGTGTGATTGCTTCTACTAGGGGAAGGGATATTTGTATAATATACACACAGGTGTTATTTGGTCAGTAAGCGATAAGAGAGGGGCATCCATTCTGAGGGTACATCCATCCTGAAGGTATATCCATGCTGAGGGGACATTCATCCAGAGGGGACATTCATCCAGAGGGGACATTCATCCAGAGGGGACATCCATCCTGAGAAGACATCCATCCTGAGGGGACATCTATCCTGAGAGACGTCCGTCCTGAGGGTACATCCATCCTGAGGGTATATCCATCCTGAGGGTATATCCATCCTGAAGGGATATCCATCCCCAGTGTGCACAGAGATGTTATTGTACAAAATTACATCCCTCACCACCCAGGAAAATAAGGTGTGTGGAAGTCTTAATTCCTGGAAGCAGAGAGTGTGGCCTTATTTGAAAAGACGTTGCTTGTGGATATAATTATCAACTTAGGTGACTTGGATGTTTATCAGAGCAAGCAAAGTAAGATTCATACACAAGGACAAAGAAACAAAGAAGATGGCACATAATGATGATGGAGGCAGAGACTGAAGTGATGGAGCTACAAACCACAGAATGCAGAGCACAGCTGCCAACCCCAGAAGCTAGGAGTTACGCATGGAGCAGAACACACACACGCAATACTGCCGCCACAAATCTTTAATGGAGCCAACCTCATAAACACCCTGACCCTGGCCTCCCAGTTTCCTCCTGTGATTAGCCAAGCAAGCAATAGGCAAAGATGCCTAAGGGGCCCGGGGACCCACATGACTGCAGAGGGAAACCAAGATAGCTCCGTACACAGGTGACTGACTGGGAAGAGCAACTCTGTAATGTTGCTTCCTCAGAGAACCCTTTGTCTCTGTCAAAGCCCTCATCTTATTCTACTTTCTCTACTGCATTAACCATCAGGAAATATTTTATTTGCTTCATAAAGGTTTCATGGTAGCAGCAGCCTTGCCTTGTGTGTTTACGCTGTTTTCACTAAGTCTTGGGCAGACCACTTAACCCTGTTTCACAAAATACCTCTGCTACAAACTTCTCATTTGTAAAATCTCATGGGGCAATTGTGAGGATAAAACGAGGTGGCGTTGGTACTCAGGTCAGTAACTGGCACAGACCCCGCAGTCAGCTCACTGGGTTCTGGGCTATTCTAAGTCTTCCATTTATACATCATTTTAAAAATCATAATAACCTAATGAGATCAATCCTGCTATTATCCTTATGGGACAGATACCATTATTACCCTCATTTATGAAGAACAGAGAAGATCCCTATGGAACCATGGATGACCCCAAACTTCTGATCCTCTTGCGTCTACCTTCCAAGTGCAGGAATTACAGGCATGAGTCACCACACCTGGTCTATGCAATGCTGGGGATTGAAGTAAGGCTTTGGGCATGCTTTGTAAGCTCCCTATCAACTGAGCTGTATCCCCAGTCCCAGAGAGGATATTTAATTTGCCCCAAGTCGCAATAGAAAATACAGAACTCGAACTGAAAAATCATGAATCTCTTACCTTAATCAGTACAGTATAGTGTGCTAGTTAATATAAATCCTTCCTGAATTTGTTTATTTATTCATTCCAATGTATTGAGTCAGGAATTGAGGCAGGCATAGAAGAGCGATCATGATTTGCATTTCTCTGATGGCTAAGGATGTTGGGCATTTTCTTAAGTGTCTTTCGGACCTTTGAGATTCGTCTCTGAGATTCTCTCTTACACCTGCCAGAATGACCAAGATCAAAAACAAGGATGACAGCTTATGCTAGAGAGGATGTAGGATAAGGGGAATGCTCCTCCATTGCTGGTGAGAGTGCAAACTTGTACAGTTGCATTGGAAATCAGTATGGTGATTTCTCAGAAAATTAGGAAACAACTTACCTCAAGACCCAGCAATACCATTGTTGGGTATATATCCAAAAGACATTCAATCATACCACAAGGACATAAGCTCAACTATGTTCATAACAGCATTATTTGTAAGATCCAGAACCTGGAAGCAACCTAGATGACCCTCAACCAAAGAATGGATAAAGGAAATGTGGTACATTTATACAATGGAGTACTACACAATGGTACATCTTGAAATTTTCAGGAAAATGGATGGATCTAGACAAAACCATCTTGAGTGAGGTAATCCAGACCCAGAAAGACAAATATAATATGTACTCACTCATAAGTGGCTTTCAGACATAAAGCAAAGAAAAACCAGCCTACAATTTACAACCCCAGAGAAACTAGACAAGAAGGAGGACCCTAAGAGAGACATACATGGATCTACATAGGAAGGTGAAAAAGACAAGATCTCCTGAGTAAGTTGGAAGCAGGGGGGAGTCACAGGAGAGGGTAAAATGACAGAGGGGAGGAAGGGAGGGAGTGGAGAAAAAAGTATGCTCAATAAAAACAATAAAAAAGATAAAGAAAAAGAAGAGCGATCATTGTTCAGTGTGGGCGAGGCAGTGAGAGTGGAACCTGCATCTATTCAGCCCTCCCGCAAGCAGACCAGTGCCTGGGGAAGTGTTTGTGAGGACCAACTTATAAAGCAGCAAGGAACCAGGTATTTCTTGACTTAGTGTGGCATTGGGGTGGGGCTTTGTCTTTCCTCTCCAACCTGAAGAGCCCTGGAAGCATGAGGGGGTGGGCTTATATAAGCATCAAGAGCACAGGCTGCCATTGGAAACCCAGCCCTCATTACAATACCCAGAACACTACTGTCCTGGCAGTGGAAAGAAAAAAAATACAGAGTCGAATACTGCCCTCCCACTCAGTGGCCCAAGTTCCAGCTCCTCCCAACTTTGGCAGCTAGTTTCAGCTTTTACTTGATACTGTTGGAACACCTTTCAAGAAACAGTTTAGATGGCCTGGTGTGGTGATTCGAATGAGAAATGTCCCCCATGGGCTTGACCTCCAGTTCCAGGGGCTGTCTGAGGAGAGTTGGAGGCTTGCAGAAGGAAATAGCACACTGGGGTGAGCTTTGAGAGTTCTTGGCCTCGCTCTACCTCCACTTTGTTCTCTGCATTTTGTTTCATTAATCCCACTGGGCAAGAATAAGACTACTACCACAATTTTTGAGCCAATGCTGAAGAAAGTTTTATTAAGTACTGGCCAGGATGATGGACACTGGCTAGATCCATCCCTGGGATTCCCAGAAAATGGCTGCAAATTACATTAGTGTTGCATTTAAAGGCAAAACCCACAAGGCTACATGCCTCCCCTCTTCATCCAATCGGGGGCAAGCATACATCCTGTTGTTGTACTTCCTGCCTATGTACTTCCCACCCACTTGTGATTGTGCACATCCTGAGCAGTTGGGCAACCAACCTTATTTATAGAAGTGAAAATTTGTGGTTGGTTATCTTACATGAACAGCCCCCAGCAATCCAGGAAATTACCTGTCATTGGGCAAGTGGGACTTGCAGGTTAGAGGCATCTCTGTTTTATATAGCACAGTTTCCAGTTGAAGATGCAATCTTTGAGCTCCCTGCTCCTGCAGCTGTGCCTGTCAGTTGCTGTCTGCTTCCTGCTACTCTGTGAACTTAAGGATCTCTCTGAAGCTGTAAGTCCAAATAAACCCATTCTTCTGAGGTTGCTTTGTGTCATGGTGCCTTAACACAGCAACAGAAAAGAGTTGGTGCACCCAGTGAGCCATGCTTGTTGTCGGCACTAGAAGAGGTGAGGTCCCTGAAGGTGTATTAGTTTTTGGTCATCCACCAGACACTGTGCAGGTCCTGGCATATTGAAGGTAACCAAAAGCTGTTTGCCAAATGAAGAGAATCAAGTGTTCCTTCTGAGCAGATGTGGCGGTGCCTGGGCAAGGCTATGCTAGCGCGGGGTGGTGGCACTGACAACATTTTGGACAGACACTGGAGGGACACAGAGATTGCTCTCAAACTAGTTCTGGAGGAAGCTATATAAAAAAGGATTTGTTCAAGTGGTCATGAGTTTAAAACACTCCATGGCCAAAAGTTTTGTCTAAATCCTTCCCTAAAACCTCTGTAGTCTGCTTACATTAGAGTGTGTATTTCTGGGTTTGTGTTTTAAGGCTAAGTTGGTAGGAGCTAGAATCCACTCTTTGGCACTTATGGTGTGCTCTCTTTCTGATACCATGGATTTTCCAAAAACTACTTGAAAAATCATTATGCCCATGAAAAGGAAGACAACTGTGGTGGCCTACGCCTATAGTCCCAGCACTTGGGAGACCAACCAGCCTGAGCTACCTAGCAAGAGACTGCCTCCAAAAAAAATTACAACTATTTGTTAGGTAGAAGAAAGAAAGGAAGGAAAGAATGACTGAATAAGGTTAAAGAGAAAAAGAAAAGAAATAAATCATGACCGTGGGATGGGAGCCCTTTGCCGCTTCTTCAATGGTGTATCTCTGTCTTCCATAGTTGGTGTGTAGGATGCCTCTGAATCAGACATTGTCTATATTTGTGTGGATTAGATGCATTGGTGATTAACTCTGAGTTACTGGGACTAGTAATGCATCAGTGACACATTAAGGAAACAAAAGCAGCTCCCCTTGGAACCATTTAACCAAGATTAAGACTTCAATTATCTACTTCATGTTCCCCATCTTCTGTCCTCCGTCTGTTGTCTGAGTCTGAATCTGTGCCTGCCTGAAGGCTGTCTTGTGAATCTGTTCCACACAGTGGTTCCTGTGTGTCTGTGTGTATCTGTTTCGTGACTGCATGTGTCTGTGTATCTGTCCCTAACAGAGGGCTTTGCTCTGTGTTTATTAAACACCACAGAAAGAATGAGGGACACTTTACAGAAGTTTTAAACAGAGTTTTACATGGGACTAAGTCACTGAACCCAACTGAACCAGACAACAAACAGTATTTAAAACATCATTGTTGATCAACTAATATCCAAGTGTAGTATTTAACATTTACAGTGGATATTCAGTTTAGAAGATTGCTTTCAGCCTCTGTATTTGTTGCTTTCAGCAAATGATTCATTTGCATTATCTGGGGCAGAGGCATAGAAGAGTACATGACTTAAGATTAGAGCTATGCATTAGCTTAGGTTATGAAAGATGATTATACAGAAAATCCACTGCAAGTTAGGTTGAACATTAAATGGTTCTCCCCATCTCCCCTCCCTTTTGAGACAGGATCTCATTCTGTAGCCCTTGCAGTCCTGAAACTCACTCTGTAGACCAGGCTGGTTTCAAACTCCTAGAGACTCACCTGCCTCTGTCTCCCAACTGCCAGGATTAAAGGTGTGTGCTTTTAAAGGCAGATTAGAAAAGGACTTTGAATACACAGTAAGGTGCAGTCTTAAGTGACCTCAAGGTGTATTATTAACTCTGGCTGTGAGATTCAGCAAAAGTTACAATCTCTTAGAATGTAAGATATTTTCGTGATATTGCATTGCCATATACAGTAAATCCTTGGAGCCAGGTATGGTGGCATATGTCTGGAATCCTTGTACTAAGGAGGCTGAGGCAGGAAGATCAATCAGTTTAAGGCCAGCATGGACTAAATGAAACCTTGAAGAAAGAGAGAGGTGTGGGTAGGAAGGGAGGAACATGGGTAAGAGTGGAAAGAGAGAAAGTAAATACTTGGTTGTCTCTGCATGAGTCATTAACAAGAGAGACCCCATCTCAATAAAATGGAAGTCAAGGGTCAACTCTCAAAAGTTATCTTCTGACCTCCACATACATGCAATCACACACACGTGCACACATGCACACAAATAGCATCACCTTTCAGGTAACTGATGTTTGTGCTACCCTACAGAGAGTTATTCATTCTCCATCCCCCACCCGCATCAGAATTATCATGCCCTATGGCAGAAGAGATGCTTCAGCACTTGGAAGTACCCACTGCTATTCTGGAGGCTCCAGCACTCACCTGGTGAGTGGGTCACAACTATCAGTAACTCCAGTCCCAGGGACTACCCTCTTCTGGCCTCCCTTGGTACTGCAAGCACACAGTACAGACAGGCAGGTAAATCACCCTAAAGTAAAAATAAAGGGGAAAAAATTTCCACATGCTCAGATCCTGCAACATAACAGACACTGATAAGCTAATCTCCCTGCTGAGATTACCTGAACTATAATGGTCTAATACATCATTCCTCTGGGAGGATGGTATCAAACTGAAGCCTTCAGGAGTCAAAGACTTTCAGGTGTTATGGTAAGGTAACAGAAAATAACAAGAATTTTCCATCCATAGTTCATTAATTCACTCTACAGTCTTATGTGCTTTTACTTCCTGAGCACGCACTGCATGCTGGGCCTTGGGTTAGAGACTAAGGAAATAAAGACAAACAAAACAGATTTCCTTTCTTCCTTTATTTTTTGTGTTTTGGGGAATCATGTAAGACTCAAGGCCTTATATGTCCTAAGCAATTGCCTCACCTCTTAATTACATCTATAACCCAAAAGCAATTTTTAAAATCATATAATTCAGTTGGGCAGTGGTGCCACACACCTTTAATCTCAGCACTCAGGAGGCAGAGGCAGGTGGATCTCTGTGAATTTGAGGCCAGCCTGATCTACAAAGCAAGTTCCAGGGCAGCCAGAGCTGTTGCACAGAGAAACTGTGTCTGGAAAATCCAATGCACGCTCACACTTCAAAGAAGTAATAAAAAATACAAAGTTCCTTGGATTAGATCTAGCAAGCACGTGCATTCCTTTAGGGAGAATATTATAGAACCTTATAGAAAGACATCGCTGGACCATCATTGAGGTTAAAGACTCAGTGTTATAAATCAATTATTATAAGATTAGAGAAAAGATCCAGGGGAGTGGAATGTAGCTCAACAGTGTAGAGAGCCTTCTACAGGTGAGCGCTCTTTAGGACAAACAACTCACCATCCTGCAGGTGAGCGCTCTTTGGCTATGGCTGCAATCATGAGAATGCTTGCATATGCGTGGGCCAATAGATAGTGCCCACATGGCTACCTAGGGTTGGCTGCCCTAGCCTACTTAAGGGCTTGGAGAGGCTTGCCCTGGGAGACACACAAGAGAGATATGAGAGAGACAGCGCTGTCAAAAGGTCCTGATTAAACTGCTTAAAGAAGAGCTCCGGTGTTGCGTCTTCCTTGCTGGTCGAGGTGGGCGTGACACAACAGTATAGCATATGCTTGATTCATACAAGATCCTAGGTTCCATCCCCAGCACCCACACAAAGAAGAGAAAAGGAAAAATCTAGAAGGACCTATTCTGCTATGGTATTGACAATGATAGGCATATTTTCGTACATTCTTACTTTCACTTATTTGTGTCCTCTTACTCTTAAATAATTTACTTTTAAAATAAAAATGTTTCAGAAATATCAAACACCCTCAAACTTATGCCTAGAACCAATTCGATTCCCATTACATTCAAATAGGCCTTTTCATGGAATTTAGCTTATTTTTGGAAGGACCAGGACATGTCTGAAGAAGTAGGAAGACAGACTTGTCCTATCAGATATCAAAGCTTGTTATAGAACTAAATAATTAAGACTTTCTGTGCTTTGGCAAAAGTATAAAAATATACAAATACTCTATAAAAAGTCTAATACACAATGAGACATTGTAGAAAGTATTTGTAGGTCAACTGTGAAGACATAAAGCTAATTGATAGTTGATTACCATATGGAAACATTAACTTTCATTCCTACTTTATGCCATACACAGATATCAATTATGGGCATATTTAGACTTGTCTTACCATGTTTGTACAGTTCTAACGATTGCATATGTACCATATATTCTTGCACCAAGAGATCTACAGTGAAATATCGATAGCAGCATTAGTTCTAAATATTAAAAGCCAGAAAGGGCCTAAAAGTCTATCAGCTGTAGAATGGCTAAGCATTTTGTGATTAAGTCATATAGGGAAATATTATACAGAACTGAGTATGAACTATGTAGCTACATGCTTGACGCCTAGAGCAAGCCCCAAAGGCAGGTCACAGGATGATATATAGATACATACTATATAATTCCATTAAATAACCCCCAACAGGCTGAAGAAATCAAGGTATATTTGCTAGTTGTCTTCTGCTTATCTCTCCAGACTCACTCTCCATATTCCTTTGGTTCCAAGGAGGCAGAGATTTACATCAATGGCCTCTTTTTATTTCAGACTTTGGTTAGGTTTGTCTCGTGGGAGGCACCCAGGAAGGTTGGAGTACTACAAGGTGGCATAGTTGGATCTTATTCTCTGATATTTTCACATTTTCACTGTGTGCCTTGCTGTCATCTGGCTTTTCCCTTCTCTGCATCTCAGCTCCTATCGGGTGTCCCGCCTACCACAGCTCACTGTGTGTCTGGTTCCCAGCCCCTCTCCTCTGCCCCCTGCTTCTCCTCTCTGCCTACACATAGAGGTAAGAACACTGTTACCAGCTACAGGATAATTCATTCTCATGTCCTTAGCATACCCTGCTGGCAACCTCGTGAATAGTTTAACTCTCCTGGAATTATCCTAATTTGAGTGTACATCTATCTCCTGCCAGGATCCTGACTAATACAGTATTGTTCAGGGGTTCAGAGGTCCTCTGGCAGGGCTTCTAAAGAAAAACAGGAAAATTATTACTATAATACCCAGGGTAGGATTTGCCTGTGGGGAAAGAAACATAATACAGAGAAATGAGCCACAGGAGAGACTTCACATGTATGATAGTATCCTGTTTTATAACTAAAGCTATTTGTACGAGCATATTTGTTTTATGATCATTCTTTATGAGTCCTCCCTCTCCACCAAGACAAGGTCTTGTGTAGCTCAGGCTGTCCTAGAACTCACTATGTAGCCAAGCCATGCCTCGAGCTCCTTATCTTCTGTCTTGATTTCCCTAGTGCTGAGTTACAGGCATTGCTACTCTGATCTACTGATTATTATTTTTTAACATGGACTTCTATTTTGTAGAATTTTTGTATATTTTACAATAAACCTTTAAAGGCTGGGAATGTAGCTCAGTTGGTAGAGTGCTGCCTAGGATCTGTGAATCCCTGGCTTTGATCCCAGCACTGTGTGAGATGGAGATGGAGGTGTAAAATCAAGGTCATCCTCAGCCATAGAGGGAGTTTGAAGCCAGCTTGGGTACATGTGACCTTGTTTCAAAAAGGGGAAATGGGGGCGGGGCATCTGGTAGTGGTCTCCCATGAACCCCTGCTATAAAAGCTCAGTCTCATAACAGAGTGGGTGGCTAGAGATATAGTTCAGTATTTAGCTTGTGGGTATCCTGGGTTCAGTTTCTAGTACCAAACTGTTTCAGTCTGTTCTTGCGAGGACATTGGTCATACAGGATTGGACCTGGTACCAGGCTCTTTCTTTTGTGCCATCAACAGCCCCCAAGTCATGACATGGAGATTTATTGTTCATTTCGAATGCTCAGCCTAGTTTAGGCACGTTTCTGTCTAGCTCGTTTAACTTAAGTTAACCTGCTTCTCTTTATCCACCTTTTGCCATGGGGCTTTTTAACCTTTCTTCCTTCTGTGTATCATCTTACTTTCACTGCTTCTTGTGTCTGGATTGCTAGCTGCTGCCTGGCTTCTGGCTCTCCTTGTGGATGTCTCCCACATTCTCTCCTCTTCTTCTCTCATTCTTCTTTTTTTTTTTTTTTTTTTTTTTTGGTTTTTCTTGACAGGGTTTCTCTGTGGCTTTGGAGCCTGTCCTGGAACTAGATCTTGTAGACCAGGCTGGTCTCGAACTCACAAAGATCCACCTGCCTCTGCCTTCCGAGTGCTGGGATTAAAGGCGTGCGCCACCACCGCCCGGCCTCTCATTCTTCTAGAACCTAGATGTTCCTTCCTATTTAGTCTCTCTTCCTGCTATCCCTGCCTGTCCTTTTCCTGTCTAGCTATTGGCTGTTCAGCTTTTTCCTAGACCAATCAGGTGCCTTAAGCAGGCAAGGTGAAACAAATGCAACATGTCTTTACATAATTAAACAAACATGGAATAAGCAAAAGTATCACAGCATTACACAGTTAAAGTAATATTCTGCATCATAAACAAATGTAACACATCTTTGCCCAATTAAAATAATATTCCACAACACATCCTTAAGGCCTCATTTACCTTGATTATGTCCTTAAAGGTCCTATCTCTTAATACAGTCACTTGGGGGCTTAGGATGTGCACATATGAATTTGGTAGGAGGCCCAGTTCAGTCCATAATAGGGCCGCACACTCCTTTATTCTTTCCCTATTGCCTCAGACTTGGTGATTCATCACAATGAAACAAGTATACCCTAGGTTAGCAAGAAAATGAGGACTGTGCATTAACTGGCTGTGATTGTACTGGGTTAATTTCTAGTGAATACCCCCAAATATGACCCTATTCAAGGAAACAGATGAAACTTAATTAAAACTTTTCAGAAAACATTGTTTTGACTGTTCTATGTTTTTCCTATTTGTTGACAGAAATTTAAGGTCAAGCTGTTACTGTTGAAGAATTAGACCCACCAGCTGGGCCTGTAGGAGCCTAGATGTGCCCTCCTAGTTAGCCTCTCTCCTTGCCACCCTGTTTATCCTTTTCCTGCCTAGCTTTGACTATTCAGCTTTTTATTAGCCCAATTAGGTGCCTTAGGCAGATAAGGTGAAACAATCTGTCAGCCAATCTATGGGGCATTTTTTTTGATTAGCTATTGGTTTGGAAGGGCCCAGCCCTCTGTGGGTGGTGCTGCTCCAGGAAGGTGGTCCTGAGTAGCGTAAAAGACTTGCAAGCAGAGCAAGTCATGTGACGCAAGCCAGTAAGCAGCCTTCCTCCATGGTCTCGGCTTCAGTTCATGTTTTCAGGTCCTTGCCTTGGCTCTCTTTAATAACAGACTGTACACTGTTATGCTAAACCCTTTTCTCCCCTTTCCTCACAACAGAAACCAAAGAAGGACACTGTGAAAACAGATCCCTTTTATGGTTAAAAGGAAGGAGAGAGTTAAAATGGGCGAGGCAGGTAACACTAGGGATGAGGAATTAAAGGGCTTGCAGCTGGGTATGGTCAGCCAAGCTGAGCAGATAAGAGGAATGCTCCACCTGTCTTGGCAAGCTCTAGCTGGCTCCCAAGAAAGGCCCCTTCCTCCTGGCCCAGGAACATATGCAAGGCATGTATTCTTGCTATTAAAGCTAATCACAACTAAATGGAAGAACAGCTTCCAGGAAGGCTTCCACCCATTCCAGGAAGGAGACCACTCCCGTCTGAATGCACAAGGAGTTAAGGAAGATATACGGTAATCAGGGTAAAACGTGATCTTGGTAACATGTCTGCTTGGTGACGAGTCTGCTAACATGCTTGCCCCTTTGCTGTTAAATATCCTTGAAGATAGTCGGGTTCTCCTCACAGAAACTAAGACACCAGCACATTCACCCACATGTGTATGCTAACAGTGGGTCTGAATCCCCAAAAGACCTAAGGTCATTATGCTATCATTTTTGTTATGGTTTTGACAGCTGTCCCCTTTGGTAGGAATCATGGGATAAAATATCTAAAAAGAAGATCTGGCACACCACGATTTGGGTACACCTTACTTCACAAATATTCTACCCGCCTCATAAATTTCATATAATCTCCCTAAAATCCACAACTTAGATCCCATTTTGCTGCTTCTCCCCCACTTCAGTCTCTTGTAGTGTCTGCTTTGCTTAGTGTTTCGAACTAAACTTATGTTTCTGTCCTAAACAGACCCTTGCTGCTCTGTCAAACGGCATCTCTCTACTGAACAAATCCCTTCAAGAAGAAAAGAATCAGACACTCCCACCTCCCACAGTACCCCAAACAGAACCCCTCACAGTGCTATACTAGTTTATATTCCCCCAGATCACACAAGGCTCTTAGTGTCATGGACACCGGAAGCTCACAATATGGATGGAGCATCTCGGGAATCAGAGTCAACGGGTTAGTGACCTCAGCCTCGGGTTACTAAGGTGACATCTTTTAGGAAAATCATTTTGTTAAGACCCCATATTTCATAAACATCGCTCCTTTAAGGAAGCAGGGGCTGCAGGAATTGCTTTCCTCAGACTGGGAGGAGAGGCACCACTTCAAGTCAGGATAGTTTCTAAGGGCGTACTTGCGAGAGGAGCGAAGGGCACAGACTTGAGCTAAATGTTGAGAGGAGCGAAGGGCACAGACTTGAGCTAAATGTTGATGGTCAGGAAGGAGCAAATGGGGAAAGCAAAAAAGGAAGCGTTTCAGGCTGAGGAGATAGGCAGGGGGAGAGCGGGAATGGGATTTTAATTTGGGGCCATGGGCACCGAGGGAACAGCTCAAAGGTTTATATGATGACCTGAATCAGATGATGAGAGCATGAAACTGTGGACTAAGTGGGACTGATTCTTGAGGAATAGGAAAAAGCCAGTCTCCAAGCCAGGGATAGGGTTGCAGTGTTAAATAATCGTGATGCTCCTCAGAATGCAGTCCTACAAAGCTACATTTGTTGTAAGCTGTCTTCCCAATAGTTCCTTAAGCCTTCTAAAGCCAAAGACCATTCCTTGGCCTGTGTGGGGGAGGTCTGAGCAACGGCCCCGCCAACTTAAAGAAAAGCCATATTGAGTGAATGGCAGCACCTGCATTCTTGGCACTTTGGAGATAACCCTTGCTGAGCCCTCACAATGTGTTTATGAGAAAGATTGGATTTCACTTGTATTACACGAGAAGGAATTTAGACTCATGGAGAATGTTAGTCTCACAGCACTAAGGCCAGGATTTGATTCAGTTTGGCAGACTCCATAGCCTTCAACTATGCAAGGCTGCCAATGTGCTATGACTGTGCTCATTCATCGGTTCAGTCATTGAATGATATTTGCTAAGCACCTAGTATACATTGAACATTTTAAATAAATAAGAAAGGTGATTGATAAAACAGCAGAGTAATTTTCTAATATAAGTTTTGTCAGTGTGAATTGACACAAAATTCAGGGAATAATTTCCTAGGGATATTTATTTATTTTGTTGTTTTTCTGGAACACAATCTCCTATAGCTTGAATTGGCTTTGAACTTCTGATCCTCCTGTTTCTACCTCCTATGCAAGTCTGTGCTACTATATCTGGTTTCTTAGACTACTGAGTCACCTCGTCATTCAACAAACACTGAACTTAGTGTGTGCTACTTCAGGTAATGACTAGGGATAAGGATGTGACTCATGGATCCTGGCAAGGGAAAGAGACAAATAAACCAATAAATACAGTGTCAGAGTTAAAGATATACCATAAAGATAACAAAAATAATGTGGGCACCCAATGGGAAGGAGGTTGGTTTATTTGCAGGGTAGATATTTGGGATAGAGGATGACAATTTGGTGCCAACACTCATAAACTCTAACAACTACCCCCATATCCTTTAGGTTAATTTATTAATTAGTATTTATGGAGACTATTTATTAAGAATCTACTCTATGCCAGATGCAGCACTATTATTCATTGATCTTATCTAATTCTTATGGCAACTCCATGGAGTGTTATTGGTCCTGCTGGATAGATGAGGGATCTAAGATCCAGAGAGGCAAGGTGACTTAAAGTCAGCCATCTGTCAAGGTTCAGTGTTGTGGAACATTAGTTTAAGCTGTATTACATTTGTTTATGCTGTGGGGTATTTGTTTAATGATGCAAAGATATGTTGCATTCTTTTATGTTGCATGTGTTTAACTCCATAAAGCTGTGTTACTTCGCCTATCTAAAACACCTGATGGTCTAATAAATCTCTGAACAGCCAATAGCGAGGCAGGAGAAAGGATAGGCGGGGCTGGCAGGCAGAGAGAATAAATAGGAGGAGGAATCTAGGGTAGAGGGGGAGGATTGAGAAAAGGAGGAGGGGAGGACGTCACGGGCCAGTCACCCAGTCACACAGCCAGCCATGGGGTAAGAAGGAAAGAAAGAGATATAGACTAAAGAAAGGTAAAACAACCCCTGAGGCAAAATGTAGTTGAAGAGAAATGGGAAAACTTAAGTTAGAAAAGCTGGCTAGAAACAAGCCAAGCTAAGACCAGGCATTCATAAGAATAAGTCTCAGCGTATATTTGGGAGGTGAGTGATGGGACCCCAAACAATAAAAAACAGCAACAACCCACCCCACAAGGGTCCATATCATTCTTAAATTCAAAACCAATGTATTTCGTTGCACCTTGGGACCAGTTGACACTCAGCACTATACTGGAATTACCAACAATTCCTTGAGTCTCTTTATTGTCCCCCTCTATTCAGTTGATATTGTTAGAATTTACAACATCAATCTAACTCCACCAGGAAAGTGTAATACTTATGAAAACAATGTCTGGAAGCCAGGTGTGGTGGTGCACATTTGTAATTTGGAGGCAGAGTGAGGAGGATGGCCAGGCTGGTCTGCATAATGAGCTCCAGGTCAGCATGTTTGAATGGACTAACGAGTGAGTTGCTTGAAAGAGAGGGACAGGAAGAAAGAAGGGGGAGTGGAGAAAGAGAGAGAGGAGGAGGAAAGAGAGAGAACTGTCTCTGAAAACAGTGTGTAGATTGAACTCCAGCTCAGTCCCTTACCACAAAAGTGACTTTTGGAAAAATCACCTTCTCTCTCTTAGATTCCGTATTTGTACATCTCACAGGCCGCTGTAGTGCTGAGTTAGCATCTGTAAACTCTTCAGTAAAGCCGGCAGAGCAAATGCTAGCTATGCCAGTGTTCCCTTTTCCCGCACCTCATTCTCTTTCCTCCTACATCCCCAACAATGAGACAATTTTTTGTGTGTTTTGTTTTGTTTCTTTGAGTCAGGGTTTCTCTGTATAGCCCTGGCTGTCCTACAGTTGGTATCGTAGACCAGGCTGGCCCCGAAGTCACAGAGATCCACCTGCCTCTGCCTCCCGAGGGCTGAGATTAAATGTGTCTGCCACCACTGCCCGGCCTGAGAGTTCTAGTTTTACCAACAATACCTTCAAAGTGATCTTCTGAGGACAAATAAAATGTAACCTACGTCCTTGGTGTCCTACGATGCTAAGTCAGACTTTAGGCCTAACTAACATCCTTGGTGTCCTAGATGCTAAGTCAGACTTAGTAGACCTCCTTGCACTGGGAGCCCGTGAACTTCTCTGGGGACAATGGTAAGTAAGCTTTTGGGTAGGTGATTAGATTCAGAAAGACAAGAAACCTGTCATATGAGCAGAGTGTAGATAAAAAGCTGCCTCTGACTTCTGGACTGAGGAAGCGGGGAAAGAGAGTCATTAATGGTGTCTCCTGTACCTGTAGTCATAGTCCATGTACTAGATAGATAGTCTCCAAGAGGAAGTGAGACTCACGCCATTAAAGAATATCCATTGAATGTTTTTCTGTTTCCTCTTTTTAAAATAAACTGTTTTACAGGATTATTCTCTGAGCTAAACAACTGCCATCTCTGGAAGATTAGCTGTACCCACTTGCGAAAGATCAACCCAGCTGGGCTTGTTGACTGCTTTCGCCTCCTCTGAAGGGGCAAGGAGGAGCACTTGAATATATCCAGACACTCCATACCATTCTCATCCTAACCTCAGACTCTAGCCATGAGAGTGTCCACACCAAGGAAGACTAGGGCCCCCCTCTATGCAGCTGTGGGAATGCCATCATCTCTGCTGGGTAAGGACTTTCCAATGTGGCCTTTGGGGGAGCACCCCCCACTCCAATAAGTTCCCCCTCACCTATTCTCAGTAAATTTATGGATTCCCCAAGGGAATCTTTGGTGGAATCCTATCTCCCTTTGTTTCATTTATAGTTGGGAACTTGGAAAGAGGGGTAGATTTTAGCAACAAAAACAAAACCCACCACGACCACCACCTAAAGGCTTTCATGGTGGAAGAACACGAATAGTGATTAAAAAGAAGCCTGGGGCTAGTCTGGCAAAATCCAGAGAAGAGGAATCTTTTAATCCCTTCTATCCAGAGTCCTACTGAAGAAAGACACCCACTTCTGTGTGTCTACCTCCCCCTTGTGGCTGATCGCTGCCTAAAACAACAGGTGCATTAAACTTCAAGAACTGGTTATGGGTTTGCAACAAACGCTCTCTGAGTGTAATGGCACCGAATTCTCGGAACATCCCTACACAGATAAGAAAACCAAGCTTAAGAGACTTAGAAAATGGCTGGGCGGTGATGGCACACACCTTTAATCCCAAACGCTCTGGAAACAGAGACAGGTGGATCTCTGAGTTTGAGGCCAGCCTGGTCTACAGAGTGAGTTCCAGGATAGCCAGGGCTACACAGAGACACTCTGTCTTGAAAAAAATGACAAGACAAAACAAAAAGAATGCCATTAGGCCTCAGGAATATTGGCCAACAAGAAACAAACTCTGTGTTTGTTTGTTTTGAAGACTCTTTTGTTTCATTTTGGCATTTTTTTTGTCCTATTGGTTTTTGTTTCTGTTTGTGGGTTTTTTTTTTGTTTTTTTTTGTTGTTGTTCTTGAAAGAGAAAGAGAGAAGAGAAGAAAGTTGGGTGGGTAGGGAAGTGGGGAATCATCTGGGAGGAGCTGAAGGAAGAGAAACATGATAAAAATATTTTGTAAAAAAAATTAAATTAAGTTCCTGAATGCAGTTGAAAATCATAAGCAGAATGTTATCAGAGAATATAATTTCCAAATAAGATATGTGTATGTATGTATGGTTATATGTACATGTATGTAAAGGAAGTGTATAGTGTAGCAAAATTAAGACTGAGAGGCTAAGAGGTTGGCTAGACTGATTTATCTCACATACCAGTATTAGAGTGTGTGGTTTGAGCAATTTTAAAATTATTTCAGGTCATGGACTCTTGGAGTTCACTTCTGATTTGTAGAAAGTACAACACTGGACCTTTAATGCCAAATATCTGCTGTAATAGTACTGTCTCTACTATGTGGATTTGCATATTAAAGCAGTCTGTAAAAAGTGGATAAAAGATCAAATTAAGGTTTATATGACATGCATTCGATGTGAGCCTTTGTAGCTAATATCAATGAGAACACATAATGAAAAAGTGAGCATAGTATTAGGATCTGAATTTTAGTTTATATTCTTTCTCTCTCTCTCTCTCTCTCTCTCTCTCTCTCTCTCTCTCTCTCTCTCTCTTTCTTTCTGTGTAGCCTTGGATCTGTAGAGCAGGCTGGCCTAGAACTAGAGATCCACTTGTTTCTACCTCCCAAGGGCTGGGATTAAAGGTTTGCACTTTTTTTTTCCTAGTTGTATATCCTTGGCAAATAAAGCCATTGACCTCAATGACGGTATTTGTTGAGTGGAGCATGAGTGGACTCAGAGGCTACTAATTTTTATGTAATTGAGCATTACTATTCCAGTAAACAGCTTGTCTTGTTGGATTCTAATGATTTTTCAGTAGATGGAAAGCTAGTCAGGATCTGAGTTAAGATCTGAACATGCTGAATGGATCTTTGGGATTCAAAATCGTAAGAGCACATATACAATCAGACAGAATGATGATCTCCCAAATATGTCCATATCTTGATCCATGGAATCTGCGAATACATTGTTATAAATAACAAGTGTTAAAGTTTGCTAAAGGAATTAAGATTATTAGGTAGCTAATCCTGAAATAGGAAGATTATATTGGGTTATCTGGTTGGTTCAACCCAAGGTCTTTACAAGGAGAATAAAGGAAGACATAACTACAGAGAGATTACATGTTTCTTGCTTTGAAGATGAGCAAGAGGGACATAAGCCAAAGAATTTGAGCAGTAGGTAGAAGTTAGGAATAGCTCTTCTAGATCATTAAGAAAGGAATGCTAACAGTTGAGGGATGTAGAGCCCAACAGTAGAGCATTTGCCTGCCATGACTCCTAGTACATAGAATGAAGACAAACAAGGAAGGAATACAACTATGTTGGTACCTTTACTTTCTTTTCTTTAGATTTTATTTGAAATGGCACCTTGCTCTGTAACTTGGGCTGGTCTTTTGCTCTCTGTGTATACCAGGCTGGCTTAACACTTGTAGCAATTCTCCTGCCTCTGGCTCTTGATTGCTGCAATTATAGGGATGTATCAGTCACTACACCTGACTCAACTTTTAATTTTAGCTCAGTGTGACTTGTGTCCAACTTCTGCTCTATAGAAGTAGACAATAACACACTTGTGTTATTCAGGCCACTAAGCTTGCGTCAATTTGTTTTGTATGCAACAGAAAACTAATATAGTGTCTATGACATTCACTGTGTACAGATTTATTATCTGTTTCTCGTGGTGGAGCAGAAGTAGCAGTGGGCTGGAAATCTGCAGAACGAGGTCCACATTCCATCTGCCATTCAATAGTTATGTGATTACCCAGTAAGTAATTCTCCTAGTTTATCACGGGCAGCTCTGACCTCATAGGGTTGTTAGAAAAACAAATAAGATCATGGATGCGTAGGTGTTTTATAAAGCTGCAATGTATCCGATTCTGGTAATAAATTATTGTTTACAGTGCCTTGTATGTGATATGCCAGGAAAACATGATAATTAGTCTTTGAAAGACCTTGGCATTGATGTGGCAATGTGATTGCAAAACATATATTAGGCACATTGAGGAGAAAAATATATTATAAATGGCACCTACTGCTAAACTGGTTACAATATAATCAAGAAGATAACATTCATAGAAGATTTCAACAGAAACATAAAATTTATATAAAATAATAACAGTACAGAAGTCCCATGGTTCTATATGATTTATATATGATTACTCACCAAGAAAGCAAAGCAAACAACACATATCTCCAGTCCAGGCACGGAAGGGGTGATAAGCCTGCATAAGGAATGCTCAATGAAGGCCTGGAGGAGGGATATCTTCAGTAGGATCTTGGAGGGTGTGGCTAGCAGGAGACTCCCTGCTAATTTGCCCGCAAACAATGTCTGTTCACAAATCCAGAAATCACACTGTGCATTTAAGGCACCAGTAGTTAGTTATGCTATTCCAAGCGGTACTCATCTTGTCACCATCTAGGAATTTTTTTCTTTTTCGCAACAATTTCAAACTTTGAGGAAAGTTGTAAGTACAAAGGCTCTTCTTTTTCCTCCAGCCTTTAGAGAGAAGCGTCTGCCTGACACTGTAGCTCTGCAAATGATCGACACCAGGATTTTTTTCATTCCTTTTCATTTTCTTTATTTTTTTTGATGATAGGGATCAAACTTAGGCCTTTGTATATTCTAAACATATATTCCTCCATTAACTGTCAGGCCCAGTCCCAAATCAGGAAGTTAACATCACGAAATTATGTCTGGGTTACTTTTTACTGGGGGGCTATGAACAAACACATGTGCACCACAGACAGGGCACCAATAATAGACCAAAGTAAAGATTTCACCAAAATTCCAGTTGGGAGAGCCAATCAGTTTGTTGGACTTCCTTATAGGCATGTGGGTGACCCCCAAACAGCTCACCCCTGCAAAGTCACACTGCATTGCAGATGATAGCCTCGTGGAAGATGTGCATAGAGTCCTACCTTAAATTAAATGTCCAGTTTCTTTCTTATTAATATTCATTGTACACAGACTACATTACAGGCAAGTATGTATCATAATTGAGCGTTTTCCTCCCTCGCATCCTTTCCACCCGTTTTCACCCCTTCTCTCATTCGTCCTCCTTGTTTTCCCAGACAGCTTCACTTCTATTTTTGTGCCATATAGACATATATGACATCATAAATCTGTATAAAATCTGGAACCATAAATGAGAGAAAACATATATTGTTTCTCTTTATAAGACTGGATTAATTCACTGACTGTGATTATCTCCATTTGTATCTGTTTTTCTATAGATGACATAGCTTCATTCTTGTTTACAACTGAAACAAGTTCCATTCTGTCATATACACATGTATATCTCACAGTTCTTTTATGCATGACTGTGATGCTGGGTACCTAGGCTGATTCCCTGACTTTGCTATTGTGCCTGGTGCTGTCATCAACACTGGTGAGCAAGAATCTCTGTGATATATCAACTTAGAACCCTTTGGTTAAATATCCAAGAATAATACAGCTACGTCACGTGGTAAGGTTTTAGTTTTTTGAGACTCCCCTGTACTGGTTTCCATGGTAATGAGGTTAACTTGCATTACCACCAGCAGTGTATGAGGGTTCCCTTCGGTCCACATCATCACCACCACTTGTTTTTCCCAGTCCTGCAGCCCAGACTGGTTTCAAACTCACTAAATCACTAAGGGCGACAATGATCTCTTTGAGTCTCCTGCGCCCGCCTCTTGGGGGATTACAGGTATAGACCCATACACCTACATTTAGGAGGTGCCGGAAACTGAACTGGGATTTCATGAATGCTAGGGGCAAGCACTCTTACCAACTGAGCTACATTCCAAGCCCTTACTCGCTTTCTTAATGACAGCCCTTCTAACTAGGGCGAGATGGAATCTCAATGTAGTCTTAGTTTTTGTTTCTCATGTGTCTGTAGCTATGTGGAATTATATCTGAGTCATTCATTCTAATCCATTGATCCGTGTGTCTGTCTTGTGCTGCTCTCATGGTGTTTCTATGACTATGGCTCTATAGTATAACTTAAAATAAGGTGCGGTAGTAGCACTGGCATTATTCCCTTTGGTTATCTGGAGGTTTTTGTGCTTCCATATGAAGCTAAAGATTCTTTCTCGATTTCTATTAAAAAACAAAACTGGTACCCACAGAGGTTAAAGGCAAGTCCCTGATCCCCTGGAACTGGAGTTACAGATAGTTGTGTACCACCGTGTGAAGCTGGGATTTGGACCGAAGTCCCCTGCAAGAGGAATACGTAGTACCGTTGACCACTGACCCCTCTCTCCAGCCCCTACTCGCTTCTGCTCTTGGTCTAATCACGTATGTGTGAGTAAGTGAGTGTCACAGAGACTGTGTGGAGAGTAGAGGGAAGTTTTGGGAATTAGTTCTCTTCCTCTACTGTGGGTTCCAGGAATCCAGCTTGACTTGTAAGGCTTGAGTGCTTTTACCGGTGGTTTGTCAGCTTGCTTGGGAGTTGGTGTCTCATATAACCTATGCTGGCCTTGAACTTGCTCTGTACAACTGAGACTGGCTTTGAAATCTGATCTTTCTGTCTCCACCTCCCAAGTGCTTGGATTACAAGCATGTGCAATTATACATGGCTTGGATCCTGTTTTTTAAACCAATCTGCTAATCTGGATCTTTTGGTTGGAAATTGACATTCGGTTACTATTGAAAGATGTGCAGGCCTACCTATCACCATTGTGGTGTTTGGAGTGTTCCTACCTTCTCCTGTTTAACTTCTTTCCTAATGTGGCTTTCCTGCTGTGGTAATCTAAAGCAACTCAGAGAGGAAAGGGTTTTTTTGTAGGTGGATTTTTCTGTCGCACCAACCAGCTCCCAAATCACCACATGGAGACTTATTACAAATTATGAAAGTTCAGTCAATAGCTTAGGACCCTTTCTAAGTAGTTCTAATAACTTAAATTAACCCATCTCTGCTAATTTACATGCTGCCGTGTGGCCCGTGACCTGTTAGCTCATCTCCTACCTGCCCTGCTTTCTCTGCATCTGACTGGGGACTCTCATTCTTTTTCCCAGCATTCTCTCTGCCCCCAAAATCCTGCCTAGCTATTTGTCATGCAGCTTTTTATTAAACCAATCAAATGACACATCTTCACAGTATACAAAAAGATTATTCCACAACAGGAATTATTTCTTCTTTCAATTTATAGTCCATCATTGAGAGAAGTCAAGGCAGAAACTCAAAGTAGGAGCTTGTAGCAGACCCCATAAAGTAATGCTGCTCACTGGCTTGCTCCCAAGCTCATAGTTACCTGCTCAGGGATGGCACCACCCACAGGATGCCCTACAATAATTAGCAATTAAGAAAATGTCCCCATGGATATGACCACAGGCCAATCTGATGGAGGCAATTCCTCAGTTGAGCTTCCCTTCTTCTCAAGTATGCAATGTTGACTACCAAGATTAATGGTTTCAGGTTCCTTTAGTGGTCACAGACTTAGTGTTCAGATTCCCTTAGTGTTCAGATTCCCTTAGTGTTCAGATTCCCTTAGTGTTCAGATTCCCTTAGTGGTCAGATTCTCTTAGTGGTCAGATTCCCTTAGTGGTCAGATTCTCTTAGTGGTCAGATTCTCTTAGTGGTCAGATTCTCTTAGTGGT
>JAQHUG010000012.1:3041627-3076205 GCA_028555095.1 Dicrostonyx torquatus | reverse complement strand
GCCACCACCGCCCGGTGAGAAATTTTTTCTATATCTCAAGTATAGGACTTTATGTAATTTTCTTTTAATTTTTATCATCTAAGGTAATTCTGAGAATAATTATCAAATCTTCAGCATTTAAAAAAGAAAAAGAATTAATCTTTGAATTTTAAGAGTAAGGTTTGGATCTGTCCCTATGGTAGATAGTCATTACATAACTAAGATGCCATTTAGAAGTAGTCATTAAAAATAGAAATGAGATATTTTTAATTTTGATGATTTCTGAAGTCTTGTCAGAACAAAAGGAAGGATTATGAAGTCCACTAGGAGGTAACCCTCAGGTTAAAAATTAGGAAAGACTGTGGAATTGCTGAAGATAGAGTGGAAATAGAAAAAAAACTGTTTAAATAATCTAGGAAACTGAGTAAGTGAGGTTAAAAGTGATATCTTGGAGCTAGGGAGACAGCCCAACCAGTAGAGTGCTTATCTAGCAAGCACATGGTTCTGAATGTGATGCCTGACCCCACATAAAAAAATCACCCATGGTGGTGCACACTTGTAATTGCCTGATTGAAGAAGTAGAGACCAGCAGGTGCCTAGGAAACACCAGTCAGCCAGCCTAGTCCACTTAGCAAACTCCAGACCAATGAGAGGCCCTGTCTCAAAAAACAAGGAGTACTGTTCCTGAGGAACAACACTAGATGCTGTCCTCTGCCCTCCAGATGCATGCTCCCCTCCCCCGCCATGCTCCTGTACACACACACAACTTATAATAATCTTGTGCTCTCTAACTTTATTGGCGATCTCAAAAGAACTCCCTTAATTTTTGAAAACATCAATTTTTTATAAGATGGTTATATAGGCAGCTTAAGTGTACCTTTCCTTTACAGTAGGACTATGGATATTGAAATGAGATGTGGCAACTTTTAGTGTGTGTGTGTGTGTGTGTGTGTGTGTGTGTGTGTGTGTGTGTGTGTGTGTTGAGACAGGATTCTGTGTAGCCCTGATTGTCCTGGGGCTCATTCAGTAGACTAGGTTGTCCTTGAACTCAAGAGATCCTCCTGCCTCTGGCTCCCGAGTGCTGGGATTAAAGGTGTGCGCCACCACTGCCTGACTTAAAATTATTTTCAATAGAAAAACAATAGCTCTAGTTTGGAATTCCTGCCTAGGTTACAGGTCACGTATGGACCTAACTGTTGGGTACATATTCATCTTTATAGCTGAAGAAAGCAAGCTAAAGTATTTTTGTCACTTCTTGCCAATTCTTTTTTTAATCAAAAAATTTAAATACATTTATTATGTGTGTTTGAGCACTCTTGTAAGCACATGCCATGTGGAAGTCAGAGGATAACTAGTCAGTGTTGGCTTCCAGGATCAAACCCAGGTTATTAGGCTTGACAGCAATTACCCTTTACCTGTTGAATCATCTCACCAGCCCCTGATTCTTATATTTTATGCACCTAATTTGACACCTAATTTGAAACTTTAACGTCTGCTCTAGTCTCAGAATTTTTTAGGTTTATCATCAAAGAGGAATTTCTCCTGTGATACCACATTCTTCTGGTTTTTCTGTGGCCACTCTGTAAGCTTCATCTTCCTTTTTTCCTTCTGTTTTCTTCCTTGTGAGTTTTTTCTCTTCCACAGGCTCTTAGGGATTAGGCCCTTACTCTTTTGCTTGTGTTTCTTTCTTTTCTTTTTGAAAAGATTTACTTATGTGCACGTGTGTTTGCTTGCAAGAGTCTATGTATACCACATGCATGCAAGAGCTTCTGGAGGCCAGAAGAGGATGTTGGATTCTTTGGAACTGGAGTAACAGGCAGCTGTCACTGGGGTGCAAGGAACTGAACCCAGGTGGTCTGCAAAGGCAGCAAGTGCTCTCAACCACTGAGCCATCTCTCCAGCTCCCTTGCTTTCTCTCTCTCTCTTCCCTTTCTCTTTTTCTTTCTCTTTCTCTCTCTCTTTTTCCTTCCTTCTTTTTTGAGAGAGGATTTTAGTAAGTTTTGTTTAACAACTAGGAACTGGCCCATTTCAGGTTTACTTTCCCCCATCTTCAGCTTCTTTTCTGGCTCTAGATCAGCCCTTATTTGTGTGGTACACAAATAACACAATTTGTTCCAAACAGAGTCAATGTTTTCTCCCCTTCAAAACTATTTCTCTTCCAGTATTTCTTTTTTTCCAAGATACTAGCAGAATTGAGAGGGTCAAAACCCAGGCAAATCGAACCAGCTCAGCTCAGACACTAGCTAGCCCTTAACAGGCCACATACAAAAACAAATGACTGTGTAAAGCAGAGGCAAGAGATTTAACCAATATGGCCTCACTGAGACAAGAAACTGCTGAGAAAATTCCAGAGACCTACCAAATCCCCTCACCTGGGTCCTGACACGAGATTTGGGCTTAAATTGAGTGTACCTAAGTGGTCCTGGGGATGTGGTCTCCTCTACAACTGAGCTGTTCTTGTCTGATCCTAATCTCCCCTAAAGGGTGGCCTGACAAGCTTTCAGAATTGTATGAAAGCTCTTTCTGGGAGTCAGGCTCCTCCTCTGGTTAGCATCAGATCATCCAGCCTGAGATGACTGGGGAAATCCCAATTCCCTGGGGACCACTGTGGTCGTGAATACCTTTTCTCCTGCCAGGATCGGTTATAGCACCACACACTACTCAACACAGAAAATTAGCAAGGAGTTCCCCCAGTGCCACTCTTCTTTCTCTAAGCTACTATTGGAGCTGGAGAGATGACTCAGCAGTGATTTTTAAAAAAGCACTAAAATCAGCCAGCTTCGAACTGGAGAGATAGCTAGCCCAACGGTTAAGAGCTAAGGACCTGGGCTTGGTTCCCTGGCTTACAAACATCATTAACTCCAGTTCCAAAGAATTTGATACTCTCCTGATCTCTGAGGGTGCCAGGCATGCACACAGTATATGTATGTATTGTGTGTGTATTCACACACACACAAATATGAAATAAATATAAATCTATATAAACTGTTATGCCCAGATCACAGAATTCACCCAAAACCAACAAGGAGACTGAGTCCTGTATGTAAAAGCAAAGAGCCTTATTCTTACACAAGTTTGCAAACTCGGACTGTCCATGTGTCCATTGTATTGAAGTGGTGGAGAGCACTGAGCTCAGTTAAGGTTGGGTTTTTGTAGTAGCAAAGGTTGGGGTGAGGGATTTCTAAGACCCCTGATTGGCTGACATTTGTCTAGGTGTTCTGGTGAAAAGTGATGGGTGTGTGCTGGCAGGTGATCCTATCCATAACAGCTGGAACGTTAGGAATTTCCTTTGCACGGTCTGTTCCTGGGTGGTGCCTGGGTAGTCTCAGCTTGTGGTCTTTCTTGGAACCAGGTTAGGGTAAAGTACTGAGACTCAGGCCTCTATTGAGCTTGTGGCTGGGTCCTACATTTCCCCCTTCACAAGTACCAATGACAGAACCCAATCATGGGCCCTGCTTGCCCCATTAAGACTCATTAGCTAACAGATTTTTCCAAGGCAGTGGCCAGCCTACCAGGCCCTGTAGCTCTGATCTTTGAGTACAACCAAATTATTAGAATCCTTAATGTACTCCTTGGTTCTGTGGTTCTACCTAAAGAACCAAGGTGTCGGGGCTGGAGAGATGGTTCAGAGGTTAAGAGCACTGCCTGCTCTTCCAAAGGTCCTGAGTTCAATTCCCAGCAACCACATGGTGGCTCACAACCATCTGTAAAGGGGTCTGGTGCCCTCTTCTGGCCTGCTGGCATACACACAAACAGAATATTGTATACATAATAAATAAATAAATACTTAAAAAAAAGAACCAAGGTGTCTTCTTATTGTAGAACCATTTTAGTTAATAAATTCATTAATTGACAACTCTGGGCATATTTTTCTGGTACATCAATGGGCACTATAGGTAGCCATTTTTGTCCCCCATATCAGAGAGTTCGCCCTTGTTTCAACATTTCAACCTATTCTGGGCAGGAAGCATGGGATAATGTATTCCTTTCTGCAACTACTTCAAGTTGACACTGGGGCTTTGTCATCAGGGCCCAACAAGGCTGAAAGGCTAGTCAAAGGTAAGGAGGGAATGGGGAAGTCATCTGAAGCATCTGGTTCACAGACTCTGTTGATGAGACAGGGAGCATTCACATAGGCTGGACTGGTCCACATCATCTTTCAGCAAGTTCAGGGCTAGCAGTCATTTGGAGCAGGTTGTAGCCAGCAACTGATGCTTAGATGTATCTGCCAGTCAAATGAGAACTCATTGAGATAAGTTTAAACTAGGAACAGAATTTAAAATTTTTGTACTTACAGCTCATTTGTGTATCAGTGTGGTGATTTCTCAGAAAATTGGGAAACAACCTTCCTCAAAACTCAGCAATACCACTTTTGGGTATATAGCCAAAGGATGCTCAATCGTGCCACAAGGACATGTGCTCAACTATGTTCATAGCAGCTTTGTTTGTCATAGCCAGAACCTGGAAACAATCTAAATGCCCCTCGACCGAAGAATGGATAAGGAAAATGTGGTACATTTACACAATGGAGTACCACACAGCAGAAAAAAAATACATCTTAAAATTTGCAGGCAAATGAATGGACCTAGAAAACATCATTTTGAGTGAGGTAACCCAGACCAAGAAAGACAATTATCAGATGTACTCACTCAGGCTTCCAGCCTGTCTTTTCCTTTCTGTCTCTCTCCTGAAGAGGTAGCTGCTGCCATGGCTCCTCTCCTCTCCCCACCCCGTTTCTCTCTCTCTCTCTCTGCTCTCCCCACTTCTTCCCTTACTCCCTTTCCCTTCCATAACCCACTAAATAAATGTCCAACCTTACTCTGCATGGCATGCCTATCCGTCTGTCTCTCATCTGCCTTAGCTGTGGCTCCTGCCACTCCCTACCTGGAATCCACTGTCCCTTGTGGCCACAGACACCTCAGGGGACCTGCAGCATTTTATTTTTACCATAACATCCTCCTCTTCATTTGCTCACACATTAGTGAGTACCTACAGCTTATTGCAAAACATTCTAAGATCTGGGAATCCAAAGATGTATGAAAAAGGCAGGCCAATATCTTATTCTCTGGAATGGTCTATGTAATCTTTGTCACTGACCCCTTTCCCTTTGTTTCCAGATTGTGAGTCTAACCACACTCGGAGCTTTCCATTAACTGAGTTCATTTTCGCACCAATCCTTATACAGTTTCCAAATGTTAGCTTCAATTTCCCTTCTTTGAGACAACTCTAAAGAGGACACATCTGCTTGTGTACCTCCACCTAGAGTTATTTGTATGCCACTTTTTTGGGTCTTTATACTGAAATTTCTACACTGAAAAAGAAAGATATAAACGGTAAGTTACAGGGACATCATCTCTGCCCTTAATGTCTGCTCTTGGGACTAGAGGGGGAAAGAGACAGAAAAGCATTGGAATATGTGATTATGGTACCAAAATACTTCAGAAAAACATGGAACTTTTCATGAATTTGCTAATCACCCATGGGCAGGGACCAGGCTCATCTCTGTGTTGGTCCAATGTTAGTATATGCGCTGCCACATTGAGCACTTTATGTGCTGCTTTAATGTCCATCTCTCCATCTCTTGTGAGCTCAAGAGAAAGGGGAAATATTTGTTCATTACTTTTAATTTCTGGCACATAGCAGGACTTCACCTGCTTAGTTAAATGAATAAATGTTTCACCATAGGGAAAACCTAGCAAATCTCAATTAATGGTATAAATTCTTTTTCTCCTTAGGAAAACAAATTGATAGTTGAAACTGAAAATTTCTTATTTTTGGCATTATTGCTTTTGAGATAAAAAAGCACACACAACTGAACACAGCATAGACTATGTCACTTAGGTGTCTACTCAACATTTACTATTGGTTTTCTAATGCACTGGGCAGCTATTTTAGGACTGGAGAGACACAGATGAAGCTGCTTTCCATGAGAGGAATCCAGTGGAGTTGCTTAAAAACTGATATATTTTAAAAATGTACTAACACCGGGATATCTCAACATGTTCAAACACTTCTGCCCCACACCTCCCCAACACGTCCTCTTCCTATCCTGTTGTAGTCTTAGCATTTATTGCTTTTGAACATATGTGTACCTTCCCATAAGTCAGTAAACTTCAAGAAGGCAAAGTTTTTTGTTTTTTTTTTTTTTTAGGTTTGAACTGCTACATAAACCAGGCTGGCCTTGAACTCAGAGAGATTCACCTGCCTCTTGCCTCCCTGAGTGCTGAGATACAAGGTGTGGGCTACTACCACACCTGCAACGATTTATGTTTTGTTTATGACTCTATCCTCAGCACCTGAAATTCAACCACTAATGCATCTGCCGGCTTCAAGTCCCCCTCCCCCTCTTCTCCGTTTATTCATGCTGAAAACGTTTATTTTCTCCATATGGTATGATCTCATTATCTAATGGTATCCGTATACTCTATCTGTCAACTGCTTTTTATTTATAGTGTGTCTGTTCCAGTCTCAGCAAAGGCTCTGGCAAACAATAACAAAAACAAAACTTGGGAAAATCACTGGAGAGCGGCAGTCTGTTTTTGCCTTTCAGCAAAAGTTGACTAAACTTAAAAGGCAGGCTGAGGGCTCCAGTCTATGGGAAAGCTTAAAACAAAACAAAAATAAAAAACAAAACAAAACCATTTCGCATAAAGGAGTGAAATAACCAAACTGATCTTTTAGGTACTCTTTCGGATTTGGGGCGAGAAAAGAACCAACAGTTTAGCGTCTCTAGGATGGCAAGGTGCAATTGTTATTTCTGGTGCTGAGTGACCAACAAGAACAGTGTCTATCTCAGGATAGGGTTGGGAAAAAGACTTCCGGGGCTCCGCTTCTTTAAAAAAGACTTGCTGAGTCACTCTGAGAGCCGAAGGATAAGAAATACATCGCAAATGGATGAAGAGGAAGCTCAGGATCCACTATCGCTGCTGACTTCTGCGTCGTCTCGCTGGGGAATATTTTCTCAGAGACTCGAAGAGCTACGTGGTTTTCCTAACACAGTCGCTGGCGCACGTCACAAACGCAGCCAAGCTTCTCCCGTCATCCTCCGCCTCTTTCCCTTCGCCCCGCCCACGTCAGGTTTCGAAATGCTCTCTGGGTGCGTCAGGAACCCGGCCAGTTCCTATTGGCCCCTCTCCTTCCCGGCTCCTATTGGCTAATTCAGCAAACGTGACGGCTGTCCTGCCTTGTGACTGGCTAGAATCCACAGCGTCATTGGCTGTCAGGAGGGTGGGATGAAGGAAGTCGGTGTGAGCGAGGCCGGGTTGGAGGAGGGGTTCAGGCCTGTCCTCCCCAGCGGCTGCGGCAGCAACAACGCCGGCCGCCGCCGCCGCTCCTGGGACGCGGAGGAGGAGGAGTGGCTGGAGGAGTAGGAGGAGGAGGTGGGCCTGGGGAGCGGGATGTCCAGCGCCACGACTTGCTGGTGAATGCTGAGGAGAGTCACGGTTGCTGCAGTCTGTGCCACCGGGAGGAAGTTGTGGTGTGAGGCCGGGCGAGAGCTGACGGCTCTGGGGCGGATCGGAGCACGGGGTCTTTGCGAAGAATCTGCGAGACCCGTTCCCACGCTGGCCATGCCGGGAAGAAACAAGGCGAAGTCCACCTGCAGCTGCCCAGACCTGCAACCCAATGGACAGGACTCGGGCGAGAGCGGCCGGGTTGCCCGTCTAGGAGCGGATGAATCAGAGGAGGAGGGACGGAGCGGGCCTCTCAGTAATGCCGGTGACCCTGAGATCATTAAGTCTCCCAGCGACCCCAAGCAGTACCGGTGAGGGACGAGGCTCGGACTGGGGAGAACAGGGTGCGGGCTTCGGTTGGTGCTGCCATGACTTCTGGTCTCCGTGTTTCTCCGGAGGAGCAACAGGGCGTTATTACTCCCATCCTAAATGTGTACTTGGGTGGAGGTGGCAAGGGCAATTTGGGGTGTAGCCCTGGCTGTCCTGGAACTAACTCTCTGGACTAGGCTGGCCTCGAACTCAGAGATCCGCCTGCCTCGGCCTCCCGGGTGCTGGATTAAAGGTGTGCGCCACTGTCGCCCGGCTAATTTTGACTTTCGTTAAAGTAAGAACTGAGGTTTTCAATGGGGAAGACAGGATGATGCTAAGAGGGATTTGGTGTGATACTAGGAAAGTTTGACAGTTGGCGATCTTAATTTTGGAAAAGAGGCTATTTGAGATGTGACTGTTATTTCTCTTCAGTTTTAATCCAAAGGTATATGAGAGTCCCGTAAATTAAAGAGGTAAAACGGAGTGAAATTTACGAAGAGGATGGTGTGGCTTTAATAAAAGAACTTTTACAGCATAGCTGGTCAAAGATGGAGTGGCTTGTGACTGTGGGTAGTTCGCCATAACTAGAATGGCTCGACGACTTCTTCAAAACAATGTATTAGAGAGGACCTGGGCCTCAGTTGGTAAATGATAGGCTTGTAAAATCCTGTCTAATCCGGTGTTTCGATCTGTAATGAATGGTAATTCAGTCTCCACCTGAATAAACATGAGAGTTAGTTTGTTTCCGAAAATGTGGCTATCTTGTCTTTGAAAATAATTCATATTATCTAGCAGCTTTGCTTTACTGGCTGAGGAAATTGAAGCCCAGAGTGCTTTTCTTTCTTAGAATTAGGCAGCTAAATAATATCGGAGCTTGAATGAGACTGGTCATCTGACATAAAAGCCAGTTGCTCTGTTTGCTGATATTTTGAGGGTCTTATTCATGCTGAGTTAGAAGCCTAAGTAGTCTAGGTCTAAATTTATTATAAGCCTACAGTGTGTTAAAGGGCAGAAAAGCCGCCTAGAGACATCTTTTCTACTTTCCCCAACTCCTATTCTCCTGTTTTACAAACTGAAACTCAGGTCCAGAAAACAGTGACACAGTCCCCACTTCAAGACCAGTTTAATTCTCCCCCCTGCCCCAGGCTGTCAGGGTCAAGGTATCTTTATAAATAGGGTTAACTTTTCTTGTCAAAGATGTAATTGTAACATGTAAATGAACACATAGAAACTAATAATGTTGGCTTTTGTCTTTCAGATTAAATGCTCAGTATAGGTTTTAGTGTTTTTTGTTTTCTGTTCATCCAAAGTTACCTAATAATAGCTAAATGTTAGATGGCTGTTTTGTTGCTTTAAATGTGTTCACTGACCTTATTATTATTATTATTATTATTATTTTGCAAATCTACTTAAGAAATGATTACTAACCGTATGTGCCTGGTGCCAAGGTAGCATTTCTGCACATTGGTCATATATATTGCAATAAATAACATTTTACCCAGGGTGGCATACTAAGGTGATTAAACTTACAGTGTAGGAGGATATAGACATTTAAAAAAGGAAAATGAGAGTGGGGCATGGCAGTGTATCCCTATAATTCCAGCACTGGGGAGGTGGAGGAAGGAGAATCAGAAGTCAGGAGTCATCCTTGTTTATATAGGTTGGGATACATAAGACCCTGGCTCAAAAAAACTAACTGGGGAGGGGGAAGCAAAATCAGGGACCTAAAGTTTATGGAATTTCTAATGGAAGTATATATGTTAGAGTAGATTAAAAAATAAAGTAGGATGATGTGGGAGGGCCTTCTGTCTATGTGTTGCATTTATTGGTTAATGAATAAACCAACTGGCTTGGCCTGATAAGGGCAGAGTAGAGGTAGGTGGGGAAAACTAAACTTAATGCTGGGATAAAGAAGATGGAGTCAACTCCTTGACTATGGAGCCACTGCCAGAAACATGCCGAAAAGTTGCTGGTAAGTCACAGTCACATGGCGATACACAGATTGATGGAGATGGGCTAGTTTAGGATATGTGTTAGTCAGAAATATGCTTAAGCTATTGGCCAAACAATATTACAAATAATATGGTTTCTGTGTGATTATCTCAGGACTGAGAAGCTGGGAACTAACTAGTGGCCTCCTACAACAGTAGGAAGTGATAAGCTAGAGTGGCGAGATAGCTTCTTCCAAAAATATGGAAAGGACTTGGACCTCAATTGGTTGAATGGTGGCTTGTAAGATCCCTTCTGATCCTCTGGTGTTCCAGTCATCTGTAATGAATGGTGACTCAAATCTGACCTGAATAAACTCCTGAGCTAGTTTGTGATACAAGGAAAAGGAATACTTCAAAAAAGAGATAATGCAGCTGGATGTGGGGATGCACAGCTTTAATCCTTGCACTCAGGAGGCAGAGGCAGGAGGATCCCTGAATTCAAGACCAGCCTGCTCTACAAATCAAGTTCCAGGAATGTGAGGTTACACAGAGAAACACTCTCTCAAACTAACAAACAAAAATCCACAAAAAGACCAAACCAAACAAAAAAAAAGAGATAATTCTTAAAAATTACTCTTGAGTAAAGAACATACGAAAAAAAGACAGAGATAACGCTTTTTTTTTTTTTTTAAGTTTTTTTAAGACAGGGTTTCTCTCTCCTGGAACTAGCTCTTGTAGACCACCAGGCTGGCCTTGAACTCACAGAGATCTGCCTGCCTCTGTGTTGGGATTAATGTGTGTTACCACCGCCTGGTTGACAGAGATAACACAAGTTACAGTGAGTAAATTGTTGCATTTCTGTTTCATGTTCTTTGTTAAATCCCAATCTTCCCCTTTTCATCCCCCTTTATCTTTTTTTGTGTACTGAAGTTTCAGATGGATTTTTTTTTTTTTTTTTTTTTTTTTGGGCCAGGCTCTCACTAACTCTGGCTGGTCTAAAACTAACTACGTAGGCTAGGTTGATTCTGAGTGCTGGGATTATAGGCATGCACTACCACATTGTCAGTTTGACTTCTGAAGAAAAAGTCTTTCATTTTTTGTTACTTGAAAATAAAGATGGTAAAACTTAGATCTTTAAATTCTGTGACGTTTTGTATCCAGAAACAAGCATATCAAATATCTTTAGCCTCCAGAACTGAATTACCTTTCATAATACTTGCATATAAATGTTAACTTGTACCACACCTATCTACCCCACACGGATTCTTTCCATTATGCTTCTGTAGGACTTCGTCCATGATCTATTAATAGTACATAGCCATCATATTAAGTCTTGAATATATGAATGAACGCCAGACCTGTTTAGAAAAATATTATGATGAAATGATGCCATCAAAGATCAGTTTGAGCCAGTTGGTGGTGGTGCATGCCTTTAATCCCACCACTCAGGAGGCAGAGGCAGGAGGATCTTTGTGAGTTCAAGGCCAGCTGATGTACAGAATGAGTTCCAGGACAGGTTCCAAAGATACACAGAGAAACCCTGTCTCAAAAAACCAAAAAAAAAAAAAACAAAACAAAACAAAAGATTTATCAGTTTGTATTTATTACTAGTTGACAGAATTTTATTTCTCTGTATATATAATTTGTATTTAGCCTTTTTGAAATGTTGGCAATATCTCCTGGATACCTCCAGGATTACATTTATTTAATTGTGTGTGCGTGCATGTGTGCATGTGTTTGTGTAGGCCAGAAGACAAATTGCAGAGTTGGTTCTGTCCTCTTGGAATTAATCTCAACACAATGGTTGGTCAGGCTTGCCATGTACCTATTGCACCAACTTATTGGCCTTGTTATCTCTAGATGCTTACTATAGGAAGTAAAGCTTGGAGAGTGAGGTATGGGCTATTTCAGAGTACTGATTATGTTGTTTGCTGTTACATGCTGTTGAATAGAAACAGCACAATCCAGCTATAGTGAGGACACTATTATGTGCCGATTTCCTAGTTTAGTAGTGAGGTGATTTGCTTAGAAGCAGAAACCTTAGACAAATCCAAGTTATCAGAAGGCAGACATATTAAAAATTAAGAGAGTTTGTATTGAATTACCATTTTTTTTTAACTAAAATCCAGTGGTCTGATCAGTGCTTCATTGAATGTATGAGGGATTAATTTCCTTTTTATGTATACATACAAATTAATGGTGTGATCATAGGCCCTTAGAGTTATAAATCATTTTATACTTACTTGTATATAAATTCTAAGAACTTAGAAATATCAATTTCTTTGAAACTGAATCCACACTCTAATCCCATTAAAATTTTGTTTACTTTAGATTTTTAAATTTTCTGTGTATGAATGTTTTGCTTGTATGAATGCATGTATACCATGTGTGTGCCTGGAGCCCTTAGAGGTCAGAAGAGGACATAATTTGGGGCTATGTAACTGCAGTGGTAGAGTCAGGGAGCAGACCCTGAAACGGAATACAATGGGTGTTATATGTAAAGTCACTGTGTTTCCAGTTTCCAGGGGGGGGGCAGAGCAGGCGGATCTCTATGAGTTTGAGGCCAGCCTGGTCTACAAGAGCTAGTTCCAGGACAGGCTCCAAAACTACAGAGAAACCCTGTCTTGTTAAAAAAAAAAAAACACCCCCCCCCAAAAAAAAGAGTAAAAAAGAGACATAGCAGAACAGTCTTAGACAATTGAAATAGAAACTGACAGGACGAAGCAGAAGGAAAACTTAAATGAAGACCCACTGAAAGAGAACACTTTAGCAAGGAGTGATTATCAGTAATCCTCATACTTGATACTGTGCAGTAACAGAAGACTGAGACCTAAGAAAATATTCCTGGTGAAAATACTTTTAAAGAAGTAATAAGGAGGCAGAAGCCATGTTATACTGTTTTAAAGAATGAATGGGAAGGATGAAATTTTAGGCCACCAGGGAGATATTTTTCAATATTTTTTTAAGTCTGTCTGTCTATATCTACCTACCTATCTACAGAGTTTCATATATTCCAAGTTAGCCTTAATCTCATTATGAAACCAAGAATGACTTTGAACTTCGGATCTTCCTACCTCGACTTCTCAAGGGCTAGGATTATAGGCATATGCTCCCCTATCCGGTTTATGCAGTGCTGGGGCTCAAACCCAGGGCCTTGTGAGTGTCAGGCAAACTCTACCAACTGAGCTATACTCCCAGCACCCCAAGAAGAGTAAAATAATTATTTAAATTTTGGGTGTTTTACCTGAATTTGTTTGTGCATCACGTCTTCCTGGCACCCACAGAGGGTCCCCAGAACTGGAGTTACAGACAGTTGTGAGCCACCATATGGGAGAATTGAATTCTGGTTCTCTGGAATAAGCAGCCAGTGCTCTTAATTTCTGAGCCATTTCTAGCCCAAGAAGATTGTTTAAGGTGGAAGGGATGAGAACTTTTAGGATAATGCATTTCCTAGAGTAGAGGGGGAGCTTTTTCAGTGTGGAAGAGATTACATGTTTCGCCTTTAAAGAATTTAAAGGTGCAGGTAATTCTCAGATGTCTGGGAAGAGACAAGATCCATAATATCTATGAAATTAGTGGGTTTTGAAGGAATAGAAAAATCTCCTGTGCAGTGGAAGAAGGAGTGGGGAAATTGGAAAGCGTGTAAATGAAGTAGTGTGCACATGAGGTGATTGACTCCCCGTAGGCATGGCGGTGTGTCTGTTTGGCTAGGTTGTGAGTGGAAGCAGTGGCGGGTATGAAGAAAACTTTGCTTGGTTGTGCTGGCTAGTCTTGTCACCTGACACAAGCTAGGGTCATCTCAGAAGAGAAAACTGCTGTTGAGAAAATGTCTGTAGGAAAGTCTGTGGGGCATTTTCTAGGTTGGTGATGGATGTAGGAGGATCTAGCCCACTGTGGACAGTGCCACCTTTGGCAGGTAGCCCTGGGCAAGCCTTGGAGGGCAAATCAGGAAGCAGTGATCCTCCATCATCTCTGCTTTAGTTCTTGCTTCCAGAGTCCTGCTTAAGCTTCCCTTCATGATACACTGTAAGCTGTGATATGAAATAAACCTTACGTTGCTTTTGGTCATAGTGTTCATTATTATAGCAATAGAAAGCAAACTAGGGTAGAAGCTGGTACCAGAGAATGGACTGTTGATGTGATAGACCTGACCATGTTGTTTTGGGAGGATTGTGTTTGGAACTCCGATTGGAAAATCCTTTGAATGCTCAGAGATTAATGGACTGTTGTAGGTGATCTTGGAAGATAAGAATGTTGAGAGAGGTGCAGATAGGTGATAGGAAGCTGACTTGGGAAGTTTCAGAGGGAAGTTTGAGTGTTCCTCAAAGACTCTATTGAGGCTATTTGTGTGATATTTTGAATTAAAAATCTGTGGTTTTGGCAGCTAGGGCTTAAGAGTCAGCTCTGATTTACCAGAGACTGGTACCAGTGAAGTAAAACCAATTTCTTTAGTGGATGTTGATGCTGGTTAGCTGTTGCTGAAGTATCAGCAATGATGAATATGAGATTGGGATCACTGAGGTGAAATCTGCAAAGTGTTTCCTTAGGGTCAGCATGCAGAAGCTGTAGTCCAGAGAATGGCTAAGACTGCATCTTAAGCGGATAGCCAAACTGGGTAGTGTGTAAGACACTCCCACTTGGTATTAATTTTGAGGGCATGAAGAGTCATGGAGAGCTGCTGGGGTTTGGCGCCTTGTGACAGGGTAAGAGTCCCTGCTGAGAGGCCAGGCAATTCATTGGAGAAGGTCCACCCTCAGTTGTCATGGAGACCCCAACATGTTGGAGATGTCAGAAGTATGGAATGACCGCCACAAACTGTAGCAGATGTGGACTGGAGCCAGCCTGAGCCGACGGGATGAGCTTTGTGTGCTGTGAATGACAGAAAAGTGGGCTGTCTAAGCTCTTTGGAGCCCCGGAAGTCATTATCGAAATACCATATCTTGGGGCTAACAGGATTTAATTTACAGTGTTGGATGTTGGTTTTGCTTTGATTTAATTGTAACTGCCCTGGTTCTTTCCTCTTGGATAAGAAATATATAACTTACTTTTGATTTTACAGAAGCCCACAGTTGAGATACTTTGAATTTTTAAAGAGAGGTTGAGTATTTTGAAGAGACTAAACTTCTACAGTGTTGAAATTTTAAAAAAAAATTTTACTTTTATTGATTCTTCTTGGATTTCACATCATTCATTCTGATCCCATTTATCCTCCTGTCCATCCAGGCCTCTCTCTGCCCTTGCAACCCTAAACAAAACCAAATCTAAAAGAAAAACCAAACCAAACAAAAACAAAAATGAAATTTTTTAAAGACTGTGGGACTTTGAAAGTTATATTGTGTATTGTGATAGTAACATGAGAACTTAGAGATAAATGAGAAAGGAAAGGTTATGGTTTTAATATATTTGTATGTCAAGTTGACAAGGGGTCAGTTTTACTGGTTAGTTTTTTGTTTTGGCTGTTTTGTTTAATTTTTTGTTAACTTTATACAAACTAAAGACATCTGGAAAGAAGGCAAGAACCCCTATTGAGAAAATGTTTCCATTAGATTGGCCTATAGGCAAGTTTGTGGGGCATTTTCTTGATTAACAGTTGATTTAGGAGGATCCAGCACACTGTGGGCAGCACTATCCCAAGGCAGGTAGTCCTGGGTTGTATAAGAAAGGAGGCTGATCAAGCCATGGGAGGCAAGCCAGTAAGCAGTGATCTTTCTTGGTCTGTGCTCCTTTTCCTGTCTCCAGGTTCCTGCCTGGACTTCCCTTCCTAATGATAAGCTGGGTAAGATGAAGTAAACCCTTTCCTCTTCAGGTTGCTTTTGGTCATGGTGTTTATCACAGAAATAGAAAAGCAGGGTATTGGTGGATGTTCAATAGCTGATGCAGAGAATACTGAAGAGAATAGGTGGATTCTTTGAGAAATGGCGTAAGGAGAATGATGTTTTAAGATTAATCTGAAGGCTGCTGCTTAAATTCTTAGGATGTGTCAAAACTGGTTTACAAGGCAAAGTTGTATCTTGAGTATGGTGTACACTGGCACAGATAGCACTAGGTTTCCCCTAAGTGGTATGCTCCCTTTTCACTTTTTGTTGTTTTCTTGAGACAGGGTTTCCCTGTGTAGCTCTGTCTGCCCTGGAACTCGCTCTGTAGACCAGGCTGGCCTCAAACTCATAGAGATCTGCCCCTCTGCTTCCTGAGTGCTGGGATTAAAGGTATGTGCCATATCACCTAGATTGTTTTGATTTTGAAATCTTTAAAATATTTTATGTGTTTGAGTGTTCTGTGTGTGTATCTGTCTGTGCACCATGTGCATGCCTGCTGCTCACAGAGGCCAGAAGAGTGCCCTGAAACTGCAGTTCCAGGCGGTTGTGAGGCTTGCTGAAATCTAACCCAGGTCCTGTAGAAGAGCTACGAGTACTCTTATCCACTGAGCCATCTTTCCAACCCTTCAGTTTTCTTTTAGTTGTTCCCCTACTAACTCAATTTATGTTTGCAGACTAAAACTTCGTGAATATGGAGAACTGCCTGCTTTAGTTGCTGTGTGCATAGCACATTGTAGATTATCTAATACCATTTATAGAGTATGTGAATGTATGTCTGCTACGCATTTTTGTAGAACTCTTAGGAATATTTTTTTTTCAGAAATTTCTTAGATTAAATTTATATCTGGCCAATTTCTAAAAAAATTTCTTAGAAAACAAATATAAATAGGCAAGTTACAAAACAAGTACAGGTTATAGAAATAATAACCAATGGCAATACTGTATATCTAATTTATATGGAAGCTCTGTTTAGTGTATAGCAAACATTTAAATATTATATAGTTATAGTTACTAAGTTACTAAGTGATATTTGTATAAGGTTATTGGTTTTTTTGTTTGTTTGTTTGTTTTTGTTGAGACAGGGTCTCATATGTTGTCTTTGCTGACCTGGAACTCAGTGTACAACCCAGGCTGGTCTTGAACTTGTGATTCTCCTGCTGCTGTCTCTGAAGACTGGGTTTAGAGCTGTGTCACCATGTCCAGGTTGCAGCATGGGTTTTGTAATAGCAAAACATTGGCAACACTTTTAAGGATGATGTTATAGTGTCGTTCTACAATGAAGATATTCAAGTTATAGAAAAACAAATGCTCCTTTCTTTTAAATTTTGAGAGAGGGTCTGGAGTTGCTCTGTAAACCAGGCTGGCTTTGAAGTAATGACAGTGTGCCTGAGTGCTGGGGTTACAGGGAGGTTGTGTTTTTATAGTGATGTAGAAACTTATTATTGAGTTATAATTAATGATCAAAAAACATTGTATAATCTTGTCTTTAAGAGGAAAAGCCCACTGAAAAGAGCACCTTTATTCTTAACCTAAAAATTGATTTTTTTGTATAAATGTATGTAGAAAAGGAAGTTAAAATCAAAGATACTTTTGTATTATTTGATTTTTAGTAGTTAAAAGATAAAAAAGTAACAATAAATATGAATATTATATGATCATTGTAGGAACTTAGATACCAAAAAGAAAGTTTTAACATTTCCCACAATCATTGAATCTATTATTAGCCACTAAATAACTTTAGTGTGTGTTTTCTAAGCATTTATAGCATATCTATAGAGCTGGGGAATGTAGCTAAGTCTAATCATGCTTGGACTTTCACCTTGAGACAGAGTATCTCATTGAAACATAAACTGAACTGTTTTGCTTAGACTGGCTAGTCAGTGAGGTTCCCAGAAACTACTTGTCTCTGTCCTCCATAGATGGGATCACAGGCATGTGTAAGCATGCCTGATTTTTTTATGTGAGTGCTAGGGATTTGAACTCATCCTCATGCTTGTACAGGAAATAAATACTCTTACCTATTAAGTCATCTCTCCAACCTCAGAAGAACAATTTTATATTGCTAACCTTTTCTGCTAGTGTTCAGTTTCCTGTTTCACTTTGTTTATGATGCTTTATAAAAATTTTCAATTAATATCCTCTTTCTTTTTTTCTTCCTGAGGTTTCAGTTTGCCAGTAGAAGTTCAAAAACATTAAGTAGAATTTGCAGAAATAATTTATCTTAAAATTGTATAGCATTTGGAGTATTGTGATGAAATCCCGTACCTTTGTGTTGTAAACTGCCTAAGATGTGGCTTATCATTGTTCAACACTGTTCTCTTGGTAGCTTAGTCTAAGTTGATTCTTAGATATGTAGAGTTGATACCAAGCCTCCGATAAGGGAACCACTGTAAACTATAATCTTTCCATTTTCTTTTTTAAAAGACATCTAAATTATTGTGTGTGTTGGGGGGTGGGTGGGGTGCAGTGTGCTTTGGTATGTGTGTGGGGTTTAGTTTTTTTTCTTCCGTCATGTGGCCCTTGAGGATTGAATTGAGGTCATTGGGTTTTGGCAGTAAGCACCTTTATCCTCTGAGCCATTTCACTAGCCCCCTGATTGTTTTTTTTTTTTTTTTTATAACTTCTCGATTTAGTGTGTTGTTGGGTAAAATTTCTTCCATCATATGATGATAAAATTTTTTTCTCTGAAAAATTTTTAAAATTTACTTTTATTTTTCTTTATGGTCACTGGTGTTTTCCCTGCATGTATGTCTATATGAGGGTGTCAGAACGCCCTGGAACTGACAGTTATAGACAGTTGTGAGCTGCCATGATGGTGCTGGGAATTGAACCTGGGTCCTCTGGGAGAGTAGTCAGTGCTCTTCACTGTTGAGCCTTCTCTCTGGCCCGTCTCTGAAATATTTTTAAAATATTCTTTTTAGCTTTCTATAATATATATTGTACATGTAAATATATACTATCTTATCACAAAATGCTGGATTAAGATGCATGGCCATCTATATTTTTCTCCACTCTTATTGTTTCATCAGGTACAGATGACTGCTTCATTTGAGACTTTTAGGTTTTTGGTATATTTTTTAGATGCATTTAATGTGTATATTTTATATATACAAAATTTACTATTCATTGAACTATTAGATTTTATTTGATATTTTGTTTCATTTGGCAGAGATTAAGTGTCTTAATGTATCAGGCCCTCTTTATTAAATTGAAAATTCATACAATATTCTGATCATGGTTTCCCTCCCCCATTTCCCAGATTCTCCTCCACCTCCTCTCCTATCCAACTCAGTGTCTTCATTATTTCTCTTTAGAAAACAGGCAAATAGAAAACAAACAAGTCAGAATTAAAACAAATAACAACAACAAAAGCACAGGAAATACACACATAGACATACACATGCAACATAAAAACACAAAATCAGAAGGCATACTAAAAAGTAAAAAGACTGGTAAGATTTTTTAAAAAAAGGCCTAAATCAATATGAGACACAAAAAAATGTACAAAATTACTATTGAGTTCATTTTGTGTTCTTCATCTACTGCTGGCCTCTTAGGCATAGCTCTCTGAGCCCCGATGGAGGGTTTTGATGAAGATACCTCATTTAGGGCTGAATGTTTCAAAGTTCCTCACTCTTTTCACATTGTCCAGTTGTGAATCTCTCCATTAATTCTGTTCTACTGCAAGAGGGAGCTTCTCCGATGATAGCTGAATGAGATGCTGATCTATGGGTGTAGCAGGATGTCTGTGGGAGTCATTTTATTGCTGTGTTCCTTTAGCAGGAAATAATATAGTATCCTAGACCATGGTCTATCTAGTTTCAGATTCTTGGTCACTTGAGCAGTGTCTACATGGGATATAAATAACAGTGTCTAGCCTTAAATGTAGTCAGATAATGGTTGGTTTCTCTCACATTTATGCCACTATTGCACCAGCATATCGTGCAGTCAGGTCACTGATGTAGATTGTAGGGTTGTAGCTGACTTGGCGGTTACTTTTATCCTCTGGTAGCATGGGGACAAGCACATTTACCTACAGAGCCATTTCTGCAGCCTCAACATTTTCTTTTTTGATTTATTTTTGAGACACTGTTTCATTATGTATCTCAGACTGGCCTTAAATTAGGATCCTCCTGTCTCCCTCCTTAGGCTAGGGTTATGAGACATGTGCCAACACTTAACATTGTTTTGCCTATTCAGCAAATACTTCTTAAATGTTTGGTACTTGCCAAATGATAACAAATATGGGAGGAAAAAAAATCTTTGTAACTTTCTGTTGAGGCAGTTTAGTGTTTAAAAAGTAGTGACAAGCCGGGCGGTGGTGACGCACGCCTTTAATCCCAGCACTCGGGAGGTAGAGGCAGGCGGATCTTTGTGAGTTCGAGACCAGCCTGGTCTCCAAAGCTACAGAGAAACCCTGTCTCGAAAAACCAAAAAAAAAAAAAAAAGTAGTGACAAATGTTGCAGACACATGTAAAGAAGATAAAGAGAAGAGAGGTTGACTGGTGATGAAGTGGTCTTAAAGAGGTACATTTCAGCCCAGACTGCCTTGCAGATGGTTGCCATTGGCAGAGGTCTTCTCATCTGGTCTTTTCCTGTGAGCTCAAGAACGAGGATTTGCTTCTATTTTCTTATATGTTGCCTTTCTTTCCAACACTATTTTAGATCTTTTGGTGTATTATTCCATTGCTTTGATTGGTAAATCCTTTTTTCAGGTTTCATCACATATAAATGTATGCCTAAACAATGTTTGTTTATCTTGCCTGCCTTTTGGCTTTATTTGTATGGTATTCTTGTGGTATGCTGTCTTTGTGACTTGCTTCCTGAAGATTACCAGTTTTGTAACTTGTTGCTAAATATGTTTTCTTGTTTTATGATAAGCCAGTGTAGCAGGCTTATCACAATTTATCCTTCTCTTGTCAGTAGACATTTGAATTCTTTCCAGGTTGTTTATGGTTTTTGTCAGTGTTCCTTTGCTGCGAAGCGATACCATGAACACAGCAACTCTTATAAAAGAAAACATTTAATTGGGGCTTGATTAGTCCATTATAATCATGGTGGGAATGTGGCAGCACATAGGCAGACATGGTACTGGAGAAGTAGCTGAGAGTTCTACATCCAGATCCATAGGCAACAGGAAGAGAGAGAACATCTGGACTTGGCTTGGGCTTCTGAAACTTCCAAGCCTGCCCTCAGTGTCACACTTTCTCCAACAAGGCCACACCTCCTAATCTTTTTAATTAGTGCCACTCGCTGGTGACTGAATATTCAAATCTGTAGCCTATGGGGACCATTCTCATTCAAACCACCACAGTTAATAATTGATCTTATCCCAAGCTTTTCCATACTTTTTATTTTATTGTTCTGAAATTTTGATTTTTTTTTTGTGTTGTGGTGGAGAATTAAAACACATCATGTGTTTAGATCTGTGGTTATGGTTTTTCTTATTTATTTTCATTATTAATCTGATCAAATTATCATAACTTTTAAAATTTATGATCTGCTAATGGCCATTTCTGCTCCACAAATCTTGCAGTTTTGTCCTCAAAGAAAATTAAAACATAATCACTAGCTTTTTTATTGTTTGAATATGATTTTGATACGGTAGGGAGTTAAATCCACATTTTTGCTTTTCTGTCTGTATGGATGCACGTGCTATGAAGAATAGAGGACCATCTTGGATACCAGTCCTTGCTTCCACTTGGTTTGAGACAGGGTCTCTTGTTGCTGCTGAGTATGACAGTCTGAGCTACCACGATGGGCTTGTACATGCAGTCTGGAGGTGTATGACAGTCTGAGCTACCACGATGGGCTTGTACATGCAGTCTGGAGGTGTGTGTATAGCACATGCTTCATCCACGGAGCCATCTTCCCGGTGGGTAATACTTTCTAGGCCTCAAGGCTTGGCTGAAATGTATTTTGTTTGAGAAAGTTTCCCTGACTGCTTCCTTCTTTTAAAAATATTCTGTGTTTGCTAGTTTGATGATCCTGTTACTGAACAGTGTGTACCTAGTGGTGAAGATGTGGTCTTAGGCGTTTTTCTTTTAACATAGTGTGATGTCTGACAAATGGAGTTGTTAAGTAGATGTTTGTTGAGTGAATGCATAAAAGAATTAGTATAAATGGGAGCAGGCTATACTAGACACCTGGGCATCAAATGATAACATAGTTTTACTATATAAGAGTCATTTACTTACAGGGCTACAAGTCTGGGGATTATGTTTTCTTAGAGATACAGCCATTTTTTTCCCCAGTCTCTAAAAGCAGCTTTGGAAACCTGTACAATATCAAATGTATTTTATAGAGGCTTAACCAGTAAGCTCATATTTGTGTGGTTGTGCTTTGGTGCTGACCTGGCATGCCTGCTGTGACTATGGAGAGCTGTTTTCCTAGCTGTCTACATAGAAGGTTTGTTTTTGGTAGAATGCTTATTTCTTAAGTTAAGGACTGGGAGAGATGGTTGGTCATGTGCTTAACTTCTAAATTTTTTACAAATTGATTATTTGTTGGTTGAGACAGGTGCTTCCTATGTTGTCCAGGCTGTCTTGAAACTCAGGAACTCAGGGTCCTTCTGCTTTAGTTTTCCCAGTACTGGACTAGCAGGCATGAACTTGGGAAGAGAGTCCGACAGAGCTTATATTTGAGTTCAGGGTTGGCCTGGCTTACACAATGAGTTCCAGGACAGCCAGGACTGTGTAGATAGACCGTGTCTCAAAAATACATAAGAACAAAAAATACAAAAGAACAAAAGAACTTGACAGCTACCAAGATGATAATGTGTGTATGTATGTGTATAATAAATATACAGTAAAGATTTGTATCTATAAAATATCCATATCTCAGGACAAATAATCATTATTGTTTTTTTTTGTTTGTTTGTTTTGTTTTTCGAGACAGGGTTTCTCTGTAGCTTTGGAGCCTGTCCTGGAACTAGCTCTTGTAGACCAGGCTGGCCTCGAACTCACAGAGATCCACCTGCCTCTGCCTCCCGAGTGCTGGGTCATTATTGTTTTTATGAAGGCTTTATTCATGCCTTAACTGGATGGAGTGGTGACAATTTAAGAATGTGTTAATTAGTGTGTATGGACCATGGTTGATGGTGAGTAACTGGAACTTAGGGTAAGTGGGGTCCTTAGGTAGTATTCAGTGTGTGTATTAAACATACGTGTGTTCTTTTTACTGAACAATTGAAACAAAATGCTTTGTGTTTTGTTTTGTTTCCCCTGCCCCAGATACATCAAATTACAGAATGGCTTGCAGGCACTTTTGATTTCAGATCTAAGTAATATGGAGTGTAAAACAGGAAATGCAACAGATGAAGAGGAGGAGGAGGAAGAAGAAGAGGAGGAAGAGGAAGATGACGATGATGATGAAGACTCTGGAGCCGAGATAGAGGATGATGAAGAAGGTTTTGATGATGAAGATGAATTTGATGATGATGAACATGATGATGACGATCTTGATAACGAGGAAAACGAACTGGAAGAATTAGAAGAGAGGGTAGAAGCCAGAAAGAAAACCACTGAGAAACAGGTGTGAGTCATGTCTATATCGTCTTTCTCATTCAGGAACTCCTTGGGGGTAATGATTGAACTTGTTGTTTATTTCTCAGTAGCAAAAAGGAAGTATGCATTTATCTTTTGATTAATTTTTTTTAAAGCAAGGGTCTAGTTTATATAAAGGTAATATTTTTTGAAAATAGTTTGCTCTGTAATAAATGCTTACTGTACAGGAAACAAAAAGTGTAAAATCCATTCATTAGAGGTTAAAATGGCAATATTTGAGCTTATATATATTTATGTACACTATATGCTTTAAAAACTGTCAGGAAGTGAGAATCTGTATAATTCTTAGCTAAAGATAAAGGAATAAGATTCTTGGAAATACCATCCTTGGAAAGGCTTGAGAAAAGAGAACAAGGCTAGCGGTGTAAACATTTACTCCTGACCCTAGAGTTCTAAGTTACCCTGTGGGTAATTCCTGTATAATTAATTGAACTTGATCTCACCTATGAGAAACTGTCAACAGCTAGAATTAGTAAGTCCATCAGGAAAGTTTAGGTGAGAGACTTGAACTTAGTTTAATGATCAGTGAATTGCTGTGTGGGTCTTGATAGGGAGATTTTCCTTAACATGTCTTTTAAAGAACGCTTCCGTTTTGCAGGAGGAAATTCCTCTGTCAGAGGGTAGGTGACATCTTGGAGATATAGTAGAACTGACCAGCAAATGTTTGTTAAAGTTAGTTTCTTGGTTTTGTTTTGTTTGTTTGTTTTTTGAGATAGGGTGTGATGTAGTCCAGGCTGACTTTGAACCCTGGGTAGATGGAATGACTTTGAACTCCTGATCCTCTAGAGCAGTGGTTCTCAACCTTCCTAATGCTGAAACCCTTTCAGTTTTTCATGCTCCCAACCATAAATTTATTTCATTGCTATACATCATAACTGTAATTTTGCTACTTTTATAAATTGTAATGTAAATATTTTAGGAAGTAGAGGTGACTGCGCACAGATTGAGAACCACTGCTCTGGACTCTACTTCCCAAATGCTGGGATCACACGCGTGCACCATTATGCTTCACCTAAAGCTGGCTATCAATATTACAGTATGGGATAGTCTTAATATATAGGATTTATAGTTAGGTTAATTTAGATCTCGAAAAAAATCTGTGGGGCTGGCAAGGTAGCTTAGTGGGTAGAGGTGATTGCTCTGCAAGTCTGATGACCTGGATTGATCTTTGGAACTCACAGGGCCGAGAAGGGATCCAACTACTGAAAGTTCTCTGACCTCCATATGCATGCTGGTACTCAACATATACCATGCTTACACACATCATTATCATCTTCAGTCATCATTAAGATTCAGTTTCCAGTTTTTAAAAAAGTGGTTAACCCTCAAAGATTTTAAAATGTATGTTATAAGTAGTAATGATTATTGTTGTTGGTGTTTTGAGACCAATTCTTGTTAATTAACTCAGATTAGTTTTGAGCTCTACCTTCTTGCTTTAGCCTCCTGAGTGCTAGAATTTCAGAGAGCTGTGATTATAGACATGTTCTATCCTACCTCTGCCCGCGCTACCCCCTTTCTTGAGATGGGAATATTTTGCTTGGTAGTTCAGGCTGGTCTCAAACTCTGGTACAGCCAGAAGCTGGGACTATAGACATGTTCCACTGCTCTTGGCTTCACTAATTCTTTTAAATTAATTCTTTGAGAGTCCCTCCTTCTCTTCTCTTCCTCTCCTCCTCCTTCTTCCTCCTTTTTTTTTTTTTTTAAATTTTTTTTGAGACAGAGTCTTACTATGTAGCCCTGGGTGGCCTGAAACTTGCTCTGTAGACCAGACTGGCCTCAAACTCACAGAGATTTCTCTGCCTCCAGAGTGCTGGGATTAAAGACATATACTACCACTCCCCACCCCCCTTATTTTCTTTTAAGAAAGGTTGCACCAGTTTCTTCACCAAATTTTTGGGTAGATTGAGTTATGTTTTTCAGAAGCTTTTTGTGTGTGTCACATAGTAGGCCAAGTTGTGTTAGCCTGGAGAACCTCAGAGGTAAACTCAAAACACTGAATAAATTTCTACATATACTACTTGGTAAACGATTTTAAAGTTTTTACAGCCTATTGGGAATTAATAGGCTTATATCTAATTCTTAACAGAGTAGTAGTAGAATGGAGAATTTATGGTCAAAATGGAGCTATAGCCTGAGTCTGTCTCTGGTGTCTGTGGTGTTCTTGCACTGACTGGCTCTTTTTCTCTCACACCTGCTCTCAAGTTCACTCAGTTTCTGAGCTCTATCTTAACTCCCTAAATAACAGTATTATTAATCTGAGATTCTTACCTCCTCTGAGTTCTGTGCTTACCTTCATGTTTATGAACCTGCAGGTAGCTTCTCCTGTGCTTTGGACTTTCTTCCATAAGCAGTGAGGTTTGAAGAGATTGGGCCATTTGGCTCTGAAGCAGTGGGCATCCTAGTGAGAAAAAAAGATTCTACGATTTTAACAGTGGGAGATGGTTTTTACTGAGCCATACATAAACATTCGAAGGGGGAATGAACAGGTTAGTTTAGGTGAGAGGTGGCTTGAAAATTGCATAGGTTCTGAAATGATATTAGGATTTAATTTTTATTTGAGAAATTTAAGCCTTAAATTTAAGATAAATCTCATTAATGAAATGAGAAGAAAGTCTTAACTTTTGGAAAACATTATCTAATTAGAAGTTAATTACTTTCCTGAAGGTTTTTTAAAAATTATCTCCATTTCTGTCCTTCGAAAAGAAGTTTTTCTCGATCTGAAATATTAATAAATTAACAGGATTGAAATTTAAGTATGATATATTTGAATTATTATTTGTTCATAATTTTGAGTTTTATAACTCAATTCTCAAGTATAAATTTCTTGGGTAGAAAATTCTCAAGTATGAATTTCTTTTCTAGCAATCGCAGAACCTGTTTTTGCTGTGGTCAAAGCTGACTGATAGACTGTGGTTTAAGTCAACTTATTCAAAAATGTCTTCAACCCTGCTGGTCGAGACAAGAAATCTTTATGGGGTAGTTGGAGCTGAAAGCAGGTTAGGCATCTATTAAACGTCACAGAACAGGTTAGACTGTGGTTTGAAGAAGTGGATATCCTTCCATGTTTTAAATGAGCTTATGTGCCTAAGTCTACAAAAATGGAACTTGAAGTATCAAGTGAGGCTGTTTGGTTCTTCTGAAAGTGCAAGATTGGCTTGTATGCCAGCTCCATGCTATTTATACTTTATCAAACAACGCTTCACCAAATGAATTAGCTCTGAAAATTGATGCAAAGTTGGGATAGTTAATATTTACTTTCCTATTTTCAAATTGACTATTTTTTCTACTTAAAATCTTTTAACTAATGTAAGTCACAATCATTTTAAACGGAGTCTTGTGTACATCTTGGCCATCTATTTTGCTAAAAACTAATTTTTCCCAGGGAATTTGGAAAATGCATATCGATAAGAAATATGTATGTGTGTTCAATACAAAGTGAAGAACTAAAAAGCCTCTTTAAATCCTATAGCTTTTTAATAACAAAAATTTTCTCTTTTAACCATTTGCTTACTTTTTATTTGATATTTTCCTAAATTGTTATTTACCCCCATCCCATTTTAGTAGTAAAACCTTCTGAGTAACACACTGAGAAGTTTCACGTTTGTAACTGAGTTACCGAACGTTAAAGTTTTAAATTGTTTAGAGCTCTTTATTCTACCTAGATATATTAGTTCTGCAGATTTCCAAAATCTAGTAACTCAGGGAATAAACTTGCTTCAGAATTCTTACTCAACAACATGAAATGATGTCTGGGTGGCCGGTCTCTCCCTGTCTCTTTCTGTTTCTGCTTTTTCCCCCAGGTCTGCACCTGTTGAGCATTTGGCAGGATGGCAAGTGGAGGAGCAGCAGGGTGAAACTGACACAGTTCTGGTGAGTTTCACTTTGCTGCTCCTCCTGATTCCCAGGGAAAGAATTCTGTTCCTTTTGTTGGAAAACTTCTTCGAATGAACCCTTGATACTAGTACTGCTCTAGGATTGACTCAGCTATTTGTATGTGTTCTACTTACCCCAGTCTGCAGCGGCTCTGTGTGTTGGAGTTGGGAGCTTTGCTGATCCAGATGACCTGCCTGGGCTGGCACACTTTTTGGAGCACAGTAAGATCTTGTAAAATATCATTCCCGGGTGTGGTTTCCTTTTTCCCTTTGTATGAAATCAATTTGTATGAATTGATTTCAAAGATTAGTAATTAATTGATTAATTCAAGTACATTTAAACTAAGAAAAAGCTAAGAAGAAAATACTGATTTAGGAATAATCATAGGGAAAGACTTTTTTCATCTAAGTATACTTATTAAAGATTTGAATGAAAACAGTCTCTTCCTCAATCTGTACTTCATTTATTGAAGTAAGGTCTCAGTAAAACCCAGAGCTTGCCAGTATGGCTAGCCTCTCTAGCCAGTTTGCTCTGGGGAGCCTCTCTCTCTGTCTTCTGAAATGAAATGAATTAGAAGGGGCTGACCCACACCCACCTTGCATTTTACATAGATTTTTTTTTTTTTTTTTGGTTTTTCGAGACAGGGTTTCTCTGTGTTGCTTTGGAGCCAGTCCTGGAACTCACTGTGTAGACCAGGATGGCCTCGAACTCACAGAGATTCACCTGCCTCCGCCTCCCAAGTGCTGGGAATAAAGGTGTACGCTACCACCACCTGGCTAAAATGAACCCCAGTGTTTTGTTTTGTTTTGTTTTTTGGTTTTTCGAGACAAGGTTTCTCTGTAGATTTGGAGCCTGTCCTGAAACTAGCTCTTGTAGACCAGGCTGGCCTTGAGCTCACAGAGACGCCCCTGCCTCTGCCTTTAAGTGCTGGGATTAAAGGCATGTGTCACCACCGCACATTTTACATAGATTCTAAGGATTTGAATCCCAACTCTCATATTTGTTGAGCTCGTGCTTTAACCACTGAGCCATCTTTCCAGCCCAAAACCTATTTTACTGTAGGAATCATTATTTATTTGGCAACAACAGTGAACAGAGCAAGAGACAGTCGCTGTTCTCTAGGGATTGGCCAGCTCTGGTTGGAACACTCTCTTTCAGTATTAATAGTACCCAATGATACCAGAGCATTGAAAATATAAATAATAAAAAGGCATGGCTAATATACCACACAAAGGAACCATAATGTTTAACCACTTGTGTGCCTCAATAAAACAGTGTGTGCTATATGGCTACAGATATTTACACATGTACTTGCTTTTCTGCATTAGTTATCTTTTTATATTTTTAGTTTCTAAGTTATTTGAAAGTAAACTTACCTGATATCCTTTGCGGTAATAGTTAATCTGCACATAAACTTGTTTAACTTTTAGCCTTCTGATAAGCAAATTAGTCCTCTATTTTTTAAAAATGAAATGTTTGGGTTTTCTTGGGATAGAAATAACTTAGGAACATTGTAGAATGTTTCACAGCGTCAGTGTAGCAAAGTGTCAGAAACAGCCATTGTTAATGTGTTGCTTTATCTTTTTTTTATTGCTTTATCTTTTATGCATAGAAAAGTTCATCTGTGATAATAAAAATGTTATCTATTCCTTTGTGTTATGTGACTTTTTATTCTTTTTATTTAGTGGTATTTATGGGTAGTTTGAAATATCCAGATGAGAATGGATTTGATGCCTTCCTCAAGAAACATGGAGGTAGTGATAATGCCTCAACTGATTGTGAACGCACAGTCTTTCAGTTTGATGTCCAGAGAAAGTATTTCAAGGAAGCCCTGGATAGGTAACTATTATTTAAAAACATTATACAAATGGAAATATTGAACATGTTTTACAGTATTTTCAAGAAGCAGTCTAGTTCTCAAGAACTGTCAGAATATATGAGGAAAACGGAGGAACTATTTTCTTTCTGAGACCAGGTCTCACTGCATATGCACAGCTGTCCTGTAACTCACTGTGTACACTTAGGCTGGCCTTTAACCCACATAGATCTACCTGCCTTTTGTCTCCCAAGTGCTGGGATTAGAAGCATGTACCATCATACCTGGCTTGTCATTTTTTAAACTCTCAGGAACCTGCAGCTCAGTGGTTTGGCTAGACTGGCCTGCAAACTCCAGGGATCCTCCTGTCTCTACTTCTCTAGTGCTGAGATTATAGTTGTGTGGCTGCATCCAAGGCTTTTATGTGGATCTGGGGATTGAACTCAGGCCTTTATTCTTTTTTATTTTTTTATTTTTTTTTTGGTTTTTCGAGACAGGGTTTCTCTGTGGGTTTGGAGCCTGTCCTGGAGCTAGCAGGCCTTTATTCTTATATGACAAGCACCCTATTGATTGTGGCATCTTCCCACATCCTTATACTTATTTTTAAAAGATTTAGTGTGTGTTTCTGTATATGGATGCTCACACATATCACAATGTATGGTTTAAATAAATATTAGTAGATGTATTGTTAGAATTAAAAATACAATAAATCAGAGATTTGAATACATATTAAAAAATAAATTCTTGATATAACTATCTAAAATGGCATTCAGCTTTATTAGGAATCAGGGAAGTGTAAATCAAAACTGTTTTGAGATGTAACTATCTCAAAAGTTACAGAAAAATTTAAACTCTGATACTATCAAAGGAAAGTAAGGCTGTAGAGGTGTGGTGGGATCAGAACCACTGGGCAAATATAGGTGCTGCTACTTCAAGAAAATTGTGTATTGTTTGTTAATGCGTGTGTGTACTATTCCTTTGTAGTTCTTTCGTAGGTAGTACCTAGAGAATAGAGAACTTCTGCATATGACCCAATACACCATATAAAAAACTAACTTATGGTAGCAGTGTTTGTAGTACACAGTTCTAAAGCCCAGGTATCTGTTTATAACAGTGGAATAGATGCAGAAATTCATCCCAGTGTCAGGCTGGAGAGATGGCTCAAGCAGTTAAGAGCACTGGCTGCTCTTCCAGCGGTCCTGAGTTCAATTCCCAGCACCACACAGTGATTTACAACCATCTGTAATGAGATCTTGCGCCCTTTTCTAACCTGCAGGAGTACATGTAGGTAGAACACTGTATACATAATAAATACATAAATCTTTAAAAAAATTCATTCCAGTGAATGTTGTAACAACATTGAAAATAAAGTACAGTCACATTTGCCCATATGGACGAGTATACTATCATTGATTGAATCAAACAATACATAAACAATTACATACTGTGTATTTAAATTATTTTGCTTAAGACATGTATTCTCAATGGAAGTGATGGTATTTGTTCCCTTTGGTTACAAAAAAAAAAAGAGAGTAGTTCTTGAGAAGTTAAAAACAGTTAGTGCTGGGCAGCGGTGGTGCACTCCTTTAATCTCAGTGCTCAAGTTATACGAAGTGTTAGGAAGATGTGACTGTCTTAATGAATGTGTTGATGTCAGAACAAAGTTGCATAGCAAAAATTTCAGGAAATTAGTCTTTCAGTTGTTTTATCTTTTCTGGAAAAAGAAGAGTTTTGGGAAGGGTGCAGTGGCAACATCTCTGTAATCTCAACTATTCAAAAGGCTGAGGCAGAAGGGTCCCTTGAATTCAGCAGTTCAAGGCCAGATAAGTAAACATAGTGAGTTTCTGATCTTCAAAACGAAACAACAAAAACAGAGGCAGGTGTGATGATTTACACCTGTAATCTAGCACTTGGTAAACCGAGGCAGGATGATTGTCACAGTGAGGCTGGATGCTAGTGTGAGACTCTGTCTCAGTAAGCAAATAGTTTTAAATGCTTAAACAAAACCAATACCAATTATATTATTATACATTTATATAAATGGCATTTACATGTGTAATTTGATGTATAATAGTTCATCTAAGTAAATATATTAAAACCAGGGCCATTGAGATGGATTAATGGGTAAAAGTATCTGCTACTCAAGCCTGATTACCTACCTGAGTTCAATCCATAGAACCAATATAAAAAAACAAGATGTGTTTGTAAGCATCCATAATCCTTGCACACCTAAGGAGAGATGAGAGGCAGCCTCGCATGGCTTGGTAGCTTCAGGGTCAGCCAGCTTTGAGTGTGCAGCCCCTCAGAAACAGCAGAGAGACTTGCCTTGACAGTGTAGACTCCCGGACGTTGTCCTCTGACTTCCACGTGTGCACCTGCATATGCCTTCGTTTTCTCTGTCTCTGCTGTCTCTCACATGCACACAAATGATAAGAAAAATACTAGTAGAGCACTGTGCTGAAGTTAGATATCAATATGAAATTCTGATTTTAAGGTCTGTAGCATTAGTTCGGTGGTTAAGAGCACTTGTTCCTTCCAGGACAGGCCTAAAACTATAGAGAAACCCTGTTCCAAGAAACAACAACAAAAAAGAGTGCTTGTTGCTCTTGGAGAGTACCCACCAGCCACACAGTGACTTACAACCATTTGTAACTCTAGTTCCAGGGGACCCAACTCTCGCTTCTAACCTCTGTGGGCACCAGACACACATGGTACACAAATATGCCATGTAGGCAATATGTATATATTATATGTATGTGTGTGTATGTGTGTATATATATATGTATAAATAAAATAAAATCCAAGTAAAACTAAAATTCTAATTTTTATTTTGTATTTTAGAAACGATGTAACACTATTAAATGAATAGAGTGAGTTTTGTTTAGTTAATGTATATAAGTATGGATTTGGTATAAAGATTGTATATTAAATAATTGTGTATTAGAGAGGGCTGTGGGTGTTGGATGTCTATACCTTCAGCTACTTGGAAGGCGGAGGCAGGAGGGTTATGAGTTAAAGGCCAGCCTGGGCAACACAGCAGTATTTCATCTCTTTAGGTGGAGATGTAGCTCAGTGGTAGAGTGGTTTCCTAGCATGTGGGAGGCTGAGGCTGTGGTTGTGAGTTTGTTCCTTACCACTACAAAGAAAGGGCAGGGCGTGGAGTAGGAAACTTCTGAAAAGGCTTTAATCTGTGTTTTTATGTCCCTAATACTTTTCTGATTGAATGCTTTATTTCACAAAGAAACAAGCTGGTTTTTAGATTTTAAAATATATAAACAATAGACTATTATTATTTTGATCTTGTTGGTTTTGAGGTAATTCTCCAATTGAATAAAAATAGTTAATTAAAATGGATATCGTTAGATGAAATTGAACAATCCTAGAAACACTGTTTTACTTTTCAGATGGGCCCAGTTTTTCATCCATCCACTAATGATCAGAGATGCGATTGACCGGGAAGTTGAAGCTGTTGATAGTGGTAAAGAAGCTTTTTATGTTTCTTAACAATTTGTTTCTTTTGGTTTTTCAAGCCAGGGTTTCTTTGTTGCTTTGGGGCCTGACCTGGAACTAGCTCTTGTAGACCAGGCTGGCCTTGAACTCACAGAGATTCGCCTGCCTCTGCCTCCTAAATGCTGGGATTAAAGGTGTGCGCCACCACCACCCGGCAACAGTTTGTTTCTTTTATTCAAACTGGTTGTTAGCATTTTTTCATTATTTTTGAAACTAAGTCATTATCTTTACATTTCAAAGGGCAACATTGAAATAGATGCATCATATTTAGTCCTGAGGTTGGTAAATACCTCATTCAGGATTGAGTTGCCATGAGCCAAAAGGATACTGGATTCCTAAAGCTAATGTTAGATCTTACAGCTTAAAAAGTTCAGTTACTCTTTGTGTATGAAGAGATACTTTCTCTGAGACTCCATTTTAAGTGTACATATTTACAGTTTGTCCTTTGTTACCTGTCAATTGTGTGTATTCTTTTTTAAAAAAATAATTTATTACCTTTATTTTATGTGCATTCGTGTAAAGGTGTCAGCTTCCAGGGAGCTGAAGCTAAAGGCAGTTGTGAGCTGCCATGTGGGTGCTGGGAATTGAACCCGGGTCCTCTGGAAGAGCAGCCGGTGCTCTTAACCGTTGAGCCATCTCTTCAGCCCCAGTTTGTGTGTATTCTTTACAGTTTTAATTTTGTTTTTTCTAATCAACTGGATATGTTTGCATGTCTAGGGTATTAAGTATCTGTTGCTGTTGAACAAATTACTAGAAGTCTGGTGGCTTCAATTCAAACAAGTTATTTTCTTGTTGAGGAGGTCCGAAGTCTGTTTCCTCAGGACTGCAGTTTTAGACTCACAGGGAGAATCTATTCCTCATTTCTAGGCTATGGCTTCTGTCCCACCGTAGAGACAGCGATGTTGACTCTTCCTCTTTGATCTCTGTTCTTGACAATCTTTTCCTGAGGCTCTCATCGCTCATTCTTAAAACCCTCACTGTTATAACAGATCTATTCAAGTAGCCCAGAGTATCCTCTCCTTTTCAGGGCTCCAGCCTTTATTCTATGTGCAAAGCCTCTGTTACCATGAAGCTAATAATTTCACACATATCCAAGATCAGGGAATGAACTTCCTTCCAACACCGCTCCCTGTATTGCTATATGCACTTGCATATGCACACCTCAGCCAAGATGTACACTCCTTTTAAAACCACTTCTCTTAGGTTACAGCCACATCTTCTTATTTTTACAGAGACATTTGAGAAAAATATTTATCATGTTCCAAGAACAAATATATTTTTAGTGTCTTACCTGTATAATTTATAACTAAAGTGTATTCTTGAATGGTGACTTCTGGTAATGTTTCTATTTTTTTTCTAGTTTCTTACTGACTGTTACAGTTGTGCCTCTTAAGTTTTCCTGGCTTTATTCTCAGTTATCATCAGTCAGTTCTACACATTGGCATAAAGAGTGGATTGCTTAAAAATCTAATACTGTCATATCCCTGGTCCCTGTAAAACTTCTGCAGTGCTTTACTCCATGATAATTAATAATTAGCGTCTACTGAGTACTTCTTTGCATTATTGTCCTTGTTGAAACTAGGTTAGAGGGTTTGTTCACACAAAGGCCCAGAGTCAGTAGTTTCCCCAACTATCTATATTTGTTCATGACTGGATGGTCAAGGACTATACTCATGTGATCTCCTTTTGTCTTCCTTTTCTCAATTTTGTTCAGTCATATTGACCTGTCTCTTTATCAGAGGTGCCATATTCTCCTTCCTCCCTTAGAATGTTTTGTACATCCCCATTTATCCTTCCCTTCCTTAGAAAACTCTCATTTGTCCTTCAAGCTCAGCTTGAGTTACTTTTTAAGAAGGCTGTCTTTACAGTATCCATCACTAACACAGACATATTTGTTGTTTATTGCTTTTCTCCCTTATGAGAATAGAAACTTAGTACAGAGCTTTTATTTACATTTCTGCTTCCAACCATTTTTTCATTGTTTTCCATTTTTTACTTACATTTGTTCATATATTTTGATTTTTCTTCCCTCTTCCCAACTGCTGCTAGATCCCCCACCTCCCTACTTGACCTGTCTCTTTATCAGTTTACCCAACTTCATGTGTTTTTATACCTCTCTTTTTTTCTTTTCCTTATTTTTTTTATTGATTCTCTGCTCCCCTCCCTGCCTCTCTCCTCCCCCCTTCAACTCTCCCCCAATGTCCCTATGCTCCCAATATACTCAGGAGATCTTGTCTTTTTATACTTCTCCATGAATATTAGGTTTATGTAAGTCTCTCTTAGTATCCATATTGTTGTCTTAAGTTCTCTGGGATTGTGGTTTGTAGG
>JAQHUG010000012.1:3022476-3040568 GCA_028555095.1 Dicrostonyx torquatus | reverse complement strand
TGGATTGATATCCGGGTCTTCTATTCGGTTCCATTGGTCCTCCTGTCTGTTCTTATGCCAGTACCAGGCTGTTTTCAGTACTGTTGCTCTGTAGTAGAGTTTGAAGTCAGGGGTTGTGATGCCTCCAGAAGTTCTTTTATTGCCCAGGATTGTTTTGGCTATCCTGGGGTTTTTGCTTTTCCAAATGAAGTTGAGTACCGTTCTTTCAGGGTCTTTGAAGAATTTTTCTGGGATTTTGATGGACCCAATTTTTTTTTATGGCTGCTGAACAGTAGGTGTTCTGTAAATATTTTTTGAAAGACTGTCTTATGTAATCTTATACAAGAGTGATGTGCTCTTGGTCCTGTTAGGTCTCTTTATGGAATCAGGAATGTTTGATCCTTTTATCAGAGTTGCTTGAGTTCAGTGATATAGCTGGGTTGTGGCTGTCGTAGACTCTCTGGACTTCCTTAATAGAACACCGTGGGCTCAGGCTTACAGACAGCAGTGCCTTACCATTGTAAAAGGTAAGGAGCCCAGTGTGAAGACACCAGCAGGTTTGGTATTTGGCAGGGGCCTACTTCTTGATTTGTAGACTGCTACCTTTACCTTAGGACTCATGACCTAAACACTCTAACATTCCCATCTTTGAAGGCTGTTACATTGGAGATCATTTTTTTTGTTTGTTAGTTTTTTCGAGACAGGATTTCTCTGTGTAACAACCCTTCCTACTCAAAGACCCTCAAAGTGGTCTTATAGCCAAGGAGCCCCCAGACTCAATAACCAGGCAGGAGGTGGTTTATTTCACGATTGCGCAACCGGGTGCATAGCTTAGGGATAGGTAAGCACCCCAAGCATCCAGGCAAGCAAGCTTTTATAGACAAAATCACAAGTTTTCCATGAATTATAATATGGGGTACGGGTATATTTGGGATTGGTCTAGATATTCAAACCAGAGTTCAACCCAGAACGAAATTAGCATAGTTGAGCCCATTCCTAAGTATGTGACATCCTGCTGACCACGTGACATCCTGCTGACCACGTGACATCCAGCAGGCTGTGTGACCTGTGACATCCTGCCAATTATTGACATGTGGCATCCTGCTCGTTCCGGCTGTAACCTAGCTTGCAGTTTGGTAATCTTTTGCTGCAAGGAAGAGCTCAACTGGTTCTGATAACCATCAATCCTCCTGCCCAGTGAGGGAGGAAGAACTCGCTGAAAATTGGTTAAACTTGTTTGTCACATTTTCTAATTTTTCATTATCCAATTCATTTAATTCGTTATGAAAAATTGATTGGGGTCTTTTACTACCTGTCCTGGAACTTGTTCCTTAGACTAGGCTGTCCTTGAACTCATAGAGATCTGCCTGTCTCTGCTTTCTGAGTGCTGGGATTAAAGACGTGCACCTCCACTGCTGAGCATTGGAGATCAGGTTTTAACATATGAATTTTAGGGTGATAAAAACATTGAAACTATAGCATTAGCAAAGATACTTGTGACTTTACAGTAATTGTTCTTAACCATCATATATTATTATCAACATAGTTGCTTTGATGATATTTAAATAAAATATATGACTAAGGCCTCAGATCTGAAGACTGATAGAGAATTTTATTAGTGCTTTCCTTGGGGAATTCTTAGATATAATAACAATGTATCTAGAGCATTTGAAAATAAGAGCAAAACTCTAGAATGGTGATCAGTTTACTCAGAATGATAGATCAAGTGATAGGACCAAGTTTAGGTCATTGTGTTACCAACTTCAGTTTTATTACATATTTTTAAAGTCAATTTTAGTGCCCCTTGCTTCAGTTCTTATCATAAGCTTGAATTTTCAAACAATCAAGAAAATAATGAAGTTTCATCTTATTGCAAATGTTTCTTTAAAATTGACAGAATATCAGCTTGCAAGACCTTCTGATGCAAACAGAAAAGAAATGTTGTTTGGAAGCCTCGCTCGACCTGGGCATCCTATGGGGAAATTTTTTTGGGGTAAGATACTATAATTTGTTTCTGGATAAAGAAAACTGAGAACAAGACAAACTGATAAAGAGGGTTAGACATGTGGGTTGAGTGCTGCCAAGAAAACACAAGGCCCTGGATTTGATCCCTAGAACTGCATAAAACTGGGTGTGGTGAGTGCATTGTCATTCCTCAGGGAGGTAGAGGCAGGAGGATCAGGAGATCACTGTCATCCTCAACCTACAGGCCAGCCATAAAGGAGCAAGTATAACAACAAAATGAAACAAAAGCACAACAAAATCTACCCACCCAAACTTCCCCAAACAAAAGAAAAATTAATAAGCTGGGATAGCTAAGTACTTTTACCTTCTAGAGGACAGCTAGAAACTTTAAATAGCAAGGTGTGAGCATGCTTGTGCTTGCTACTCTAACACTGGGTGTTGCTAGAATAGAATTGGACATTCTGTGAGTGCTGTCTAGGTGCTGGATACTGTTCTGGCTGTGTATGTGTTGGTTCATAAGAGGTAGGTGCCGTTATAATCGCCATTTAAAGGGGAACATGCTTGGGAAGTTGTGTAATTTGCTTAGTTACACAGGTAGTAAATATTTGATGAGGATTTGAATGTCTGTTTCTCTGATTGTAAAGCCTGTACCCCAGCCTGATATTTCCATTTATCGACAGACATCAGGAATGGTTTCTCTAATAGATTTTGAGCTGTGACCTAATTTTGTTTAACTGGTAAGCTGTTGAACTGGTATCTGTTTTTCATAATGGCCTTTTATTGTTGGTAGAAACCACTTGTAACCTATTAATGCTGTCATAGCTTGGAGGAGACCAGGATGAGTTGATCTAATCAAAGGCTATTGTATTATACGTTCCTGTATCTGATGGGTAATTTTGGCCTTTGGATTTTTATGTTTTATTTTTAAGAATTAGGTAGACTATTAGTAAAATAATTTAGAGGGGAAAACATAAATCAATATTAGACTGTTCAGCAAAGAAATTTTGACAATTACTGTCTGCTGTTGACATTTTTCTAACCATTGATCATTCTTTATGTATCTATTTTTCAGAACTGTTTCTTGGCTTATGTTATTTTTACATACCAGCTCAGAATTCTTGAGTTACTTGGATAATTTCCTAGGTCTTTTAAGCTTGTAGGGCCTTCATTGTTGGTATAGAAGACCTTTTAAAAAAGTCCATTTAGTTACTTCTACAATTTTTAATATTTATTTATTTTTTTATGTAGGAAATGCTGAGACACTCAAGCATGAACCAAAGAAGAATAACATTGATACACATTCTAGACTGAGAGAATTCTGGATGCGTTACTACTCTGCCCATTATATGACTTTAGTTGTTCAGTCCAAAGGTAGTATCATCTGTTACATCCTTAAAGTTACTCTGAATTAGCAGGGCTTGCGTTGCAGTTTATTTTTGAAGGTTTGCAGCATTTTGGAGAAACTTGCCGAAGAAACACACAACCTAGAAATGTCAAAAAAATTAAGAAAAAGATATGTCATGAATGGATAAAATTGATAATAGTTATTATTTATTATCATAAAATATATGATAATATATTTTAAAATAAAATCGACAAAGATAAAATTAATCAAAACTCAGATAAATGTACTGCATTATTTGCAGCAGAGAGAAATATAAACTGATGTTAGATGCTGTATTAAAGCATAGCTTTAATGGTCGTAAGTTACTGTTGGAATAATTTCTTATTTACCTTCAGTGTTGTGACGGCTGCATACAGCACTGTTGATCATGTCTGAATGGACAGTTATCTTCTCTAGTAAACTGTATTGTAGGCTTTTTTATTTTATTTTTTTGGTTTTTCGAGACAGGGTTTCTCTGTGGCTTTGGAGCCTGTGCTGGAACTAGCTCTTGTAGACCAGGCTGGTCTCGAACTCACAGAGATCCCCTGCCTCTGCCTACTGAGTGCTGGGATTAAAGGCGTGTGCCACCACTGCCCCGGCTGGCTTTTTTTTTTTTTTCGTTTTTGCTACTCACAGTTTTTTTTACTAAATATAATATGTATGAAGTCTAAAATATGTGTTAATAGGTTGTTTATGTTATTGACAAGGCTTCTGTTAAGAGCTTGATGTTAGTAGTCAGTTTTGGAGATAGTCAAAATGTTATATCAAGGTTTAGAAAGATGGTTCAGTAGGCAAATTGCTTGTCATTGTAAGCATGAGGACCTGAGTTCCCATGTAAAGATGCCAAGCACCAGTGTATTGCCAGTAATGTGCTGGAGAGGCAGAGAAAGGCAGAGAGCTTGCTGCCCAGCCAGTCTAGATGAACTTGTAAGTTCCAGGTTCAGTGAGAGACCTTGTCTCAAAAATGCAATGGAGAACAATTGAGAATGACACCTGGCATTGACCTTTGGCTTCCATGCATATACATAGTACATGTGCATGAAAGCATGCACAAACACAGAGCATGCACACACATTCCCATAGAGATGAGATTATATGTGGTAGGGTGTGTTTGTGTGTGTGTGTGTGTGTGTGTTTTAACTGCCACGGGGTCAACATTTCCACATTTTTCAAGGGTCAGCTGTATTACTTTCATAGGTTGTTTGTCTGAATCAGTATGATATATCAGTTGCTCCGTTATTTGACATTAATTAAAAAACTGGGGTTACATTGATTATTCAGTAAAGAGAGCTTGCTGTGCTTGGGTCTCAGCTGACTTTGGTTCTCAGCATCATGATGGGTGCCTAGCAACCAGCTATAACTATACCTTTAGGAGATCTCACACCCTCTTCTGGCCTCTACCAGTACCCACATACTAGTGCACACAGCACTCACTCACACACACACACACACACACACACACACACACACACACACAGACACACACATACACACACACATACACACTCCACTATACAGAAATAAAAATAGAATGTTTTTTAAAAATTGAAGGAAATTAAATTTTCAATATATTACAAAGTAATGACAAAGTTCACAGAAATATAAGATCATCTCATACAAATTCTTTCTCATTGAAATGGGTTTATTTATAGGCTAATCTCAAGTGTCTGAGTATACCAGTGTAATCATAGGCCATCTAAGGTTTTGAGCAGGGCTTCATATAGCCTTGACCTTCTAGAATTTCAGGCTTGGCTGTTTGTTTCTTTTCAGATGACTCAATTTGTGGTTTTATATTTAATACAGATTGATTATAAACTTATAGGGGGAGTTGTTTGTTCATCCTTATGTAAGATCCTATAAGATGATTAGGAGCAGCTCTTAGCAATGATAGAAGTACCTTAAATGTACAAGCTTGAAGAATTTCCTGTGCTCCTTTCGTCCTGAGTATCTCATTTAAGAAACCATGGTAGCAACCTTTAATCCCAGCATTCGGGAGGCAGAGGCAGGCGGATCTCTGTGAGTTCGAGACCAGCCTGGTCTACAAGAGCTAGTTCCAGGACAGGCTCCAAAGCTACAGAGAAACCCTGTCTCAAAAAAGCAAAAAAAAATAAAAAAATAAAAAAAGAAATTAATTTATAAATTGTTGCAAATTATTTCATGTATCTCAAATTTTATTTACTCAGGCATTTTGTTTCTTTGTATTCTTTTCCTGTTTGACATGCTGATTAATGTTACATATTTTTATTTGTTTTTGAGACAGGGTTTCTCTATATAACCCTGGTTATCCTGGAATTTTCTGTATAGACTGGCCTGGCCTCAAATTCAGAGATCCACCTACCTTAACTTCCCAAGTCTTAGTATAAAATTTTTAAATAAATAATAGAATCTTGATTAAAATCACATAATCTAGATTACATTGATTTTCATGCTTTTTTATTATACTATTTACATGTCAAATAATTGGGTCTGGGGAGATGGCTCAGTTAGGGAAGAGCTTGTTTCACAGGTTGGAGGGTCTGAGTTTGGATCCCCAGGTACCCATGTAAAAGGCAAGCACATATCTTGCACCTAGGGATGCAAAGATGGGGATCCCTGGGGTTTGCTGGCTAGTCTGTCTAGCTGATTTTGGTAAGCTCCAGGTTCAGTGAGGCCATGTTGAAAATGTTAAAGTGGAGGGACTAGGGCTCAATGGGTTAAGGTACTAAGTGTGAGTTCATTTTACAAAGTCTATATGGCAGACCTTCACACATACAATAAATGTCATTAAAAGTAGTTTTTTGAAGGCAAGCAGGAGTAAGTTACAAAAAAAAAAAGTTGGAGAACAATTAAGGAAGACACTAAATGTCAACCTCTGGCCTCCACTTGTACACGCGCCCACCCACACACACACACATACACACATACAGCCAGCAAAATGGTTCAGCAGATTCAGTAGTTTTTGCCAAGCCTGATTTCCTGAACTCAGTTCTTGGGACCAACATTGTAGAAGGAAAGAACCAATTTCTGCAAGTTGTCTCTGTCTTCTCATACACGGTGGTACACATGAATACACACACACACACATGCATGCATGCACAAAGTAAATTTAACAAAAATTCAAATATTTGTGTAAATAAAGTAGTTTGGTTAAATTTAATATTTGATTAGTCTAATTTGTATATATCATTCTTATACTTTAATTTTTTTTTTGAAGTACTAGGAATTAAGCTCTTGGTATCTCTCACAATAATCACATGGTCTGCCACTGAGCAAAACCTTGGGCTCATTTATTGAGAGTTATTGGAACTTATGGATCTGGTTGGAACTGACGCATACTGTCCTGTGATGGGTTGGTCACTTAGATAAATTTGAAGGGTTTTCTTTTTCATCTTGTGTTTTAATAGAAATTTCAAAAGACTAATTGCGCAGTTTAGGAAAGGAATCAAAAGTTAGAAATTATCATTATATTCTGGTTCTCATTGCTGTGATAAAAGGCTGACAGAAGCAACTTAGGGAAGCTTTTCTTTGGCTTGAGAGGGTGGAATTTACTGTCATAGAAATGTGTGCCTGGTCCTCACATCCTCTGCAGACCTAGACACACAAAGGCAGAGGCTGGTGCTCACTGACATCCTCCTCTTCACTTTGTTATCCAGTGTAGACCACTCGTTCATTGGATGGGACCACTCACATTCAGATTGGTCTTCCTAAATTAGACCTCACCCACATGCCCAAGGTGTGTCTCCTTTGATTCTAAACCCACCCAAGCTGACAATGAAGATTTACCGTGATGCTCATACCTGAGCTCTAAGAAAAGTTTTGGGGAAAGCTCAGCAAATATAGTATAGTATCTATCTCTGTCTCTGTCTCTGTCTCTGTCTCTATCTCTATCTCTATCTCTATCTCTATCTCTATCTCTATCTCTATCTCTATCTCTATCTCTATCTCTATCTCTATCTCTATCTCTATCCTGGCAGAGCCTGGAAGCCATGTTAGGATGCCAAAGAGAGAAGTGTTAGTCTGGGGAGAACAGAAACCTTCCTGAGAGATGTATTTTGGAGTGGGTGCAGGAAGGCAGTTGGTGTATTCGTGTTGCTTGCTTCTTCATGCTTGCCTGATGGTAAACAAAAGTTTTTTGTTTTTTTAAACTTGGATTCTAAAAAACAGTGGGGTTGTGCAGTTTTCTCTCATAACTGGTTAACAGCAGTCAGTGTTCGCCTAATTCAAATGTGTATAAAAACAGACACCAGCATATCTATAGTTCTTTACAATGACTAACCATTGTGTGTTCGTTATCCTCCTTCAAGAAACCTTGGACACTTTGGAAAAGTGGGTGACGGAGATCTTCGCTCAGATACCGAACAAGTAAGGCAGTCACTTTCTGTAAGTTACAAGTCTCCACCATTAAAGAGCACACCTTTTTGTATGAATCCCAAATGTATTCTTTCTTTCTTTTCTTTTCTTTTTCTTTTTTTTTTGAAAAGATCATAAACTGAGATCTAAGGAAGTTTACTAGCTTAGTCAAGATTGTATAGCTTTTGAGTATAAAAGTTAGGAAACTATTTCCATAGTTCAAAAGTTACATGCTTGTAAATTTATAGTAAGCAATAATTCTGAAGATCTTCTTTTTGCTTTTTTTTTTTTTTAACTTTTCTTTTATTATCCAGAGCATTTGGAGCTATGGTAAGAGTTGAGAAGCATGTAATGCACACCTGCCTCTCCTAACAAATTTTGTTTTGAGAAGTGTTTTATTTTTTTTCTTTTGTCAGTTGTTTGGAATGTGGAATGTTTTTCTTTATTAGAGAATTATCTTGCAGACAATGGTGATTTTTTTTAAAAGATTCATTTATTTATTATTTGTATACAACATTCCTTCCATGTGTGCTTGCAGGCCAGAAGAGGGCTCCAGATCTCATTATAGATGGCTATGAGCCACCATGTGGTTGCTGGGAACTGAACTCAGGAACTCTGGAAGAGCAGTCAGTGCTCTTAACTGCTGAGCCATCTCTCCAGCCCCCAAAATGGTGATTTGTATCTAATCACTCTGCATATAGTTGTTACATTTAAGCAAATTATTTCTAGTACAGCTTTACTAACTAAAGTACTTCTTACAGGAGGAATGCTACAAGTAAATGTACCAAAAGAGGCAGTAAATGATAGGGGCAAGGTCCCTCCAGGGCAGAGGGGAAGAAAGCAGAGTGCAGTCAGGATTTCTGTTCATTCGCTCATGCAAAGAATGCTCTGTAGCCAGCACCACCCCGAGTAGATGGTTTACAAACATGCCAGTCGCTGAAGTACCCGATGACATTGTCTTAAAGGCTTTTCCCAATTAAATCCTAGTGTGTTTGTTTTCTTTTCAGTGGGCTACCTAAACCAGACTTTGGCCATTTAACGGATCCTTTTGACACACCAGCTTTTAACAAACTATATAGAGGTTTGTGAACTTAAGGTTTAATATTGCTTGAAATAATTTTAGCATGTTTCCTAAAATTCTAGTCTGCCAATTTTCTTTGAAAATGCAAAACACAACAGACGTTATGACTGTTGAAAAGGGACTCCTTGGGCAATGGCGAGCCAGTTGGGGCAGATAGATGCCGCTGGCAGGCAACTGCTGCCTGATCTGTTTCATGTTTCTCCCAGATCCCCGTATTCCTTTTGTTCTGTCTTCTCCCCTCCTTCTTCATTTAACCTTAAGAAAGTAAAAGTAGAAGAGAGAAAATCATTTGAAAATTATTTTTTGAAATTTCATTATACCTAATGGTATTTGTTAAATGGAGACGTCCTCAGGTGTCAGGGAACTGGAAGGGCATCTTTAAGTCTTACTAGAAAGAGAGCCTGTTTTGGCAAATTTCCTTTGATATGTTATAGGTAAATTAACATAAATATTCAAGAATATAAAAATATATACTTACTAAATATATTTTTAAAAATATATATTATTTTTAAAATTTGGCACCTGTAGAAAGTGCACGATGAGTTGTTACATGATCATCTTCTAATTTCCTTTCAGTTTGCCAATAGTGATCATTATAGAGCCATTTTTATGTTTCCTCTTTTTCTTTGTTCTTTTAATCATGGAATTTCTTTTTCTTTTTACTTTTTCCAGTTTCTTTTGGTCTTCTCTCTTCTCTTCTACCCCAGTGTCAGTCTCTCCTCACTTCCTCTGATCAGTGGGTATTTTGGCACACCCATTCTGCTGCAGGCTTCATCCTGTTAAGTGAGCTATCCAAGAGAATATTTTCTGCTGTTTCTAGCTTTGGACTTTCTATTTATAGACCCATATTCTCCAGAAATACTTTAGCCAATACACACATTTTATCATGAGAAACAGACTCAGGAAATCTTAAATGCAAGTGAGTTTTATCAAGATCCTGCAAGCAGTGCCACTAGGAGAAGATGAGCGAGTTTCACATGGACCTCCTGCCCCTTAGTCCTGCACCTTTCTTGTCAGAAGAGAGTCATTCCTTGTAGCATTTCACATTCTCATTGTTCTTTTTCATTCTTGCTTAAAACAGAATTATTCAAATTAGAAAATTGGCAACTTGAAGGAACAACTGCATTTTATTTAACCATCCTGTGATTGCTGGAGTATAAAATATATTGAACAAAAAATACGTTCTTATGACAGAAAATGTTATAGATAAATGCTTATACCATTTCTTCTGGCATTTTTGTTTAGTTGTTCCAATCAGAAAAATTCATGCTCTGACCATCACATGGGCACTTCCTCCTCAACAGCAACATTACAGGTAAGAGGTCAAGGGAGGTTCGCTTTATTAAATATGGAGCTGGGGTCATAATATAGAGAAGACTGGGGTGCTTGTTCCTATATTTAAAACTTGGGTGTTTTATAAACTAGAATGTAACTACTAGATTATTCAAGTCTTTAGGTATTTCGTGGTTTTTCTCAGTATAAGAACTAGAATTTTTTAATAATGAGTTACTTTACCTGAGTCTGAAATCAAACATTTGGCATTGATGTTTACATTTCTAATTATTTTTAATATTTGTAGGATGAAATATATCAATTTGTGATTTATTTGTTCGTAAAATGTATCTTTTGCTTATCAAAAGTGAAGGTTAAGCCAGTTGGTGGTGGTGTGTACCTTTAATCCCAGCACTCAGCAGAGGCAGGCAGTTCTCTGCGAATTCAAGGCCAGCCTGGTCTGCAGAGCAAGTTCCAGGACAGTCAGGGCTACACAGAGAAACCCTGTCTTGAGAAACAAAAACCAAAAAACCAAACAAAAAACCCAAAAAGTAAAAAGCTGAATAGCATTAAGTTCCAAGGATTTACTTCTGTGAGTTAGGGACATTCTATAAACTAGGTTAGAAATGTCAGCTTGTGTATGAGCAGCACAGCTCAGGCAAGCAGTTTTTGTTTTGTTTCATTTGTTTTTATTAGGTAAGGAACAGCCAATTCTACAAATGCTGTATAATAAATAAGTGAACATGAATTGATATAAATTTAGCTTATTTTAAAAAATCAATTTGTTTGTTTTGTCTTTGAGACATGATTCTCTTCATAGCCCTGGCTGACCTGTAGCTTGAACTCACAGAGATCTGCCTGCCTCTGCCTCCCAAGTTCTGGGATTAAAGGTGTGCACCACCACCTCCAGCTTATTTTTAAATTATGTGTCTGTGTATGTGTGTATCTGCATATGGATGTGCACACATGAGTGCACATGCCTGTGGAGGCTAGCAGAGGGTGTTGGGTCCTCTGGGGCTGGAGTCACTGGAGAACAAAGTTCAGTCCTATGAAGAGCAGTACATGCTCTAAACTATGGAACCATCTCACCAGCCCATCTTACTTTTTTCTTATGCTACCAACAAAGCAAAGCTGTGCAGGCAAACCCAGCAGAAGGAGAGGAAGCAGTGTGTATTGCTTGAGCTCAGGAAATGTTTTTTGTTACATACTAGAATATTTGAACAGTCAAGCCCACTGAAATTAGCAAAAGCATTATGACTATAATGAGAAAGCAGGAAAGTGTGTATTACAAGAATAATATAGCAAAAGCAATATTTATATTGAATATGTAATTATGAATGCCTTAAGAAATGTTGACATTGTTAAACTAATAGTAAAGGCCATTAGCCTTTGTCTCTGCCCTCAAAGATGGCCCAACATTAGTAGCTCATTTTATATCCTTCATACATTAAAACATTGACTATATTGGGGGCTGGAGAGATGGCTCAGTGGTTAAGAGCACTGACTGCTCTTCCAGAGGACCTGAGTTTGATTCTCAGCACCCACATGGATTTTATCACTCCAGTTCCAGAGAATCTGACACACTCTTTCCGCCACCATGAGCACTGCATGCATGTGGTACACAGGCATACATGCAAGCAAAACACCTATACACATAACGTAAAAACTAAAAAGATTCAAATATAAAATATCTCTTATGGGAGTGGGATCTCAACACATGCTGTCAACATTGACTTTTTATCGTCTTAGTCACAGAGTATTTGAAGAAATACTGAAAGTTACAGGAAGTGACAGGTTGTTGTAGGGTTTGTTTGTTTGCTGCCATCCAGCTCTTTAATAAGGCCTGATCCTTTATTTAACATTTCAATATCAGTCATTTTTATACCCCAGATATGTGAATTCCCAGTAAATTAACTTTACTGGAGAGCTGTTTTTCACAGAGGAGCGTTATTTGTTTTGTTCAGATGCAAATGTTTAGTTAGCTGGGCTCATTCAGCAGCTGCTTTACTTTGTGCCTCTCTAGTACATCATTAAATTCATATTTTAATCTATATTGTCGATGCTTTGAGAATTGCTTAGCAGAGCTAAAAAAGTTCTTTGATTTTCAAGGACTTACTAAATTTTTGGTGGATGTGGTATCCAGTATCAGTAGTCTCTGTTTGTTCATTATGTTACAAAAGTACTACTAAATTGAATTTTGTAACCTAATTAGATTTCCTATCCTTTTTCTTTTTGATAAATCTTTTTTTGAGAAACACACCTTTAAATTGTAGTAGAAACAAATGGTGAAAAAATTTGAACAACATATTTTAAAGTTGACTATTGTTATATGATAGTAACTGACTGTTGGGGGAGGTTCTGTGAGTAGTGGTGGCTAGTCAGATGAAGAGGAAAAGAGAAATATACTTGAAGGAAACTGAAACTAGACTCTAGATTGTCCAACCTTTAGGGCCTGATACAGTATTGTTAAAATCTGATTCTGGACACTGATTCATATATTGTGTTCTAAGATGATAATCTGTATTACGGTAGAGGTAGCTAGGGAGCAGGGACAGGAGGCTCTGTGGGGCTCACTGGCCTGCTAGTTTAGTTTAATTGGTAAGCCCCAGGCCTATGAGTGACCTTGTTTCAGAGGAAGTGAATGGAGACCAGAAAGCTGACACTTGAGAGTTTTCTCTGGCCTCCACTTGCATGCATGTGCATATGTACCTAAGCACACACATGCAAGTGTACACGTTGGCACGTGAGCACACACACATGCATACACATGCAAAAAACTCAAAAACAAAAGTACCACCCCTTTCTCCTACAAAAAGTGGCTTCATATGAAGTGCCTTACCATTTTCTGTCTTTATATTGTGGCTGTTAATTGATTGTGAATTTAATGTTTACTGAATTTATAAGAATAATCTTAGATTCTCAAACCTGGTATATTTAAACCTTTTGACTTATGACCATTAATTTTTTTTAAGGGTGAAGCCACTTCATTATATTTCCTGGCTGGTTGGACATGAAGGCAAAGGCAGCATTCTTTCTTACCTTAGAAAAAAGCAAGTATTCGATTATTAATTATTTCTGTAACAATCTCTGAATAAGAAATAGTAGGTTTTACTGTGCATTCCTCTGCTTTAGCTGCCATGAGGTCTAGAATTAAAACACTAATTATAGTCATAGTAATTACCTAGGTCATTTTAATAACTATATTCTTAAGGTTTCTTAAAAGCTTTCTTTTTAGATTGTGCTAGAAATAATTACAAAGTTAAAAACATTATGTATGGGATTAACAATTAATTCCATAATTATATAAAAAGGTTAGATCTAATAAAATAGTTTGGATAAGTAGGTCAGTTATTTAAATGCTGTGGCTCTCTAGGGTTTCCAACCCAAAAGGTGGACGGTAGAAAAATCATACTGAACACTTGGAGTTAAAAGTATATGCAGCCAGGCGGTGGTGGCTCATACCATTAATCCCAGCACTCAGGAGGCAGAGGAGAGGCAGGTGAATCTCTGTGAGTTTGAGGCCATCCTGGTCTACAGAGTGAGTTCCAGGAAAAGCAAAGACCATCCAGAGACACCCTGTCTTGAAAACCCGACTTCCCCCCACCCCCAAATGCAGCTACCTTAGTAGAGTGTGTCCTAATGCATTTCTGCCGAACAACAGAACTTTAGAATTTAGAGCAGCACCTTTAATTTCTTCTTTGTCTTTTTTTCCTGTGCACTAATTTGTAAGAAATACTATTTAAGATACCATTGTGTTCCAGAACCTTTGCAGAAATTTAGAGGGCAGTTATTACTAAGAACTTTAATGACATTGAGTATATACGTGAGCCTTTTAGGATGTGAGCAATGTGCTTTTTCATACGTGTGCGTTCTTACTGAGCTCTGTTGGACTTGGAAACTCTTCATTTTGATGTACACCCTCTGATTTAAGTTTTTTGTGTTATTTTAGCCAGAAAACAATCTACTCTCTGTGCTGCTTTATTGGATAACCATGTAGAATAGCTTAAAGGCTCAAAGAACTCATTTGACATTCTGAGTTGGGTTGTATTTTATTTGTTTTAAGACTTTTAAAAGAAGATGATAACTGAAATGTTTCCTAGTAACTGTATGTAATAGTTAATTTGTGTTTTTATTTTATTTTTTCAGTAAGAATCACATTGACATAATAAAACTACTTGTACCATACCTATTATTAGTCTTCCTGTTAAACAGGGAAAGATGACTACCGTTTTTTGTTTTTTTTTTTCTGGTGACTTCTAAATGTACTATCATTCTTTGAACTCCTAAAATTGGAACTTGTAAATTTACTGTTGTCGGATGTGTTGTCACAACCCTGTAATCTCAGCTCTGGGGAAGCAGAGGCAGGAGGATTACTGCAAGTCCAAGGCCAATCAGAGTTTTGTTGTCAGACTTGGTCTCAAACAAACAAAACCCCTTTAACATTTAAAGTATATGTTTACATCAAAAATTTGGGTTCCAAAATTTTACATAGAAAGCTTCTTGACATTGTTAATTTAAACACTTATTAGATTAATTTTCCCAACTGTAGGTGCTGGGCTCTTGCATTGTTTGGTGGGAATGGTGAAACAGGTTTTGAGCAAAATTCTACTTACTCTGTGTTCAGCATTTCTATTACATTGACCGATGAGGGATATGAGCATTTCTATGAGGTAAGTAATTAAATGAAGTTATTTTTCTTTTCTCTAGATACGATTTTATGCAAAAGACTAATGAAATGTTCTGTTTCCAGGTTGCTCATACTGTCTTTCAGTATTTAAAAATGCTGCAGAAGCTAGGCCCGGAGAAAAGGTAATAAAATTTCTTAGAATGAAACCGAGTTAATCCAAGTACAATTTTGTTTTCAGACTTTCTTTAGTCCTACAAGATGGTGTTCTGGCATTTCTTGCTGTTTGCTTTATTGGCTGTATCCTGGTCCCTCTCCATCTGAGTGCAGACCATAACCTTTACTATTATTTAGTTAGCTCTTTTTATTTTTATGCCTCTTGTCGATGATTGCAATGAGAAATTTTAATATGTCATGTTCTCTTTCACAGAGTTTTTGAAGAGATTCAGAAAATTGAGGATAATGAATTTCACTACCAAGAACAGGTATTGGAAGGCGGATTATTTTTGCATGTTTTCTGTGAACAGGTTGAAACTGTGTGACCATTGTCCCACTTTATGGAAGTTTCACTGGAATTTTGATTGTGCCTCTCAAGATAACCTTTCATTTTAGCATTTAAGTTACAAGGCAGGCCTAGGCCCATGACATAGATCATGATGTGTGACCATCTTTCTATCTAATCACCTGTTTAGTCTATCCCCTTGGTAAACATTCAATGGAGAGCTTGCCATGGGATTCAGTAGTTTAGGAATTCAAATATTGTAAAGATATTTTACAATGTAATCGATAGCAATTACCATGTGTAATATTAAGAACACTTGAGCTTTGGGAGTCTAAGGAAAAGGAGTTTTTCCTTGATTGAAGGTCTTCATGGACATGGTAAATTTGAATTGAAGTTGCCAAAGACATAAGGTTTATGTTCCAGGGAATTGAAAGCACATTGGTAAGAGCTTTGTGGGGCCCAGGCAATGGCTCCATGAGTACACTACTTGCTATTTTTGCATGAGGAGCTGAGTTTGGATCTCTGGTACCCATGTAAATAAGAGTGGAGGCGTGACAAATTGGCACACGCCTTTCATCCCAGCACATGTGAGGCAGAGGCAGGTGGATCTCTGAGTTTCAGACCAGCCTGGTCTCTGTAGGAAGTTCTGTTTCAAAAGAAGGGATAGAGGAAGACATTCAGCCTTGGCCTTTGGCATACACTTGGTTGAGTTCATCCATGTTCACACGCATGCATACATACAAATGATCTTTAGGGCATTATGAAAAAGTTAATGATCCTGTATATGTGTAGTATGCGGACATGCAAATGAAAGTACTTCAGAATATTGAAGGTAAAAAGTTTAGAGAAGGGGTGTGTGTGCTCGCATGTATAAATGCCCTTTGGAAGTTTGTTGAAGCCCGTGAGTTGCTCCTCAGAATAAGGCATCCTGCCAGCTCTTAGGCTATAGAAAAGCTGCTGACACTGCACAGGAATGGCTGGCATACCCTCACCTAGAAATCACTGGTGATATTTTTCATTTTTTTCCCTCTCTATGTGTATTTTTTGTTTGTTGCTTTTGGTTTTTCGAGACAGGATTTCCCTTTGTAGCTTTGACTGCCCTAGAACTTACTCTGTATACCAGGCTGGCCTTGAAGTCACAGCGATCTGTCTGCTTTGCCTCCCAAGTCATGTGCCACCACCAGCCAGCTCTGTGTATATTTTTTATTTACCCATTTACACTTGTCATCTGTATTTCATCCTCAGTGTCTTTATCACACAGGCATTGTCTTATATACCATTTCAGTCAAGTATATTGCCACGATTGGTAAAGTTAACACTGAAACAATACTGCTAATGTACAGCCCATAGAATAGTGTTTTTAAGTATGTAAAAGTACAATTCACAAAAGAATATAGAAATAAAATGCTCAGAATAGTAAAATAGTAATATGTGTCTTTCTTGTGTAAGAAGATCCAGTGAAATGTCTAGTGATTTTCAGAGTTGTTCAGCAATGACAATACATGCCATTTTAAATATCTGTAACAACTGTATTGTGTTTTTGTAGCTGGTAGTCATAGACTTTGCTCATATTACCATGTATACTGCTGATAGTGATACTTTTATTAATTTATCTTTACATGGTACTGGGGATAGAACTTACATGTTAGAGAGGTATTCTACCACTAAGCCTCTGATTGTTATAATAAAAAAATTAGAGATTACTGAAAATATGTAATTTCTTCCCAATCAAATTTAGGATCTCTCTGATTTTGATTTTGTTCACTGACATAAGAGCTCTAATTTATAGCCAGTCAGACCATCTGAAAAAGTTTTTATTTTAAATGGTTATCAAAGTCTGTTCTCTCAGTGTATACTGTAGGTGGAAGTTTCTTTACCTCCTGGTCCCACAGCCATTCAGTCCCAAATAAATACACAGAGGCTTATATTAATTATAAACTGTTTGGCCTATTGCTCAGGCTCATTACTAACCAGCTCTTACAACTTAAAGTAACCCGTAATTCTTATTTATGTTTAGCCATGTGGCTTGGTATCTTTTCTCAGTAAGGCATTCTCATCTTGCTCCCTCTGCATCTGGTTGGTGACTGACTCTCTGCCTTTCCTCTTTGCAAAATTCTCCTAAGCTGTTTGTTCTGCCTGACTACTGGAAATCAGTGATTTATTAAACCAATATGAGTGATAAATCTTTACAGTATACAAGAGCATTATCCTATAGGAGTTCTCCTGTTTTCCTTTTCAAAACAAGAACCCTGAATCTAATCTCCTTTGTTAAGCTTTTTTCCTGACCATTGTTTATAACAACTTGTAACCAACACTCTAAACAAAGACAAACATCCATAATTAATTTTTTTGGGAATATTAGCATAGTTTTCTAGGCTACTTCCTATTGACTGGGGATGCTGGTAATCTTTGGGGGACCCTGATTTAGGGCTATGGCCCAATTCTGACTGGAATATTGTGTGAGACTTGAAGCTGTTCTGTATGTGGAGCTCAGAGGAAACTGTAACAGAGGCACTCTGAAATGTTGGATCACCTGGACCATCCTCTCCTATCAGAGATTTTTTGGGGGCTCTTCCTTGATTAAACCTGTTTTTTCTTAACTTAGAATGAATCCACAGCCTCTCATTTCCTGTGGAAACAAAAGCAGAATCTTTTCCCCAAAATAACATATCTTTTGACTTAAATTTTGAAGTCAAGATATTTTTAAAATATGTAGGTTGGTTTAATCCAGCAACATTTATAATCAAATATCTTTTTCAGCTGTTGCTCCTTCCTCAGCAGTCAAACAATTCAAAGACAACACAATAATATACAATATCCAGACTCTCTATTTTCCAACTTTATGTGGCTTTTTTTTATTACTCTAATTCTTTTTTAAGAACTTTTTTCTTTCTCTCCCAACCTACGTATAATTTTTAAATGCACCATAAACCATTTAGAGTTTCTTTTCTCTTCT
>JAQHUG010000012.1:2965551-3000974 GCA_028555095.1 Dicrostonyx torquatus | reverse complement strand
AAGGGTAGATATTGGAGAAGGGAATAAGATATCTACATTAAGGGAGTCATTTTAAGATTGGCAAGAGACTTGTCTCTAGAGGGGATCCCAGGTGTTCCCAGGGATGTCCCCAGCTAGGTAGTTGGGCATCAGAGGAGGGGGTGCCTGAACTGACCTTGTCTCCATTTCCTCATATTTTAAATTTGTAAGTCTAAAACCCTAAGCCTGATTGGTAGCCAGGGTTGCTGGCTTTGAGGCTGGTTCATTCCCTCACTGCATGTGTACGTGTTATCATCCTCTATGTGTATGTGACATGAAAGGATTGGGACAACTACTGAAGGTTGTCCTCTGATAGGCCTGTGAAGCAGAGTCCTGAGTAAGCTAGACTTCCTTCAGACCTCACGGGCTGTATGTTCTAGAGCAGAGAATGAATGCCTTACTAAAGGTGAGGTTTCTGATAGAAAGAGGTCTATTTATTCTTGTCTTTCCTGCCAAATGATGATGCTAGTTCCACTTTGTCCTTTCCAGTGTTGTCCTCTTTGACATCTTTGTCAATATTCTTACTCACAACCTTGCTGAGCCAGCTTACGAAGCTGATGTGGCACAGCTGGAATATAAACTGGTAGCTGGAGAACATGGTCTAATTATTCGAGTGAAAGGATTCAACCACAAACTACCTGTAAGTAAACGAGTTCTGTTTTCTCGGAGGGAGCTCTGAAATCCCATATTTATCTTTGTTGTCCCAAAGCACTATAAGCAGAGACCCAGTGGGCAGCGTCACAGGTTTACCTTGCATATGACAACTGTTCTTTGAACATACATAATAAGATTCCTGCCCTGGCTTCCCTCAATGATGGGCTGTGATGTGGAAACCCTTTCCCCATTCAAGCTGGTTTTGGTCAGTGTTTCATGGCAGCAACAGAGACGCAGACTAGAACAGGCCTATCCATGAATCTGGGCTTAATGATTCTCAATCTAAGGATTCTCCATGTCTGGGTGCCATGGTGGGGTGGAACGCTGGTTCTCATGCTCTTTGGCACATACTTTACTTACTGAGCCACCTCCCCAACCCACCAAGAGTTTTGTAAATATATATTTTATATATAAATATTTATATATATTGGGCTGGAGAGATGACTCAGAGGTTATGAGCACTGGTCCTGAGTTCAATTCCCTGCAAGCACTTGGTGGCTCATAATGATCTGTAATGAGATCTGGTGCCCTCTTCTGGCCTGCAGCCATACATGCAGGCAGAACACTATATACATACTAAAAAAATAAATCTTTAAAAAGAATACACTAATAGGATATATTAATGTATATTACCGGCAATGCATAGGAACTACCTGTGTTTTAGGTCTGCTCTTATTTTGGTTTGCTCTCTGTTTCTCTGAAGCCCACAGTGGCATTTAGGTTTGGTCTTCAGTAAATTCTCGCAAAAGAGCAATAACAAACTTACGGAAGGACGTTAATATTCTGGGTACTGGGTTCACATAAGAAAGGTTGCACAGGAAAGAACCTGGCAGAGTCCAGCCCTGCACTGACAAAACTCTGAAGTCTAATGCCTCCCTTTGTAGCATTGCTGCTGTCTGCCCAGCAGGGGACACTGTGGAGGGACTTACTTTTGTCCACCTTCAAGTGTAGCTTTAAGATTCAAACAGATTGAATCCCAGAATGCAGTGGGTGTCATCTGGGAAGCATGTTTAGAAAGCTGTTTAAAACCTTAGAAAATGGTGCTTTACAGGTTTTTGAGGTTTATCTCACCTTCATACTTAAAAATGATATATATTTATGTATAGAAAAATAAAGATTGATTTTATTTATAGGATATAGGTGTAAACTTCTTAAAATTTTTGAAAATTAAATATAACAACATTGTACAATAAATGATACACCTTGGCTAAGTTCCTGAATGACAGAGCTGGTTAGTGTTAGGAGGCTGACTATACAACTATGACAGTTGATCTAATAGCCTTTTCCCTTTGAAACAATTATTACCATTTAGAAATGATCAGAAATAAGTATTTGAGTTACAAATTGGAAAAAACAAAACAATGCCCAGGAAAAGGAAAAAGTTTAAATACTATCTAAAGAAAATAGTAAAACTTTACATTTCTGAATAAGATTTTTTTTTTTCTTTTTTGAGACAGGGCCTCACTATATGTTCCTGGCTGTCCTAGAACTGGCTCTGTAGACCAGGCTGGCCTTGAACTCACAGAGATCCCCTCTCTTCCTCCCAAGTGCTGGGATTAAAGGTGTGCACCACCATGTCTGACTTGGATTAAGACTAATATTAAACAGTTATCACTGCATCCAAAATTTATGTGCAGATAAAATAACCTTCCAATTAAAGGCACATTTTCAAGATAGTTTGGAAGGAGAAGGGTGAAAATGGAAGACAAACTGCCTCAGCTTTGAGGAATGTAGTGCCTTGGCCTCTGGTGACTGAGTCCTGAGCACTCCTCTCAGGTCCCTGCAGTGCCTGTTCCTGACTCCATGCTACCTGAGAAAAGCGTTTCCTCTCTGAAGCTGAGTGTGTTTCCCAAGCTTTGCTGCTAAAAATGCCTTTTCTTTTAGCTGCTCTTCCAGCTCATCATTGACTACCTGGCTGAGTTCAGTTCCACACCCGCTGTCTTCACCATGATAACTGAGCAGCTGAAGAAGACCTACTTCAACATCCTCATCAAGCCAGAGACTCTGGCAAAGTAGGTGAACACGGAACATGACTAAGAATGATTGACTTCCAGGAGGAGGAATATGGGTTGCTGAACTGAATAGTTTACCGTGTCAGTACCTTTTAACCTCCACTGCTGAGAAGAGTGCAGAAGGCATCTCAAACCTGAGCAAATGCAGAAACCCTCTGTGACAGGGATGTCTTGGCTGATTGTAACCTGCATGGGTATCTTTGTGTGAATCAGAAAAAGGTGCCTCAGGGTCCTCTGCATCATCTGATAAAAGAACTCCTTGTGGGAAGGGCAGAAAAAAAGGCTCCTGTGAGAGGACACAGCCCTTGGTCCACATGGCTTTAAGCCTCTTCATGACTTTATGGCTTAGGCATCTCTGTAAATGGTCATCCAACAGCCTGACCTTAAACATAGGCCCACTTTTGTTTGATAAGTGAGAAAGAAAAATTGAATCACACAGATAGTAAGAACTCAAAAAATCCAGTAGCTATTAGGGAGTCAGTTTGGAGATGGGGAGTGAAGTTAGTCAGTCACGAACTCAGGTCACTGCAATCATAGACATTTTACTATACTTTAGCTAGCATTACAAATTAGTGACATTTCTAACAAAACAGAATTAAAAAATTGTGTATAAAAATTAGTACAATTAGTTAATTTGAGTCAGGAAGGTGCATTGTATTGATGAAGAAACCCATTTAAAACTTTGTATGCAGTTAATCGCTGCTTTGGCTATTTTGGCATTCATTTTTCTCCATCATGTTATGGTGGGAATCACCTGTCTTGAAACATTTTTACAGAATCTTGACCTACCTTTTTCTTAGGATACATTTCTTACAACATTTGTTTTAAATGTCCTTTTTGCAGAGATGTGAGACTTTTGATCCTGGAATATTCCCGCTGGTCTATGATTGACAAGTACCGGGCTTTAATGGATGGCCTTTCCCTTGATTCTCTGCTGAACTTTGTCAAGGATTTTAAATCCCAGCTCTTTGTTGAGGGCCTGGTGCAAGGGAATGTCACCAGCACGGTGAGTGAGGTGCTCTTACAGTGGGAGGGCCCTGTGGATTTCATTCTTCTCCCGAAAGGTTTTGTTGGGCCAGCATCACCAAATTCTGGTAGGAATTCCTGATCCCTGATGCCAGGCCAGGTCTTATGAAAAAGACTGTTTATGACTGAGTGAAAGGGGTTTGTTATTATTTTGCTTTAGTTAAATTTGCTTAAGATCACATGAGAAAAATCATAATGTAGAGATTAAAATAGGAAGAGGAGAGCGATAGTGTGCTGCACATACATGCACAGCCAGAATCTGCATGCAGGCTTGGCCAAGCTCAGCAGTGAAATTTTAAGTATCTAAGTAGTAAGATGGACAGAAAAGGTGGAATGGTAGTTTCCAGGGGTCAGTGGGGCTGGAAGGGAGGCAGAAGAGAGGTGTTTAATGGGTATATAATTCTGATTTTCCAAGATAGAGATGTTTTGAAAATATGTCTCACAAGCATGACTATAGTTAATTGTGTGTATAAGACATATATATATATATATATATACATACACACACACACATATAATTTTTTTTTTTCAAAACAGGGTTTCTCTGTGTGGCCATAGCTTTCCTGGTACTCACTCTGTTACCAGGCTAGCCTTGAACTCACAGAGATCTGTCTGCCTCTGCTTCTTGAGGATTAAAAATTGTCCTGGGATTAAGAATTGTATACTTTGTTAAGTGATAAGCTTTGTTATATGAAAATGACGGAAGCCTGAAAATAATGAAGTAAATGAAAAGTGCTTAGGAGATAGCCAGGGAGATGTCCAAACTCTCTGCCTGACTGGGGGAGGCAGAGTGGGAAAATGGTCCCTCTTAGATCTGTGGCTTCTATTCTTCCCCTTCTTGTTTTATCTTCCAAACCCCAAGCCAGCCTTGGTTGGTTTCTGTCCTGCAAACAGAAAGACTGCCCAAAGTCTCAATAGCAAGAAAAGCAGGACTAGCTAGTTGTCTAACACAGTGGGAGGTCCAGGCAGGAGTTTAGGCTGAAGACTTGATGTCATGAAGTAGCTGCAGGGGAAATTATTACAGAATTGAGCTTACCATCACTTAGCATCTTATAGGCAGAACATAGTCTCAGGAGGAACAGAAGGGATGCAGTCAGTCAGTCAAGTGTTGTTCTGTTGTTTACTCTGTCATAGCAGGCTGTGTCAGCTGCTCAAACTTCCAAAATACAGCATGGCCAAGCTAGATAAGCCAGTGTGAAATGGGGTGTTCAAGTGTGAATACACTAGGCGGAGGGGCAGCTTGAGTCATTTAGCATTTGATAAACATCTTGTCCAGCGATTAGGTGACAGGCTCTGCTGTCTGTCCTAAGTGCTGCAGAAATTGGAATTATTTTCTTATCTTTTTAGGAGTCTATGGATTTCCTGAAATACGTTGTTGAGTAAGTATTGAATTTTTCCTCCGAAGTTTAGTGCTCTTTCCAGAAAGAAACATTAAGCTGGAGCTCAGCTGACGGTTACTCAGCTCTCAGACCCTCCCGGCGGTTGCTTTTCTTAGCCTGATGTAAACAGCAGTTGAGAGGGAGGTGCAGCCTGTGTTCTTCAGTTTGGGGCTGGGGAAGAGCACTAGGTGTGCCTGTGTTACCTGCACTAACTCTTTCGCAGCAAGCTGAACTTCATGCCCCTGGAGCAGGAGATGCCTGTGCAGTTCCAGGTGGTGCAGCTGCCCAGTGGCCACCACTTATGCAAAGTCAGAGCTCTGAATAAAGGTGATGCTAACTCGGAAGTCACTGTGTACTACCAGGTGAGTTGGCCCCACCGCTCAGCAGATCTCCAGTACTTAGGCTGAGTTCACCCTTTTGTTGCATTAAACTTGGGGGAGTTTGTGTAGTTAAAAACCGTCACTAATATGTTCCTCCCTCTTTTGAAAAAATCACACTGAGTATTGTTTTATTAATCAACGGGTAATGTAGAACACATAATAATGTGATGGAGCCGGGTGGTGGTGGCACATACCTTTAATCCCCAAACTCGGGAGGCAAAGGCAGGAGGATCTTTGTGAGTTTGAGGCCAGCCTGGTCTACAGAGCTAGTTCCAGTGCAGCTGGGACTGTTACACAGAGAAATCCTATCTTGAAAAACCAAGAAAAAAAAAAGTGATGAAAATTCCTACATAGTTCCTAACAGAACCCAAGCAGTAAGATCATTTTAAAGGACAGCTTGGAAAGAAATGAAATAAACCTAGCTAAGCAATCAGCATAGAACAAACTACCAGATGAGAAAAAGCCATCACCTGTTTTTTGTGGGATGGTAAATCCAAGGCAGTTTGCTATTCTCTGGGACTCAGGTCCTTTGTGTGTGTGTTCTTTCTGCAGTGGAGGGCTGGGGTTGGGTGTGGGTAGGTCTGTAAAGAAGGCTTCCCAGCAGCCACCAGTCCGCTGAGCCTGCTGCAGCATGGCCTTGTTTACGTGGTTTTTTTTTGGGGGGGCGACTTTTATTGTGTGGCTGATCATGGGCCCGTTTTATGTACATGTGTTTCAACAGGTGCATGTGGAAGTAGGTCAGAGGCCAACCTTGGGGATCATTCCTTAGGTGCCATTCCCCTAACCCTTTCCTTAAGAACATGGAGACAAGGACTGGCTTGGAGGACACAAACAGGCAAGCCTAGTGGCCAGTGAGCCCAAGGATTACAAGTACATGCCACCATGCCAAGAATTTTTTTCAGAAGAATTATTTTATGAGTATGGGTGTTTTGCCTGAACGTGTCTGTGTACCACATGAGTGCCTGGTACCTGCAGAGGCCAGAAAAGGGTGTTGGATCCTTGGAACCGGAGTTAACTGTGAGCCACCATGTGGATGTTGGCAATTAATTCCAGCCCCAAACCCATCATTTTTTAAATGTGGACTCTGAGGATTGAACTCAGGTCCTTGTGCTCGTAGGGCAAGCACTTAACCTCTGAGCCATCTCGCCGTCATTCCTCCTCCTCCCCACATCTTTTCTTATTTTGACATTGTCCTGGTTGTCAGAAGCATATTCGTCTGCCTGATGCCCTGGCCACCTCATACTAGCTGCTTCCATTAGGAAACTTTCCCTTCTCACAGAACACACTTGAGTGGTCATGAGGTAGTCCCCTTAAAGGGAAACAGGAAAGATACGGAATGAGTCTGTCCAAAGAATCTGCAAGAGACCTACTCCAACATGTACCAGCAGCACCCTTGTTTGGCCTCCACCCATCTTTTACCTGAGTTAGCCTGCTACTCTCCAAACTTCTTGGGTACTTCCACAGTACTTGGTTTGTGTCTATTTGTTTGACTGCAGAAGCTACTTTTCAGTTTTCATGCATTTTGAGAAACAGATTCAGGTCCTCCAATCACTCAACATTTCCTGCTGTCCTCCTTAGGGCTTTCAGCTATGTACTCGATTTTACAGTGTATTCTGAGCCTTGCAGGGAGGACCTGTCCTGTCAGGCTTAGTATTGTTGGCTTCACCCATGTCTACCTGGAAGTCAGTGCCAACAATACAGGTGTTCCAGCACTATTCCTGTTCTTAGGCTAGTGGGAAGGCATAGTAAACAGGATTGTTGAAACAAGAAGCTAAGGAATGAAATCCAAGAAAGTAGTTGCCAAGATCATTAAACCCTTGCTTGTAATTGTAAGTCACTGCTTGTCTGATCAAGTTTTCCCTTCAGTCAGGTACCAGGAGTCTAAGAGAATACACTCTTATGGAGCTACTTGTGGTAAGTTCATGAAGTGGTGTTCAGGAGTTCCTAGTCTACCTACCATGGGGCCCACCTTCATGCCTAAGGGATGTGGAACTGTGCTAGTCAGAAACTTGTAAATGGAAGGTCAGGTGGTCATTTATTCTCATCCAATATGAACAGCCAGGGGCCTGGACCATTTAGGACTATATGGGAGAAGGACTTGGAATGAGAAATAGCTGATGGAAAGTATGTTGAATTACAGATGCACATGGAAGAGCCCTGCTTTGACTTCCTTCGAACCAAGCAGACCCTCGGGTAAGAGTGCTGGCAAGAGCACTGAGAGCCTGGAACTCCCTTGCAGAGCTTGCCAGTCTGCTTTGGCCCTCCCATACCTTACAATATAGTACCTGTATGTCAGTATTTCTCCAGTTTCTATGTTGGACTGTGATCGGGTTTTCAGTTTGTTCAGGCATCTGGATAAGCCAGAAAAGTGAGCTTGTACCCAGTTCAGCATCAGGGTGGGTACCTTCACCCCATGTTCAGTGCTTTTCTGGACAGGAACCAGGTGACCACATGAACTCCTCTAACTTCTCTGTCTGGCTTTAGGTACCACGTCTACCCAACATGTCGGAACACATCTGGGATTCTAGGATTCTCTGTAACTGTTGGGACCCAGGCAACCAAATACAAGTAAGAGAGTAAATGGGTACACTCCTGGTTTTCCAGACGTGGGGGTGGGGTAGGGCACTACAGGTGCATCCCTGAATCTTGTACAGCTGTGGCTATGCATGGTATGCTTTTAGTTGGAAGGGGTGAGGTGGATAGTGGACAGCCCATCTAGGACTAATCAGAGCTTTATGGGTCCATAGGGTGTGACTCAAACCCTATAGGTCACTCTGCAGGACTTATTAATGTTTGTTTTCACAAAGAAAATGGATGTTGGACTGATGATGTGGTCATCACTGAATGCACAAAGCCCTGGCCCTGGGTTTGATTCCCAGTACCACATAAAGCCAGGGATAGCATAGCATCATCTTGCAGTCAAGGCCAGCCCAGGCTGCATGACTGTCTTAAACTGCAAAACCAGCAGATGGCTCTGCGGTCAGGAGCACTTGTGCTCTCACTAGAGATGTCCCCGCTGACAGGTCATAGCTATGATCAAGCTCTGACATCACTTCAATGGTGGCTCACAACCGTCTCTAACTCCAACTTCAGGGAACCTAATGTGTTCTTCTGACCTCTGTGGGTACAGGTACACACGTGAGCAAAACATCCACACACATAAATCTTAACCCCCACCCCAGCCACATAAACACACTGAACCTGAGGTGTAAGGCCTTGACAGTTTCAGCTGTGGCATGGCCCAGCTGGCCACCATTGTGTCACTGCGTGAGTACTAGGAAATGTGGCTGGAGATTAGAGGAACAGGATGTTCTCATTTTCTTTGTTCTCCTTGCTTAGGGTGAAAAACATTTAGCCTTTATGTGAGTGAACCTGAATTACTTTGGCTTCTATTCAAATTCTTTCAGCTCTGAAATTGTTGACAAGAAGATAGAAGAATTTCTTTCCAGCTTTGAGGAGAAGATTGAGAACCTCACTGAAGATGCATTCAACACTCAGGTGACTGTTACTCGGTCTGTTCATGTCCCAATATATCTAACCAATTTCCCTTTAAAACCCAACGTGCACGCATGCCACACTGGCACGTCTGAATGGGTGCGATGTTGTGGCTGACAGGTCACAGCTCTGATCAAGCTGAAGGAGTGTGAGGACACCCACCTTGGGGAGGAGGTGGACAGGAACTGGAATGAAGTGGTGACACAGCAGTATCTTTTTGACCGCCTTGCCCATGAGGTAATGAGTTTTCAGATTAGGACAGCCCTGAGGACTGTACGCTGAGTCTCGGGTTCAAACAGCATATGTGGAGGAGGAACCTAGGCCACGGGTCCTGGTTGTCTTTCTCTTAAGTCTTTAGTTGTTAGAGTTCCTGTAATTTCTCTGTAAGATGCTAACCTTTACCTCTGTATACATGGACCAGTTCAGCCAGAGAAGCTCCACTTTGAGGTTTATTAGACTTGATGAGGGTAATTTATGGGTTTCTACTAAAGAATATATGGAGTTCCTAAAGGTCTTTTGGTAACTTCTAGCTAGAATTAGTGAAACCATCACAAAAGAGCTTTGGTCCTCTCATCCAGATGACTGATGATAAGCACTGTATCCATTCTGTGAGCCAGCTGACCCGCCTTCACAGTTGAGTGTGAAGGGCCTGTGAGACATGAGCTGCAGTCCTCTGCTGTAATCACACCTGTGCTAATGTAGACAGCTGTGAGGATCTCTGTCCTTTTGTGGAAAGGTGGGGGCAGACTGAGCAAGCTCCTTAAGATAAACTTAAGGTGCTGAGGAGTGGGGACAGAGGTCTGCCAAGGACAACACCAAGGACACCTGTTTCTTTCCTGTCTTCTCTGCAAGATTGAAGCACTGAAGTCTTTCTCAAAGTCAGATCTGGTTAGCTGGTTCAAGGCTCACAGAGGACCTGGAAGTAAAATGCTCAGTGTCCACGTGAGTACACTCAACCATTCGGAGTTGCTGGCACCTAGCTGGCAAATTTTTCACCCAAGTCTTTGGCCGCTTCCAGACACCTAGCTGGCCAACTTCTCACCCAAGTCTTTGGCCTCTTCCAGGTTGTTGGATATGGGAAGTATGAACTGGAAGAAGATAGCGCCCCTTTTGGTGAGGACTCCAATTCTCGTGAAGGGATGCAGCTGACCTACCTGCTACCCTCTCCTCTCCTGGCAGATTCTACCATCCCCATTACTGATATCAGGGCCTTCACATCAACACTCAGCCTCTTCCCCTACCACAAAATAGTCAAATAAACTGCAGTCTCACTGGCCTGAAGCAGCGTGTATTTAAAGCCGTGTGCGAATTGTATGGAGTTTCACTACTTCCTTAGGGCTTCATTGGATTTTGCGATGGCAACCTAGGATTTGATTTACTTTTCTCTCCTCTGCAAGACTAACCCAGGGTTACTGCATTGGATGGCAGTGAGCTAGTAGCCAAGTGTGACCCAGACATGTCAGCAGCTTGCCTGGCCTGTGTCCTCGGAGGAGGAGAACCCAGTTCTTGTGTGCCTACATGTAACTAATTTGTTATAGCACCAAACTGCCCTGTTTTGTTTTTTAATGTATTTTTAAATAAACATAGTTCTGTATTTCCCATCAGATCAAGCCATCTCCTGTGGCTTTTTTGGGGGGTGGGGGAGATGGAAATGGTGTGCTCCTCAAGCCCTGGAAGGCAGGAAGCCTCAGTCCCAGGTTGCCAAATTGGTTTCCAAGGTTAGTTACATAAACAATGAAAAAAACATATTTTTAAAAAGGTTGGAAATTATTTTATGAAGCCTTAAGAAGCACTGCAGATAATTGGACTAATCCAAGTTTAGATACAATCTAATAGTTCAATTCTAAAATAAAGGTTATAGTGAACCATGAAATTTCCTAATACTTGACTTTCATACATTGCTCTGATGTTCTAAAAGGGCTCTGCAGAAGCAGTGTCTACAGGTGGTGGACTTGTGCAAAAACTCAGGTGTATCTGTGTATTGTGACTAGAACCCAAGATTATATGAACTACGAGACAAAGATTTTATGCCTGAACAGCAGAGTTAGAGGACAGGACACTAAGACCAGGGTCTGTCTGTAAATGCTTTTCAAAGCATGGGATCTGGAAAAGGAAAAGACATCTTGTTTCAAAGCCTGAAGTTTTTCTCAGGACTGAAGTCAGAATTGTAACTGCCACAGAGGAGAAAGGGAAGCGTTTTCCACTTTAATTGTTCATCTGTGTCGTCAAGTCCAGTATCCCTGAGATAGGAACCACTGCAATAAGAAAGGAAGTGACAGGTTCTCCTGAAGGAAGATCGATTGTTGCTTAATTACGCCTACTGCCTGGTCACCAGGTGTGAACTGAGTCACCAGCCTAATGTTTCACAGCACCAAGACGCTTCAGTAATGGTTCGTCATATACCCAGCACTCTCCATCTTCATGGAAGAACTACAAAAGGAAGAGAGGACACGGTTAGATAGTGCACACTGTATTCCACGCCATGAACCACCTGCTGAAATGAATGTCAGGCAGGGACCAGGGGAACTCGGGTTTACCTCTTCAGTATTCACAGAAATTAACAAGTTACTGCTCGAAGCTACAGAGGAAGCAGGATCAGGACTTACCCTCGTCTCCCACTGAATTTCCTTCTCCTTCCTTTCTCGGGCTTCTGCTCTTTGTCTTTCTTCAAGTCTGTGCTTTGCTTCAGTTGCTGCATCAATGTCTCTGATTTTTAAATTGAAAGTGACATCCTTCCAAAGGCTAAAGAGATGGAAGGACCTGTGAGCTGGAGAATATAAACCTACAGCCACCTGACAGCTGCTGAGTGCCGCAGTACAGACTAGACCTCCTTAAGCTGCTAACGGTACCAGAGCAGTAAAGAGCCCTCTGCTACTTGTCAACAGAGGAAGTAGGCACAGGCAGCTTGACACATGGTAGGACAACAGCAGGAGCTAAGACTTAGGAGTCTGCCTCTGTACAACTCTAGGGGGGTCAGTTTATTTTTTGGGCTTGAGAGTCTTTACTATAAACTGAAAGGGGAAAGGGTCAAGAGGTCAACTGCAGGGACTTAAGGGCATAATAAGTGGCTCCTTTATGTTGCTGCTATTTCAACTGTAGGGAAAGAGGCAGAGAGAAGTCAGCAAACTTAGCTGTAGTTACAAAGCTCTTAAATGTGGGAACTGACAAAGGGCCCAGGCACTGGAGCTCAGTCTGCACTGTTTTTCAATGCTGTCTCCCAGACCCACCTGGACCCGGGCCTAGGCAAGCAGGAAGCACCATGGCAGCTGCTCTAGTTATGGCTCCTTACCAGCGGGACTCATACTCGTTCTGATCTTCCAACTTCCTCACTTTTTTCTTGATTATAGGCAACTTCTTGGTATCTACAAAGATGGTATTTTCCTAGATAATGAGAGGTAGAATGGTGTGTTATCAATCAGTGTTACTACAGAGTCAACTTCCCAGGAGACTTTAACACATAGATCCTGTATAGCTCAGCACAGTGAGTTTCAGATGCAACCTAAGTCCAATAATTCAGCTCAATTCAGCATGGCTGTGTGTTCACTACATGCAAGAGCTATCTCTTGGAGCTACACCACTTCTATCAAGTAATCCTCATGTTGGGCAGCCTCTCTGAAGACAGGCTCAAATCCTCTCAAAGCCAGTGAATTTTATCATAAACTTGAGTGCATAAAACACAAATTAGCACTTTGTACTGGTTAATTTTATGTCAACTTGACACAGGTTAGAGTCATCTGAGAGAAGGGAGCCCCAACTGAAAAACTGCCTCCCTAAAACTGGGCTCTAGGCAAGCCCTAGGTCATGTTCTTAGTCATTGATGTGGGTATCATCCCTGTTCTGGCTGGTCCTGGGTTCTCTCTCTTTTTTTTTTTTTTGGTTTTTCGAGACAGGGTTTCTCTGTGGCTTTGGAGCCTGTCCTGGAACTAGCTCTTGTAGACCAGGCTGGTCTCGAACTCACAGAGATCCCCTGCCTCTGCCTCCCGAGTGCTGGGATTAAAGGCGTGCGCCACCATTGCCTGGCTTCCTGGGTTCTCTTAAGAAAGCAGGCTGAGCAAGCCATGATGATCAAGCCAGTAAGCAGCATCCCTCCATGGCCTCTACATCAACTCCTGCCCTGCTTGAGTTTCTGTACATACTTCCTTAAATGATGAACTGTTACATGAAACTGAGTGAAATAAACCACTTCCTCCCCAAGCTGCCTTTAGTCACGGTGTTTCATCATACCAATAATAACCCTAACTAAGCACATTTCATCTTACAAACCTTTTGACAAGAGACTGAACATTCACCAGGTGACTACCAAGTATGGTGATATTATTTTGTTTGTGCTTTAACAAATAAAGCTTGCCTGAAGATGAGAGTGCAGAGCTAGCCACTAGTTAGCCATAGAGGCCAGGCAGTGGTGGCACACACCTTTTATCCCAGCACTCAGAAGACAGGGGCAGATGGATCTCTGTGGGACTCAATCAGTCTAAAAGAGAAACAGAGCTCACATCTTTGATCCCAGCACTTGGTGGATGATAGGAGGTGGAGATAGGAGGTGAAGATAGGAGTGATATGGTTGGGGAAGAGACAGGAACTCAGAGCATTCTCAGGCAAGGCATTCAGTAGAGGTAAAAAGTCTCTCTAGTCGCTGGCTCATTACTTCTCTGATCTTTCAGCATTTACCCCATATCTGACTCTGCATTTTCTTATTAAGACAAATTAGAATTCAAGCTACAGCCAAGTGTTGCTTCAGATTATTGTTTTAAGACCTGAAAAAAGTAAAGGCCATTCTGTTACCTGTACTGTAGGAAAGTGAGTTGGGAAGGAGGAGGGAGGGAAGGCTTGCCCAGAAGAGATGAAGGAAACTACATACACAAAGGGCAGGCTACATACAATGCAGCTTAGACAAATAGCAAAACACAGTTCTTACCCCTGTTGCATATTTTGCATACATGATACCATTCCATTCCCCTTCAATTGAGCAGAAAGATTTCTTGTCATTTGGAGAACTAAATAGGAAAAAAACCAGTTTATATTAGTCTCAAGTTTCTCAAGTAGTTTATATTAGTCTCAAGTTTCTCAAGTAGTTTATATTAGTCTCAAGAAAGTGGTCAGAAGAACAAGCAGCTGCAAACCCCTTTCACAGTGAGACGCTGTCTGACCTGTTCTTCCTTACTCAGGACAGCAGTCTTCAGAGGGTGTGTGGATGTAGCAATGGATTGCATACACACACCACAGGAGAGAACTCATCTATAAATTACATCAAAGCTCAGGGATGCTCCAAACATTCCTAACCATGTCTTCCTTCTGAAGGCAGCAGAGTGGCAGTGTCAACTGTGCCACTCAGGCCTGCCCACTTCCTTATCAGTAGTAAACTTTTCTGTCCATGGTTCCATCCTACTTTGGGGATGGGGTGGCAGCTGATTCTTACATTCAAATTAAATCCTCTTGAAAACTGATTAACCAGCTGGTCAAGCATTACTCCATCAGGATACTGTTTTCAGGGAACAACAGGACAGCCTCCTCCTTTTGCAGGCAGTGTCTGATCTACAAACTCTGTTACTCAGACACACAGCTGCCTCCCAGGTCCTAACTATTGAAAAAAAAATCATGCCAGATACCAATGTGTGATGTTTTCTGTTTTTCCCTAGCAAAAGGACAGAAAATGAGGGCTTTGTGCAGGCTTGCAGGTGCTTTACTGGGGGACGCACAGCCTGTTTTCACGGTCCAGCCTGGCAAGAAGGTTGGACTCTATGGCACAGGGAGCTTGACACCGGATCCCCAGTATACAAGTCCTTAGGGAGGAAAGCCTGCCCGCCAACCCCGACTGCTCTGGGCCCAGGGTGTAGGTCTCTTCTGACATGAGGTTTGTTTTAAGATGGAGAAGGCTTACAAAGTCCGTTGATGGTTAGTTCCTAACAGAGCTTCAAGAGAGTAAAGTACTTCAGAAAAGTGAAACACTGAGGCAGAAAAACAAAATACCTACAAAATCTCTGCAGTAATTCTGTGCTTCTTGCCCCCATAAAAAGGTTTAGTGTGGAAGACGATATTTGCACTGTAACCCGTTTTGGAGCAGTTAATATTGCATTCTCCTCCTAATTCCACCCAGGGCACTGTCAGGATAGACCTACAAAATCAAAGGTTTTGAGGTAAGACTGGAGGTTCGGAGAGAAAGGAGGGGCATGGCTTAAGAACCGCAAAGTTGCAGCTGATAAAAAGCAAATCTACTTGCCTTCCGTAGCCATTGGGGAAGGTGAGGATGTAGTGCTCATCGTACTCCAGACAAGAGACACAGCCTGTGGAAGAACAACAGCCTCTGCTAGGGCAGCAGCCACAGGCCTGCCGCCTGGCTGACGGCTATGGATGCTGTAGGACACACCCACCCCTGCTCTCTTCTCCAAATTCATTTGCATGTAAATTATGACACCCAGCCTTACTTTCAGGGGTCATTTTTCCTTAAGAAAAATACTAGAATCCATACTACCACATACTTACCCTGACCTATGTTGTGTACCCCAATTGACATCCCAAGGAATTTTGATTTAGTCCAGATATGAGCATTGAATTGTATCTTCTTGTTAAAACACTCAGCGTAAAAGGCTGAAACTGAAAAAGAAAGTGTTTCCCGTGAGTGTTGAGCAGTCACTTCTCCAAACTGACTGGCCCCACGGAAAAGCCTTTGTCCTCACAGAGAAGAACCTCGGGTCATGGGGTCATGCTTTCCCCTGAGCAAATACACTCAGAGCCAGTGGGCAGCGCTCCCCACCACCCCAAAATTAGATCATAATCCATAAGGTTTACGATCTGGTCAGCAAATCTTTGCTCATGCTCTCCCTCCCTGATCTGGGCCCCTTCAATATTTCTACTCTTTTTTGTTTCTTGAGACAGGGTTTCTATAATTATAGCCCTGGCTGTCCCAGGTTGGCCTCAAACTTACAGAGATCCACCTACCTCTATCTCCTGAATCCTGGGATTAAAAACAAGTGCCATCATGCCCAGTTCAATATTTTCACTCTTAACACTACACTGAACAAAGATATTGAGGCTATGTATTCTCCCCACCATGTCTGGAATACATTGTGCAGAAACGACAAACGTCTCCAAGTTGCCATGGGTAAGGTGACTTTAGAAGCACTGCACGTTAGTTCCCAAACCCCTTCATTTTGTACACACTCAGTGATGCTGAGTCTTTGAGACTACAGTTTCCAGTTCAGGTAACGGGAAGGACAGCACTCAAGTGACAAGTCACTTGACCTGGCTGTCATGCACTGGATGACAGGCTTTAGGACAGTTTAAGACTGTAGGAAAAACCTGTAACTTACTGGGTGGATGATGGGAAACTTGCTCAGCCACAAACGTTACACTGTTCTTAGAAACCCAGGGTACAGGCCCTTCTGAAACAAGCTCCTAGAAAGAATCGTAACATCAATTAAAAAATGTTTCAGATGATGCAGAATCTAATCTGGTTCCTCCTGGACACACACATTCCCATTGTGGCACTTAACTACACTGTCAGGGGTTTGTAGTTTCCCCGACTAGACTAAAATTTTGAAGGCTTCATGTGCCTAACGTGAGATGGGCTATGAAGCCAGGCCTGAAACAGCCATCCTTGTGAATGAACAAGAACTAGTATGCACTGCTTCTCTCTTTAGTAAGGACTACACATTAATGTGGCTCCTGGAAATAGATACAGGAGTCTCATTTTCCACAAGATTATTATGGGCCAGGCACTATGGACTGAGACCTTTTACATGGCCTACATTCTTTGTTGTTGGTCTCTGTCTGCAAAACAACTCTAAATAGAGCCCTGAGCCAGTGAGATGGCCCATCACGTGCCATGAAAACCTGGAAACCTGAGTTCCACCTCTAACACTCATGTAAAATGGAGAGAATCTACAAAGTTGTCTTCTGCTCTCATATCCACCATGTCCCCCTGACCAATAAATAATCGAATGCATAAATATCAGAGCCCTGGGCTCAGCTCTAGGCTACCTACTCTTCTCTAGCCGGCTGTACTCTAACATAACTTCATCCAGACCATCAAGGACACTAGAATCTCTCTTCTCCAGAGTTCTCTAGCAAGCACACACTCTCCCTCGACAGTAAACTGACAACCGGAGCTGCTGACATCCAAGTGCAAGGACACCTCTCTAACATCTTTCTTCCTGAGTCTGCTTCCCATACATCAATCTCACCTTGCACGTGCAGCTGCGGCTTTCTCTAGAATACTGCCTCTTTAAGCATTGTGCTTCCAAATTTAGTTTTCATAAAATCATTATAATGATCTTTTCTCAAAGCAAGACCAAGACCCCAATAAGTCACAAACTTACCATTATGGTGCACAAAACCGTTGTGATTTGACTCAATGCCCATCCTCAGATCATGCTACTCTTTTACTTCCCCTCTACTTAGAGAAATGCTCATCAACAATGCTCTTTGTATAGTGAGCATCTGAGATCATTGCTTTCACCATTATTTGATCCTGATAAAGGGAATCTTAAATCATTTCACACAGTGTGAAATAACTGAAAACCATAACACAGGGCCACCAGAAGGCTCAGCTGGACAAAGTGTCTGCTGCCAGGTCTGAGTTCACTCCCCAGACACACACAGAGAGAACTGCCTCCTGGAGCTGAACTCTGAGCACACAAGTGTCTACAGCACACACTCAACCACATTCACAGAAATACACACACATACACACACGCACACACACTCTCTCTCATACACACGGGGGGGGGGGAGAACTCACTGTGCTCTCTTCGGCATCATTCGGCAGTGTCCAATGGCACTGAAAGATCTCACCCAAGATAGGATTGTACGGCTTTTTGGCTACTGATCCTCTCCTTCCAGCATGGAAGGCCGAGAGGTACCATTTCACAACCTGAACCATTCGATCCCTGGGATCCTTCTGGTCACTAATGCTGGAAAAGACAATGACAAATGTGATGTTCTGCCTTTAGGCAGGATGCACACTGGTGTAGCATGCAGCATTGGTCTACCTCGGGCCACATGTACTGTGGACGCTAATTCCAATTGGACACCAAGGTACAACATATACGACTAATTCGTTTACTTACGGTTTGGCTAGAAGACTCTAGCAAATGTTTATATCCATTTAGTTAATCATTACCCAGTTAGAACTTCCCTCATTCCTAGAGGCCCCAGCTCCCTCTGCACACTCCATGCCCTCCCGAGGCAAATACTGCTGCTAGTTTTGGGGGCCAAATCTTGCTTTGCTTATTCTAGGACTTTCTGCAAGGGTGCTGCTTCACTGCTAGAGAGACTCCCTATATTCCAAACCACCAATCACTAATTTAAATATTGCTTGGTTTTTGAAAGAGGGTCTTAGTCTGTGGCCATACTGGCCTTGAATTTGAGTTGATTCTCCTACCTACTTCTTTTAAGAGCTGAGATTACAGGTGGCTTATGCCACCACATTCAGCTGACTTAATTATTTTATGGTCTAAGAGCCATTATGTGATTATAACTGTTTTTAATTGGTTCAGATATTCTATGAGATTACTGATTTTTAAAAAAAATTTATTATTTTATATTTTATGTGTATTGGTATTTTGCTTGCATGTATGTACATGCACTACATACATGCCTGGTGCCTGTGGGAGACAGAAGAGGGTGTTAAGATCCCCAGGAATTAGAGCTACAGATGACTGTCAGCTGCAGATGTCTGGGTTCTGAGAACCAAACCTGGGATCCTTGGAAGAGCAGCCAGAATTCTTAACTACTTAGCATCTCTCCTGCCCTTCTTGGGATGACTCTCCAGTCAACTCTAGAGGAACTGGCTAGCTTATTTCTCCCTGTGGTTTTTTCTTGTTTTGTTTGGTATTGGGGGTGGTACTGGTGATCGTGTGAGGGCTTCACACTTGCTAGGAGGTCACCTTACTACTGGGCTATGCTCTAGGCCTGCTGCATATATCTTGAAGTTGTGTGTGTGTCTATATTTTTTCCTTGATAAATTCACTCTTTCACCATTACAAACTGACCCTATCTGTCTCTGGATTTGTTTGTTTTGAAACAGGATCTCACTCTTTAGCCGAAGTGCTTACTATGTATGCTACAGCAATGCTCCTGCCTCTACCTCCTGAATGCTGGGACTACAGAACATTTATCTTCTTTGCTCCTTTGATGCTAATACAGTCATAAGACTTTGCTGTGTTCAGTGTTTTGCATGGTGTGGTAGTTTGAATGGGAATGCCCCCCTCCACCATAGGCTCAAATGTTTGAATGTTTAGTCCCCGGTCATTAACTGTTTAGAAGGATTAGAAGGTGTGTGCTTGCTGGAGAAGGTATGTCACTGGGGATGGGCTTGAAACTTTCAAAAGTCCAAACCAGGCCCAGTGTCTGTCTGTCTTTCTCTCTCACACACATCCCTGCTACTGTCGTTAGGCATCTGATTCCCCTGAAAGCAATACAAATAGGCATCATCTGTCAATTATGTATTAAATTTACTGAACACTACCATAGATTTTTTAAATACTTGCACTTTGAGAACTGGTAACACGATTCTCTTAAATTTCGCTTTCTGCTCCTTCTCTCTCTCCTCACCCCTCTCTGTGGTTAGCCAGTGTGTCCATCGACTATGAAACCTCAATGATGTGCACATGGCTTCAGGAAGCCACGGTTCCTCCACAACAAGGGATGCAGTTACAGAATATGGACTAGAATATTTCCTGGTAACAAAGTTTGCCTGCTGCTAGCAAAAAGCAATGAACCTTTGTCAATCTCTCTGGTGTGATTTCTTTCCTGTGCACATAGCTCAGACTGCAAGCTTTACATTACAGCTTATGATTCAGGCAATAATTGCACTTTCCAACATTTCCTTGCTTCGGGTTGTAACAAAGTACAAATGACAGGGACTTTAGAAAGGTTTGCTGAGAAAATTAAATGAATTTCAAGTAAGTTCATAGACTGGACCTTTTAAACTCCATCTGCCTACCTGTTAGCTAGCTGGCTTTAAAGAAGCTTCCGAGGTAACTGATTTGACGGCTCCCCCCCACTCCACTATAAGACCTAAGCAGCAGGCCCTCAAAAGATTCAACTTCTACCCCAAATGCTTGAAAGAATACAGAGGGCCCAGCAGGGAGTCCTGGACAGAAGGCTATCAAGCAGTAACATCTGTAAAGATGACAAACTGCTGTGCTTGACCAAGTACCTCACGAACAGGTCCGGATGGGCGAAAAAGTCTGCATACATTTCTAAAAGAGATCTTCTCTCAAGAATAAACGTTGGAAGAACTACCTGTAAAACACACATTTGACTCCTGAGGCTCGAATTCCACAAGAAATGGATTTCTGCATAGCAGGAAGACATTCTTCCATCCCATCACACCCACCACAGGTCCTCAGTTGGGCTTTACTGAACCCTTTCCCAAGATGCCCTGGTTCAGAACCCCCAGGGCCCCGCCCATCAGATGTGGAACCCCAGAGGGGTCTCAACAATTCCATGGGCTTCTTCTGCACAGATCTCTGCCATCCCTCAGTGTGATACACTAGTACTTATATCTTAGTTGGAATATAACAAACATCACACAAGATTTAAGTGCCCTGGGGTCCAGCTGAGGGAAATATGCTCTGGGAATGAGAAAGAGGCAGAGCTAAGAAACAATGCGTCAAGTTGCTTCCTAGAGGACAATAAGGCTATAATAAGACAGAAGTGACACAGAAGACGACATGAAGATGTGGGGACAACTACTCCCTCACCCACAGACACAGTAGACAGAAGCACAAACCCAGAGTGTGACACATACTAGCAAGGAAATTATATGGATCCTGTCAGACTCCAACATTTTAATTTTCAATAAGTATTTTCATGCCAGAAGGCATGAATCTAAATATGGTTCAGAATCTAAATATTGTGAGGGTGGCAAGAATTTCTCATTTGGGGCAAATCAATCTCAGTTCTTAATCCATACAGCCCACTGACTACTGTCTCTGACAACTAGCATTTTACTCACCCACAGCCATGTTTTGTTTAGTCGTCTACATACACATGAAACAGGAGACAAGAAAACACAGGTGGGATTGCTATGTTCATTTTGTGGTCATCTACCCATGTGTACCCTGTGTAACCTGGAAGCCCTGGATGGAAGCACAGATTTGGTTCCTACCTTCGTAAGGTCCATTCCGAGCCTGACTTGTGACAAGAGGTGCAGGATAACACTCTTGTGCTCCTCCACTGACCCCGCCTCCCCATCATCATCTCTGTCGTCATGGGAATCAAAAAGATCTGCAACAGAACAGGCTGTCTTATAGGCCGGTGTTAGATTGGCTGGTGGTACCCTACCAGTACTGTGAACATTTCTAAGAAAAGAAAGGTTTCAGGGGCCCCTCACCAGCATCGCTTGTGCCATTGGACATGGAGGAATTCAGTGATTCTGTGGTGTCTGGGCGCTTTAGGCTATTTCCAGAGCTGCTGTGTGTCAAGACTGAGGCAGATCCTGAAGAACTGAATTAAAAAACAAGGGGTAAGGGGTGGGGAAACAGATCAGTCTTTATAGCTGATGAAAGGAGCATGGAATAAAAACGTTGATCACAAGTTACTTGAAACCTATACACAGACAGATGGCAGAACAGCCAGACACCTCCTCCAAGCAGCCACCTGCATTCCACACTGAGGTCTGAGCTTTGGGCACAGGGATGTGTCGATCAAGCCCAGCCCACGGCCATGGTTAAGGCGGTGGGGTGCCTGCCTCTGTATCCAAACCCGAAACATGGATTCCTGTTCTCACTTCCTTGTGCACATGGAGATGTGCCAGTCACAACAACTTCCTCAAAAATGGCAACAGCCAAGCCAGGGGGGTGGGGTGGGAGGTGGGGGTGGGGAGTGAATCACACCTATGATTCAGCATTTGGGATGCTGAGGCAGAACTGCTTTGAGTTTGAAGCCAGCTTGAGTTACAGAGTGAGACTCTTTGGGGAAAGATTAAAAAGGTAACATCACCACCCCTTATCTCAGGTTTTATTTCCTAGGTCCTTAAAGTAGTCCATAGAGGATTAACATTTTTCCCAACATTTCAAAAGTAAATTTGAATTAACAACATTTTAAAATATATTATTTTTACAAATAAATTTATGGCAACTGACTTTATGAGCACCTACCCAAGAATTCATATAGAAATTAAATAATCAGCCAGGTATGGTGGCACACACCTTTAATCCTTGGGAGGAAAAAGCAAGCCATTCTTTTTGAGTTCAAGGCCAGTTGAGTCCACACAGAGAATTCCAGGCCAGCCAGGGCTACACAGTAAGAAATTGCCTCAGAAAAACCAAATAATTACAAGGGCAAGCAATTACGTAAAATACAAAAACATAAGCCAAATTTCTCATAATGCATACACTTAAACATGCTACAGAATACCCAGCCTTCTCACAAATCTTTATGTACATTGTACATTATATATCCTAGTTAAATAGTTTACCCTGTTGTCTTTTTCTGATCTTTAAGAAAATAAACTATTTCGCAGAAGACCTGAGCAAGTACAGAGTACCCAGCACTCCTGCTCCTGTACAGCACACTGCCTCCCTCCAATGCTCGGCACTAGAGCAGTATGCTCATTCCAACTGCGGGGTCCGCAGGACACACCATGCCTCCAGCATACAGTTTAGGCTTCACCCCTACTGCTATACACCTGCCAGGTTTGTAAGACAAATGAAGAACGGCATGTACGGAACACTTTCATCTCAAAGGCCTCTGGGCTCTGCTCAGATTAATAAAGTAAAATTGAGACTAGGGTATGTATCCTAGTTTAACTGCAGTGGTCTAGGTTACCTTGTTTCTATCTCGTTAGCAAAAATCCTTAGGTAATTACTCATTGCCTTTCTGCTACTTCAGATTTAGTATACATCATAGGGGGTTATAAAGTATATCTTTTAAGAAGGGATGGAATGAGTGAAAGACCCAGGTAAGAAATCAAATTATGTTTACAAAGAACCACATAGGAATTCTTGCCAAAATGTGTGGCTCTATGACAGATCATCAAAAACAGAATCAATCTTTTAAGCCAACTCAACTTTATACTAAATTGTATCAGATTTTTTTACCAAATCGATCTTCAAACCTCAATTCCTGTTTTATTTTGATAAAATTCCAAAGGCCTATGATTTATGCTGTGCCTTTTCTCTTTACCAGTGTTTGCAGCAGACCAGCGGGGCATGTGAAACAGTCTCAAGATGGAAACCAAAAAAATGCATGGGATACATTTCCAGCCATTCCACAGGTGATGTCATTCAGAACAAAGAATGGAATTGTACACAATATTTAGCTTGTACGTCCAAGATAAGGGATTTTTTTAAGCTCTAACATTAACTAGTATAACTTATGAAACATTACAACTCTCCCAGAGAAGCATGATCATTCTGAGAACAGATATGCACTAGGGATCAATGAAGGCCTGAGGCCCTAGAGGGCAAAGCAGAGAGGTTATTTTGAATGCACACCTGGCACAAGTTCTTTCCAACACAACTCTCACTGATGGACAGTCATGGAAGCACACTGGCTAGTGATGCCGTCTGTAACAGAAGTTCCTAACTGTGCAACAGTTATACAGTTCCTAAGGAGCTGAGTAAGTAATGAAAGGGCACAGACTCTCTCCTATCAGAGACACACAGAGAAACACATAAGGACAAGAACTTGACCTGAGTTATAGGCAATTGGAGGTAGCAGTCAGTAACGGGTCACGGCTCTGGCTCCGAGCCCCAGTGGCGGGCAACAGAGAACATGAGCAGGCTATTCAAACAGGCGGGGCTAGGAGGCGATATACAGCACTAGCCAGCACATCCAGCTCAGAGTATTCAAAGCCTCATCACAAACTGAAAGCAACTGAGTAAAATCAACAGCAGCAGCAGCAACAACGAAAAGAGCTTAGTCTGGCCAAAATCATCTATATTCTCCATGAGTGTGAGATACAAACTGAGACAGTCCAAGTCTAATACAGACTGAGGGACGAGAGGAGCCTGGAATGCCAGGCTCAACACGGGGCTTGCACGTGGGTGTGGGGGGGGGGGCAGGAGGCACAGAAAAAAGAGAAGAGAACCAAAAAGAGGGAAGAGTGAGAGGGGCCAGAATTGTGCACATGGTTTTATAGACATACCTATGATGGAATTACTCATCAACATATTAAGAGTAACCTTTAACTAGACCAGAGACTGCAGTGACATTGTAAGGAGTTCACTGTGTGTTGCTAGGTTTACTTTAAAAGACTTTAGTGGATGGCAGCTCAATCTACTGACAAAAGATCTTCAATCCTACTATATTTAGAATGATAGTTAATGGCTGTTGGGGTGTCCCAGAGGATTCAGACATTTGTCACCAAGCCTGATGATCTGAATTCAGTCCTAGAATACACAGGGTAAAGAGAGAAAACTGACTCCTAAAAGTTGTTTTCTGACTTTCATAGGTGACTGTAGTACACACGCACACACACACACACACACACACACTGTAATAACAAAAAGTTATTGTTTAAAGAGACTTTAAATTCTGTTTAAATATAAAACGACAGCCGAAATAAGAAAATCAGCCTTTTTTGCAATTTTGTCTAAGTGGTTATTTGCTAAGCCTATACTGCTATGCATGGCAGTAATTAAGCATATCATTACTGTAGTTTAAAAGTTGCACATAAGTCTCCCCCTCCCACTTTTACTGTATGTTTTTTGTTGAGTGATCTGTTTCTCCATCTCTAGGCAAACATGAATAAAATTAAATCTTTAAAAATTAAAAAATTTCTTTAGGAAAACTGTTAGTGGTTTCTCAACTGCTCATGACACGATAGCATCACAGTAAGTATTGTCGCGCTGTCCACTCGTGCTGTCCCCAGCCCGCAGGCCTTGCTGTGGCCACAGACTTCACACCGTGCTAGTCTAGTAAGTGTTCAAGACTCTTGTTCCACCCACATTATCCCCACACACGCAGGCATAGCTCTGGGTAGCACTACTTGCATATTAGCGCAAGCAAATTCAGTCATTTGTCCCATTTACATCAATTCCTGCTTAACACTAAACTGGAATCACCCCTGTTCCTCCAACCCAAAATCAACACTGAAGATTGACCAATCAACTCCTCATACATCATATGAAATTACCCAAGCGTGGACAACAACCAAACCAAACTTCTACTCAACAGAGAGACCCTAGAATCTCACATTAGACACACAATCAAGGAAAGACGCCCACATGGCCAGGTTTCATCACAAACACAACAATCTGAAAGGCCAAGGCAGTGCATATTCTCTCCTAAACCCAGCAGTCCTGCAGAAACACTCTCCAGTGAGAACTACCTAGATGAACCCAAGAATAAAGAACTTAAAAGAATAATCATAAGCTCCATCAAAGAATCCAGAGTTAAATAGCGCAGACACACACAGCTCAATAAGCCTGAAGAGCAACAATCACCCTAGTGATGACCACAAAAACACAAATGAAGTGATAAACCAAATAACCAGAATTTGAAAACTGAATTCAAGTAAAGGCAGAGAAGTGCTGAAGAGAACCCAAGTAAGATAAAGATTGAATTGAAAACTCAATAGCACAATGAGAAAACTCAGGGGGAAGCCTTATAATTAGAATGGAGCAAGGGGAAGACAGATATCAGAGCCTGCGATAAAATAAGAGGAACCAGAGCATGCAAACAAAGAATATGAAAAATTAAAACACTAAGGCCATGTGGGAACTGTGGGATATATAAAAACATCAAGTCTGGGGCTGGAGAGATGGCTCAGAAGTCAAGAACATTTGTTACTCTTGTAGAGGACCTGGGTTCAGTTCCTAGCATACACATAGTGGTTCACAACCATCCATAACTCCAGTTTGAGGATCCAATGCCCTCTCCTGACTCTGTGGGCACTGCACACACACACAGTACACATACACACTCATAAAATAAATACATCTAGTAAAAATTAAATTTCAAAAAGATATTTGAAAAAATCAATTTTTTGAAGTAGGGGCACAAATGAGGGAAGAAGAATCTCAGGTCAATGGTATATACCAGGTCTTTACAAGACCACAGGAAAAAACTTCCCTAAATCAAGGAAACACATTTACACAGATATAAGTAACACGCAAATACCAAATAGAACCAGAAAAACCTCCCTATTTAAAAAAACACTCCCTATAGCATATCATGGTCAAAACACCAAATAAAAAAAAAAACAAAGAAAGAGTACTGAAAGCTGCAAGAGAAGGGAAACAACAAGAAACTCCACAAGTCTCAAAAAAAGGAAAGCTCATCAGAATGACAGCTAGCTTAGCAGGGAAATTTGAAAAGCCTGAAGAAGCTGCAGCAATTTACAGCAACCTGGACTACTGACCCCAGCAAAACTATCTGCCATTGGCGAGGGAGAAAGAAAACACTGCCACGCTATAAGCAGGCTAAAAGGATCCATCACCACCACCACCCAGTTCTACACAGAACACTGGAGGGAATACTTCCAATGAAAGAGAGGAACAAGCAGAGTCAAGAGACCATCAAAGGCGAAAAACAAAAGTGTAATCATTCAAATGCAAAGTACTATTAACAACAGAAAGATCCAATAATGAAATAACTGCAAGTTATGTTGCTCCATCGTAACTTCAAACACTAATAGTGCCAACTCTCCAAACAAAAGACATGAGACAGCTGACTGTTTAAGAAACAAAATTTATCTTTCTGTTGTCTGGAAGAAACTCAGCTGTGAAGACAGGCAAGCATCACCTTAAAATGAAGACACTGTAAAGTGGTGGGATTCCAAGTAAATGGGACTGGGAAGCAGGCAGGTGTTGCTATTCTGATAGTCAACATAGTTCAAATTAAAACCAGAGAGATAAAGAAACATTATTTTAATGAAGGGAATGATTAACCAAGAAGATATTTCAATCCTAAACACACATGCATCAAATTCTGAAGCACAGAAAGTGAACTGCTACAATGAAAATACTCAAAGATGAACTCCAGCTTAGTTGTAGATGATGTCAAGACCGCATTTCCTCCAATACATCATCCAGACAAGAAAAAAAAAAAAACTTCAGAATGAAACGTCATCATACAGCTCATGGACCTAAGAAATATCTACAAAATATTCCACCCAAACAGAAATCCATGAAAGATTCTTTAAAATATATAGATCACATACTGGGACACAAAACAAATCTTAACAAATTCAGAAAAACTGGAATTTTTGTGTATCCTATCAGACAATGTAGTAAAACTTACAACCTCGAGTACTACACAAACTATGCATGGAGATTAAACAACACATGACTAACTGATGAAATGCACCAAAGAAGACCTCAAGAAAAGTAAAATTCAAAGCAGGGATGAGGGATCCTAACCCCAACCTGCCACAGGACTCCAGCAAAGTCTCCACCCAATGCTATGCAGCTAGGGTGGGAGAAACTCAGTCAAATGCACCAACCAGGAGCCTACCTGCCCATGGTGCCAGGTGGCTGGGCATCATAACGATCTTTTTGAGATAAGGAAGTATGTGGCCCAGCCCAGCCTAAAAGTCAACCTGAGCAGGACAAGGAGACCCATATGCAGGCCTGGGACTATCTGCCATGGGCTCCAAGGAGAAAAACACAGTCCCATCTGGTGCCTTGTAGTACCAGTCAGATGGGCACTATTAGAATGAGCAGAGGTATGATCTGGTGTAGTATGGGAGGGAGGGAAGAAGGGAGGAAGGGAGGGAGGGAAAAATGGAGGGAGGGTGAACAGTTCAGGTCCTGTGAACAGAGGCATATCTGAAGAGATGGAAGGAGACAGGAGCAGGCTGAGGTGATGAGGGAGCTGACCTCTTGACCAGGTGCAACACTCAGAAGAGCAGGCCCTGCACCTCATCAGGGCAGTACGAGAGAGCCAACCCTGTTATTAGAAGGGTGGGTGAGTCAGCCCCAAAGTTGTGAGTATGGAGAACTGTCCCCACCACTTATCTATCTTGTGGTGGTACAGGCAAGGGAGAGATGCCCCACCCCTTGCCCCCTCCCAAACGTCCATCAACACCTGAGGCAGATGGGATAGCTGACCCTGTGGTCATAAGAACAGGAGAGCTGTCTCTGACCCTTACCAGCTACAACACTCAAAGAGAGCAGGCCCTGCACCTTGCCTAGGCAACACAATGTAGTTAACCCTGTTGGCACAGGTGTAGATAAGCTAGCATAGAAGTAGTGAGCAAGGGAGAGCTGTCCCCATCATCCATCTGTCTTAGGATGGCAAGGGAGGGGGGAGAGTTGCCCTCCTTCCCACCCCCACTATCAATGCCTGAAGCAAATATGAGAACTGGCCCTGAGGTCACAAGAGCAGGAGAGCTGTTCTTGCCCCACACCCAGGGTAACACAATAGAGCCAACCTTGTTGACGGAGGTGTGGGTGAGCCAGCCCCTAAGTTGTAAAGCATGGGAGAACTGTTCCCACTGCTCCTCTGTCAGTCACATGGCTGTGGGAGGGTGAGAAATGTCTCCCCACCCCTTTCTGCCTGCAACAGACAAGAGAGCTGACCCTCCCCCTTACCAGCTACAGCACTCCGGATATGGACCCTGTCCCTCACCTAAGCAGCACAGCACAGATGCCCAGTGGTCAAAGAAGAGGGTGATCCAGCCCCGCTGTTATGAGCAAAGGAGATGTCCTCATTACTCATCAGACATGTGGTAGCATGGTTGAAGGAGAGATGCCCTTCCCTCCACCTTCTGCCCATCAATGCCTGAGACAGGTGGAGAAGCTGAGCCTGGGTTCATAAGAGCAGGAGGGCTGTCCTTACCCACACCAGCTGCAGCACTGGGAAGAGAGGCCCCTTTACCTCATCAAGTAACACAACAGAACTAGCTCTAAGAGTATGCGTGTGGGAGAGCCCATCCTGAGGGCATGAAAGCAGAACAGGCCCCACCCCTGGTGGTAAGGTCAGGGAGAACTGGCTGGCAGAACAACCCTACAGCTGCCCAGGTCCAGAACCAGGGTTAAAACTTGGCCCTCTCCAATCTCCACCCTGTCTATGATCTATTGGAGTATGTGAAGGGACTGGACCCAGAAACCCAACGCTGCAGGATCTCCATGTCACAGTGCAACAACAGAATACCCAGGAAGAATCCTAGTAGAAGTTGGCCTTGAACCAAATGAACACTTGGAAGTAAAATGTATGGACAAAGGGGTTTACTGTATGACTCGTGTCACACTGCAGATTCCATAACAAGATTCTTAATCCCCCCTTTTTTTCCTTTTAAATTTTGTTTTATTGGTGGGGGAGGGAAGCAGGGGAGGAAGGTGAATGCAAAGGGACAGGGGAAATGAATGGGCTCAAGATATATGATATAAAAGTCATAGAGTAAATTAAAAAAAGAAAAAAAAAGAAAAGTAAAATTCCTGGAACTAAATGAAGTTTTTAGAACACATTAAAAGGAGTCCTAAAAATGAAATTTATAATTCTAAGCTCCTACATTAAAAAACTCAGAAAGAACAAAAATAAATGACTTAGTGGTCCAACACACAAAAGTAGGAAAACAAGAACAAATTGAGCTCAAATCCAGGCAAAAAACAATATAAGTAAGAGCAGAAATTAATGAAACAGAAATGAAGAAAAAGATGCAAAGAAGCAACAAATCTAAAAGCTGGTTCTTTGGGAAGATAAACGAGATTCACAGACCTGTGCCCAATTTCACCAACAGGAGAGTTATGACCCAAATGAGCAGAACCAGAGATTAACAGGGAAACCTGAGTCTAATCTGAGACAGTGGACCTGCCAGAAAAAACACAGGCACCCTGCAAGACAAAGAGTAGCAAAGGCCTTTCTAAATAGGACTCCATTTGCCCAGGAATCAAAGCCAACAACTGAAAAGTGGGACTTCATAAAACTAAAAAGCTGTACAGAAAAGGAAGAGGAAACCCACAGAATGGGAAAGAATCTTTGCCAGCTATACAGCTGACAGAGGATTACTATCCAGGCTATACAAAGAACTTTAAAAAAAAAAAAGAGTAAAAAACACCTAATTAAAAAAAATGGGCTATGAATCTAAACAATGAGTTGATTGATTAGATTAGATAGACAGACAGATAGGCAGGCAGGCAGGCAGGCAGACAAAGGGAAACTTTTATTTATTGTTAGTGGGAATGCAAACTGGTGTAGCCATTGAGAAAAATCAAGTGTGGAGAATTCTCAAAAAGCTAAAACTAGGCCATCTGACCCATCCAAAGGACGGTATGCACATCCATCCAAAGGATCAGACGCCCTGCTCATTGCTTAGCTGTGTTCATTATTCCTACAACAGGTAGGAAACAAAAATAGGTTATATATCCTTCAGCTGATAAATAGATAGTGAAAATATGATTACTTATACACAACGAATTACTTTTGGCAGTAAGGGAAAATGAAACGATGAAATCAGCAGGTAAATGGGTGGAATAGAAAATATTACACTGAGTTAAGTAAAACAGACCCAGAAAGACAAACACCACACACTCTCCCTCATCTGTGGTTTCTAACTCCACAGCTTCAGGTATGAATATATAACATGGAGTAATTGCAGAAGCCAGGAAAAGGGGAAAAAAAAACATGAAGGTGGGGGAAGGAAGATGCTCTAGAGGCAGGGAAAGGCAGGACCCATGGATGCTATAAAGGGGCAAAAGGAAAAATGGTAGGGGAGGAGCTTTAACCAGGCAGGGGAGAAAGGAGGGCAAGGCAGGGAAAGGGAGGAAGGATGTTTGAAAAGCCACAAGGAATCATATATTACTGCTGAGGAACTCATTCCTTCTCCTAACCAAGTTTGTCCTCAGGGTTAGGGACATCTAACCCTGGATATAAGTGGTACAGGGTTAGGTATGTAAATTAAGTAGGACCAGGGGTCTCTTTTGAAAACAGAAAAAAGGGATTGGATGGGATAATAGGTAGACTAGTGTGCACTTACATACACTAATAATATGTGTGACAATTTATAGACAATTTACACTGGTATAGCTTCTTGTATATTGATACAAACTCAAATTATATTTGTTATACTGAATATGCTATTTATGTATATAATATTTGTACACCTATGCAGTTATTTTTGTCATATTGTATGCATGCATGTTTCTACCTCTGCTATACTGATGCAATTTTAGTATATATTTATCATATTGCACGATACATTTCTACCTCGGATCAAAATACACATTGTTTACATTTGAAGGTCATTGTCCTCATTTGCTGCACAGTTGTTTAAAAGATTGTTTAATATTTTAATATGAAGCCTTAGTCTTTACACTATAGAGGTATTAAGAATTTTAGGTCTATAGTCATCCATGTTTGTCATCTTATAGTTAGAATAATCAGGTTCTTTAGATGCACAGAGATTGTATTCTGCATAGATAGGTAACCTTCAACCACTTCAAAAAAACTGTAGAAAATGGCATTTAAATAACTTAGGATTCTGTTGATGTGAGACACGATTGCTCCTGGCAGCACCGATCTATTCCCGAGAGAATGTTGGGCATCGAACACACTCCACTTGGAGCTTGTTTTCTTCTTGGCAAAACTGGCCTTTAGGCAAAGAACTGTCCCTGCCTCAACTACTGACAAAGTGCTCAGTGTCCAGAATGGATAAACAGAATATAAGCACAAAGACTGTCAAACCTTGTCAAAACAGGGTAAGATGGCTTTGAAATTTTTCTTGCCTCTGAAAATGGTCTGTCAGTCACTCTAGGCCTTAGCCAAAGTTGGTTGCCCCAACACTGCAAATGAGACTTTGGGTGATTGCCCAGGTAGCCAGCTGTCTATGTCATTTCTTGCACCTTTTGTTGATTGCACTTCCTGTTTACTCAAGTAATATTATTTCCCTTCTCAGGTCTTTGATGGGGTTGAAGACTAAAGAGCAGTAGTTACTTTCCTCTCATGACTTAGTCAAGCCATTTCCTAATATAAGACAGACTCCTTAGGATAGGATAACTATTAAAACATTTTGCACATGTTTCTTGCTTGATTTGTTCATGCTGTTTGTAATTCTAATTTTTATACTTGATATTTGTTCTTATTATATATAGTTTTATATTAGGCTTAGAACTCTCTTATTTAGACAAAAGAGGGAGGTGCTGTAGGAACTTCTTTAGCCAATAGCCTTTAAGATACTGGCCCACTTTGGGCATGGTCTCATGTACTATATACGCAGACAAAAAGCATGCACAGGCCCCTTGGCTGCTGGATTCGGTTCTAGTTTCCAGAGCACACAGAGGACTAAGGATCACTACTCTTTCTGTGAGTTTACCCCTAATAAACAAACCTTTATTATACTCCATCCTAGGCTAGTGTGGAAATCATTCATACTGCAACATATTATAGTTACCTAAAATTATGTAATAAGTATACATGTATACATATGTTTATAGCTTAAATGAAGTTATGATAGTCACCTAGAATGATAATGCTCCCAAGAGCCTAGACTAACACAATCCCCCAGTAAGAGACATGGGGAACCCTTTGAGTTGGTCACGAGAGCCCAAGCAAATCCCCAAACATCATAGGCTACTGCTATTGCTGTTCCAGAATTTGAAGAAGTCCCCATTGCTGAAAACACAGGAGTTGGAGATACTGAGCTGGACTTGACCCCAAAGGCTCCTCTGAGGACTACCCTTGGAGTACAAGAGGTGATAGACAAGCTGACCATGGAGAAAGGCAATCTATAGTCTTACCCAGCTGTGAAGCCTTGTGGTAAACAACAGCTGTTTGACTGGACTTAAAACCCACCCAATAGAGGAAATTCATGCCTAATATTGTAAACCAAGCTAACTACTGGCCACAGGATAACCTACTACAGCTACTTTCCCAAACAACTATCCTTTCTAACTGTAGTTTAAATACATATCCTTACAACAGGCAAATGCAGCTCCCACCTCACATCAAAAGCTTCATTTTCTAGCAGAGAACATCACAGAAAGTCAAAATGGGTCAAAATGCAGACAGAGAGCAACTTGAGATACCCAGCCCCAATTGATACACCTACCACACAAATGCCACACTCAAGACTCAGGGAACATTAAGGGGGTTGTAATGGTGGGATGGAAAGATTTTAAGAGCCAGAGGACCAGGATGTGTGCTGCAAAATTTTATCTTCTCTATATAACAAGGAAGACACACCCATAATATCTCAACAATATGGCTACCTAACAAGATTCAACAGTGACACCACCAGTTGATGTGGATGGAGGAACTCTCACCCCTAGTCAAAGAGATACAAGTAATTAACAGCTACTGAGAGAGGGAGATTCAAGTCTTCTCCAGGGAGCGCCCCCTAATTAGTTATCCAATACCAAGGTCAGCCTTAAGGAGACACACACACAAGCAATACTAATGAACTCAGCAGGTTGTATTTATATACTTATTCATATATATACACACATATATGACTAATGTATAGTATGTAAGTAATAATATTAAAGAAAAAGGGCATGAATTTGAGGCAGGAGAAATGAATTAAAAATAGTAAACATGAAAAACTTTGAAAGCTAAGGGGGAGGGATTAGAAGAGACAAAGAGAAAGAGAGAGAAAAAAAAGAGAAACTAACTCTTCATGTTCATCTGGCCTTTACCCCCTCCTCCCCCAACTCATACACCATATTTAATTTACTTTTCCTCAAATTTAGAAATCAAATTCCCCTCACTTAAAATGAACTTCACAAACTACCAGTTGTTTTCCTGACAACTGTTGGTTTTGAGTCATTATTACAGTTCTTAATTCACACACATAAAAAAAAGAGTCCTACGCACATTTCTAAATGAAAGAACTCTCAATAACTAATTGAAATTTGTAATTCACATATAATCAGTCTCTTAAATTTATCCTGCCACACAAAGCAAAACCCAACCTTCAACAATTGTACCAACTTCAAAGAAAGCAGGAAAAGCAGGAAGAAATGTTTAGCAAAAATAAAGCTAACTGTGCCTCTGACAAGCAGAATTAACGTGAAAGCAAAGTCTGTGTTTTCAATGAGAGCGGTTATGCTAAGCTCAGCATGTGACTTACACTGTTCTCATTTAAACATTCACAATGACTCCTCCACACTGAACTTATTATTAGCCCCATTTTACCAATGAGGAAACTGAGGAGTACACAGGATAAATAAGTTGACCAACAGCACGCAACAGAACAGATTCAGAAGGCGATGTATTGGAGATTCTAGAATTCAGGCATCTGAACCATAGCAACCTACCTGTACAGAGGCTGCTAAGTCTGTTATTTAATTAGCTAATACCCGTCTGTTAAACTTTTTCTGTACAATGTTATGTAGCTAGCTTTCAATTAATGGAGGAAAACAAGTCAAATGTTTTCTTTTGGTTTTTTTTGTTGTTGTTGTTGGTTTTTCGAGACAGGGTTTCTCTGTGGCTTTGGAGCCTGTCCTGGAACTAGCTCTTGTAGACCAGGCTGGTCTCGAACTCACAAAGATCTGCCTGCCTCTGCCTCCCGAGTGCTGGGATTAAAGGCGTGTGCCACCACCGCCCGGCTTCAAATGCTTTCTAATGAAAACCTATCAGAGGGTCTGCCAACCTTCCTGCTCGGTATCTTCACTCCAGCACTTGGCCATTCCCAGGGACCACCACAGGGCAGGTCACTTGAACTTCTTAAGTCTACTACCAGGTTTTGTCTTCTCTTTCTATCAGCAGTAAGCACCATTCCCCAAAACTACACAATCTAAGGCACCTATACACAAAATGCAGATCTGGCCAAAAACTGCCAACACTCACAGGACAATGTTCAAAATCCTTAAATTCCTAAAAGCTGACCAAATAAAGCCTTGTGCCTTGCACTTCAGTTGCACTGAGCTACTACAAACAAATCAAGCCCTTAAATTCATGCCTTTGGGGGGGGACAAAAGATAGTATAATAGTTTTATTTATAACAACTAAAATCTGTTAACAGCTTGGCAGCCTATCAATAAATGAACAAACTAGTGCAGCATATACTCCTACAACAGAAAAATGCCCAGCAATAAATAGGAATATGCTAGTGACATATTAATACAGGGATAACATGAAGGAACTTCAACTTAAAATGCTGCGTAAAAGAAGGCAAAAGTGCTCACTGTATGGCCCGCTAATACAACATCCTTTTTGTTCTTTTTGTTGTTGGTACTGCTTCCTGCCCCACCCCAGTGCTGGGTTTAATGCATGCTAGGCAGGCACCACTCAATTATACCTCACCCTTGTAACATTCTTTTTTGTCTAGGTTTTTTTATTATTATTATTTTTATTGAGCGCTACATTTTTCTCTGCTCCCCTCCCTTTCAACCCTCCCCCAGGGTCCCCATGGTCCCAATTTACTCAGGAGATCTTGTCTTTTTCTACTTCCCATGTAGATTAGACCTATGTATCTCTTTCTTAGTGTCCTCAATTGTTGTCTAGGTTCTTGGAGATTGTGATTTGTGGGCTGGTTTTCTTTGCTTTATGTTTAAAAACCACCTTGAGTGAGTACATGTCATAACTGTCTTTCTGTATCTGGGCTACCTCACTCAAAATAATGTTTTCTA
>JAQHUG010000012.1:2948631-2964138 GCA_028555095.1 Dicrostonyx torquatus | reverse complement strand
AACTAGAAAACATTATTTTGAGTGAGGTAACCCAGACACAGAAAGACAATTGTTACATGTACTCACTCATAGGTGGTTTTTAAACATAAAGCAAAGAAAGCCAGCCTACAAATCATAATCGCAGAGAACTTAGACAACAATAGGAACACTAAGAGAGACTTACATAGACCTAATATACATGGAAAGTATAAAAAGACAAGATCTCCTGAGTAAATTGGGAGCACGGGGACATTGGGGGAGGGTTGAATGGGGGAGGGGAGAGGCAGGGAGGGAAGCAAAGAAAAATGTAGAGCTCAATAAATATCAATAAAGAAAAAACAAGCAAAAAATGCTTGCTTCTACTTATGTAACTATTTGTTTTAAAGCCAACTACTTTCCCTCACTAGGTACCTACAAGTTTCTTATATAATTTTCTAGTGTTTAAGTATAAATACAAAAAGAATGTATTTTCCCTTTCTCTTTACACAAAAGGTGGTAAAGTAAACACAGCTCTGCATGCACCTTATGTTTTTCAGTTAGGCACACTATGGAAGTTCTATGATTATTATTACCTTCTGTTTTGTTTTGTTTTTTGAGACCTGGTCTCAAAAAATAAAGCCCTGGTTAGCCTGGGACTCACTTATGTTGATCCATCTGGCCTTGAATTCAGAGATTTGCCTGCCTCTGCCTTCTTGGTGCTGGGATCAGAGGTGTGCGCACTACACAGAAGAACAGGCTACCTTTTTTTTTTTGGTTTTTTGAGAGAACAGGCTACTTTTACAAGGCTGCAGAGTCACTGAGTAGGCATCGTTACTGCTCTGCATGGTCATCTTATCATCATTCTTCAGTAGCCTCCTAAAGTTAGACTGTTTCAATTAGAAACCACACTGCAGTCAGCAGCATTGTAAGCACATTTCACACATGTAGGTTAGCTATAGGACCAATGTACACAGTGGAATTGTTGGGCTAAAGGCTACACTTGTAATTGTGGTAAAGATTACCCTTACCCTTCACGCAACCTGTTCCATGTCTTTTTCACTAGAATGAGCACGGTCACTCCTCACCAGTAGGGCTAGTATACACCATATAAATTTATGTCTATCTAGAATTAAGAAACATAACCTCAACGTACTTTCAATGGACAATTATTAAGAAGCTGGCCAGCTATTTTGCATATTAAATGTGTATTTATCTATGTATCTTTTATTCATATCCTTTGTCCGTTTTTTTCTTTTAAGTCTTAGTCTCTAGATGATCAGTATGTGCAGGAGAAATGTACACTTTTGTCTATAAGAGATGCAAATATTTTTACCAGTTAGTCATCACCTTTTCAAATATTACACTGTTCTTCAGCTGCAGTTTACTGCCTATCTTCAGCTGCAGCTCATGTTTCTTCTACACCTCCAGACTACATTCTACCTGGGTAATGACGTCACTCAGGTTCCCTATGATACTGTAAATATCCCCTCTGAAACAAAGCCAATCGCCAGTAGTGATTCCTGTCTGTTGAATGCACCACAGCACTGCTAATGGAGTAACTGAAGACGGGGGCCACTCTGTCCATGTCATCATGACCTGACTTGCAGAGCCTATCCATTAATGCTGCAAATGCTATCAGACAGACAGCTCAGACACTCTGGGCAATGGTAAGTGCAGGACCCTCTCCTCGGGGCTTCTGATCACCAACAGGAAAGAAGCAGTGCTGCTGGCTGCTTCCAGGACTACTTGTCAATTTGCTAGTTATAGGTTCCCCCTTGTGAGGAAAGCCAGCTCACCTCTGTATCTTTCTAACAGGATTCCATTCGTCTATTTCTTCCTATTCTCAGGCCCATTTCCATTTTCTCTACCTAACCTCATCACTCCTTAGAATCACATTCTCTCTATCCTCTGGAGACCCTCCCCTAGCCCAAGACCTCAAAATGCCCCATGGCTTTCTATGCATAACTGCATGCTACCCTGGAAACATCTGTGTATATATATGTGCTTGTGTGTGTTTATCTATCCCTCATGCAGGAGAGCATTGAATTCCCTAGAACTGAAGTTACAGGCAGATAAAAGCTGCCATGTCGGTGCTAGGAATCAATCCTGGGTTCTCTGGAAGAGCTCTTAACTTCTAAGCTATCTCTCCAGTCTTGTTTCTAAATTCTTACGTTGAAACTTGAATTGCCAATGTGACAGTATTAACAGGTACAGATTTTGAGTAGCAATCAGGTCATGAGGTAATAATTTGTACATGGCTCAGAAGCCCTAGAGAGCTGCCTTGCTTTCCACCATAACAAGAACACTATTAGAAGGTGTGACCTGTGAACCAGAAAGTAAGCCTTCACCACAAACAAATATGCCAGCCCCCAGATTTTGGACTAAAATGTGAGAAATAAAATCCTATTATTTAAAAGCTTCCAATTTATAATCATTCAAATAAATACCCCATGTATCATGGTATATATATGTATATTTCTTTATTTCTATCATTCCGCCACACAGTAAAATCCCTGCTTTAGTTGTTAAACATTCCACTCTAAGCACATGTGATAGTGACTCCTCTTTTTTTTTTCGAGACAGGGTTTCTCTATAGCTTTTGAAGCCTGTCCTGGAACTAGCTCTTGTAGACCAGGCTGGCCTCGAACTCACAGAGATCCAACTGCCTCTGCCTCCCGACCACCGCCCGGCGTGACTCCTCTTTCATAATGCCTTACAGCTAACTCAGTTCTCAATGGAACCTCCTCCTGAAGACAGTGCCACTAAAGGAATATACAGAGCTGACATGACATTACTAGCACGTTATCAAAGTTGATGTCATTTATTGAGTTTATATTACTAAGTCAGGAGTACAAGTCAAAACTTATTGCTCAATAAGCCTGTGAAAAGCAAGCAGTCGTCTCACAGACTGGACAAGGCAAGTCTCAATAAGAGCAGTCTAAAGACCACGTTGTTTAGAAAGCAGGATCCATTTGAATGCATATATTATTCACATACTTACTCTATTAAGCGCTTTGGGGATGAGCCACTTTGATGGAATTCATCAGCATCATAGAACTCATCTTCACTGCTAGAGTAAGAGAACTCTGGGACAGTATTTGGAGACAAGTTGACATGGCTGGGAGGAGTTAGACTGCTGCTAGGTGGTGAATTCCCACTGCCTAGGAGTCAAAAGTTTTCAATTAGGGAAAAAAATGGCAACTGGGGAGATGGGCCCACAGCAGACCTTTCTAAAGTCAAGACCGAGTTTGGTTAAATTGATAAAATTCTCTATATTAATCTTTTAATCAACACTTATATTAAACAATGAAAATAAGAAGGCAACTTGTACTACAAGATGGGGTCCAGTCTTTTTATTCTTTTCATGGTACTGAAGACTGATCCCAAGGGTTCATACATACTAGGAAAATGTCTTCCTGCTGAGCAATAACATCCCCCACCCCCAGTCTGGATATGGCCTTTTAAACAAATGGAAAAAAATTCTATACCTCCACTCTGTAATTCAAGATTAACTTGTATTCTGTGTTAGAAAGGGGTTCTTTTTATTGTACACGTGCTGGTGTTTGGCATCTCACAAGAGACACCAGCACCAATGGGAGCCAAGGATCTTTCAACTATAGACTCAGATACTAATGTCTGTGGAAATGCAAGACAAAGCCGACATGACTGCTCAGGGTGTCACACTCATATTCATGGCACTCATCTTAGTAAATATAAACATCCCCATGAAGCCCAGACCATTCTGCCTAACCTAAGCCAGGTGCCTATGGCTTGGAGCAGAGTTAAAACAGAGCTACTAAGGCAAGGATGCAGAAAAGGAAGACGAGAAGAGCATCTTTCTAGTGATGGAGTCTAACTACAAAATCCAGAACTATGGAGAGCCCTCGCAGGGAGAGTCTAACCTCTGAAGTGACTATTTGGTACACTGTTCAGTAATAACTCAAGAACAAGCAAGCACCAGTGTATTGAGCCTAATTCACTGAATGTCTAACAGCTGCCAGGCTACTTGTGACTAATCTATTGTAGATGCCTGGTGGAAACTGAAGTTCAGTTACTGCTATTGCTGGCAATCAAAAGCCAAGGAACCCAGGCATTTGATCCAGCACTTTGGAAACAGAGGCAGGTCTCTGTAGTTCAAGGCCAGCTTGGTTCTATCTAGTTAGTTACGGGCCAGCCGTAACTAACTACATAGAGAGACCCTGCCAAAAACAACAGCTAAAAAGGAAAACAAAGACAGCAGTAACAGAAGCAAATGAAGACCTATCCCCCATCGCCAGACTTTTAGCCTGTTCTTGTATCTTGGTTCTGTTAATAAACAAACCAACTAGTTCACAAAGATTCCTTTTTTTTTTTTAAGATAAAACAGCTTGTTCTCTAAAGTAAAACTTATCGCAGAAATTCCAAATAATTCAATTCTCTCTCTTCCTCAATAGTAAAACTAAGGGACCGAAGTTGAAAGTCTTGTTGGAACAGGAAAAGTAGACCACGAAACAAACAAACAAAAATTAACGACAAATACTCCGGTGACCATATAACGGAAACATAGAAAAGTGAGCTGGGATAGGAACTGCAAGCTCAAGCACTAAGATCTCAACACGACTTCTCAGTACAGGATGAGAAGGAAGAAAAGAGATGGAAAAATAAGGAAATTAGGAGGACAACCACACAGAAATCACATGCTAACTTAATTTTTAATGTCCTTAAATATATCGCCGAAATGTTAGGATACTCTGAAGTATCTTCTTCAGAAATAATTCTCAGAAGATAACCCTCTCCCTCTGAAAATAATTTATATTAAATTAGTTGGCATACAGAAATGTTTCTCACATTTTCATTTACTAACCAGTTTTTATGTATTTCCAAGTAGAGAAATTTTTGACCATTTCACAATCTGAACATATATCATACAAAACAAAAAAAATAAGAAAAGCTCATGGGCTTTTTTGTTTTGTTTTGCTTTCCTTTTGGTTTTGTGAAACAGAACTTCTTGCTATGGTAGCCCTGGCTACCCTGTAATTCATTATATGGGTTAAGCTAGCCTCAAGCCTGCAGTGATCCCCCTGATCCAGCTTCTCAATGCTGGCATCACACCTGTGTATCACTACACTCAGCTACAGATTCTGCTTTTAAGCTAAGATATGACACAGTCCATAAAATACAGAAGTCAAAAACACCTTAACCTCAATGAAATTGCATATTGGCATTTCCCAAATACAGAACCTATTGTTGATTCATTTTTTTCTTTTGAAATTTAGAAGGTATTAATGCTGTTAAATATGAAAGGCCCAAGTACAGCACCACTCATTGCCCCAAAATTTAATATGGGCTAAAGTCACATGATAATTTTTCACTGTTAACACAGAAAAGGTCTACCAAGAAAGTATCTGTGGAGTGACAAGAGATGCCAAGATCCCACCTGCTCACCAGGACTTACAGTTTTTAAATCTCCTGGTTGAACAGTCAAAAGTAGTAACTGCACTTCCTTGAGACTGGTTCTACAGGTAACACAATGCAAAGTTAATTAATTTTAAAGGAAGAAATAAATCTAATATCTAACATGGGTGTAGCCCTGCATATCAGAGAAAGAGTAAAGACCATTATAAATAAATAAAATATAAAATGACATAGTTAATGATATAATACTGACAAGACTGGGACTGGTAAATGTTTCCTAAAAGGTGAATCACTGATGCATCGCCCTACAAAGAAATGACTAGAATCACCTAATCATCAGTGGGCAAACCGGTAACAACTGCCCAGGTGGCTAGGAAAAGAATGTTGCTGAACCATGAAAACATAGGAAACTCTCAATCATCTCTGTTATGAGAGCCAGGCACAGGAACACACAACTTCACTGAGTTAGAACAGAGGAAGAACAAAACTGCACACGAGAGGTGCAGGTACACACATGTAAATGAGGGGGAGCATCAACAAGGCCTTCGGCTCCAATCTGCATTTACACACTACCAGATGCCTTTTCCATGAGAAACTGTCCAAGTCTAAAGTGAGTAATTTGTTGTTGGTGGTGGTTTTTAATATTCAATCAGGAGCCCTAAGTAATGGGTATACAAAGAAAGCCCTACATTAAAAAATTAAAATTATAATTACTAGTACTCTTGGTTCAATCACAAAATTCCCACTTCGAGAAGAAACTCTAATTAAAAACTATTGTTAGTGTTAGCAGCTATTACATTTCTTCATCCTTTTCCCCACTACAAGCCAAACACAATCCCACATTAATGGAAAGTCACAAGAAATGAAGGTCACACAAACCTGTACCTGTACTATTTGGTGTTGGAGTCTGATGATGTCCCAAGGTAGCTAACACAGGTCCAACAGGTAAGGAAGATGGACGCTGCTCTGACTTACACAACTGAGCAGGTTCTAGATTTGAATATGTAAAATAAGTTAGAAATGCAATTATTTGGAATATAAAACTCCTAGACCTGGATTTTTCTACACTAAGTCAAATTCAAGCTATTTCTCCTTATGATCTCTGAGCCCCTCAGAGTAACTGACACTCTCGGCACCAGCACAAGTGGTCAGAGTGGCCAAGACCCAGCACAACTGCTCTGTAAAACCAATAAGGCTTCTGACAACAGTGTGCACCTGACACTCAAGCCCTGTAAGATCAGACCCAGGGCCCACTCTTCCTTGTTAGTGCTCAGTGACAGAAAGTTCATCCTAGAGTAGAAGTTCATAAAAAACCTTCATTTGGTCTCTTTATGAAGGTCCTCTCTTTCTTTATATAGCATAGTCTGTGGTTTTACTAAGTCACTGTGAGAACATAGAACTATATGGTGCAACAAATGGTTTTTTGAGAAAAGAGTTCACTATTAGCTCAGGCTAGCCTCAACTCTTGGGATCCTCCTACCTGAGTGCTAAGACCACAGGTATGAGCCACCATACCTAGCTTCTGTTAATTTCTTTAAATAGTATTAACTATTCTCCTCTCAAATAGTAGGGCATCATATATATATATATATATATATATATATATATATATATATGCCCTCTCATTAATGTCTACTGTGGTAAAATATTTATATTGTTCAGAATGATAAAGAATATCCCACATTTGCATATTGCTGGGTTACAGTAACGAGATCAGGAGTTTCCCATTTTCTCAGCTACAAATGCTGAGTCATTGACTTCAGTCCTATCAGCAAACCGACACCTTCACTGCTGTGCTGTCCTCCGCCTTTAACAACCAAAACTCCTCCCATTGACCTCAGAAGCACACCAGATAATTGTCTCCTTTCTCCAGCTCATTTTCAGCTGTAGTATGTGATGGCTATTATTTTTTAAATATATAGAAAATCTGACAGTACTGTGATTATCAAACAAATTAATTTTTTTATATCTACTATGTGAAACATGGTTCCAAATACTGTACCTGGAGGTAAGACAGTCTGGGAAGGCATTGTGCTGATCACAGGTTCCAAGGGACTAGGTTGGTATATTGCATCTACAGGATTAATAGTACTCTGAGATAAGAAACACAGCAGAGTTATTTTTAATTAAATGTTGTTCTCATTATGCCCCCCTCCAAAACAATAAAATGCCACATTTCTAACAGCAAAATCCACAGGATAGGATATAGGTAAGTTGGCCAAATCACAAAGGGAAGTGTGTCTTTTTCATACAGAGGTGTAAGAGTTCCTCCCAGTGAAGCATAGAGAGGAAGAAGAATGAGAGAATCACTGTCATCGAAGAAGCTAAGGGGGAAACCTGCAGGGCAAGAAAGCAAGCACCAGCTCAGTTCCACTGAGTGCTCTGCACCCCCACCTCACCACAGTATTGCCCGTTATAAACATGATCCCATCGCCCGCTCAGCTGTATGCCACACAGCGAAGGTGTCTGACTGCACACCCACAATGGGGGCCTTGGACTGACAATGGGGGTCTTGGACTGAGCATGGGAAGAAGCCTTCCTTGAGGACTTTTTTGGGGTTGGATGCTCAAACATGTAGTGACCATGTAGGGTAAGGACAAAAATCTAGACTTCTCTGACTCTAAATCAAGAAGTTAATTCTGACAGCACGATGCACTTTAACCCAAATCCCACAGCATGCTCACTTTGTTCTTTGTTTTGTAGACCAGGTTGGCTTCTAACTCACAGAGATCCACCTGCCTCTGTCTTCTGAGTGCTGGGATTAAAGGTGTGTCCCACTACTGCCCAGACTCACTTTGATTTTTTAAAGATGGAGGTAGTCTGAGTAAATTTAATTTGATAATGAATTAAAAGGACTGATTTTGAGACATGGTATTATTTTGTGGTTCAGGATGGCCTGGAACTCAGCATGTAGACCAGGTTGGCCTCAAACTTGTATCTTCCTGCCTCAGCTTCCATCATGCTATGAGTACAGAGGCTTGCTACCATGCCTGGTTTCTTTAAATAATATTTTTGCTACTGAAGGATTCCCAAGTATATCTATAAAACTTTAAATACCACTTAGCAACAAAAACTGAGATAATGGTAGAGGTTTTTTGTTTTTTTTTTTTAAGTATTGCCATTTAATGTCTAAATTGTGAGGCTATCAAAACCTCTATTTTAAAAAGTATTAAATCTCATTTTCTTAAATTAAATAATTTGAACATAAGAATTCTGATTCTAGTTACCACAGATATTAACTGAAAAAGCAAAGGACACCTACAGATGACACCATGAAAATAATCTTAAATAATCAAATATCTAGTAAAGGGAAGAAGACAATATTCTGAAACGGAGACCTGAAATTTTAATTCCTTGAAGTACTTAAGCCTCTCATTCTCTCTTGGGTTCAGTTTCCCCCAGTGAGTAAAATAGAACAAGAGCCTGGATTATATAGCCTCTAATGTCACAGGACTCAACATGTGGGTCTCAATTCCTCTGACAAACCTCTATCTTTAAAAATATCTAATTACAATTCGTAACAGTAGCAAAAATTACGGTTGTGAAGTAGTAAGGAAAATAATTTTATGGTTGGGATCACCACAGCACAAGGTGTGTATTAAAGGGTTGAAGCATCAGGAAGGCTGAGAACCACTGCTCTAATGGCTTGCTGATTATTAATTACTCTGATAAGCCTTGAGGCTGCTCTAGAAAAAACTGCTTGTCTTTTGTGCTCTTCTCTGAGGACTCCAAGCTTCAGCAGAGTGGTGGAGGCTCACCTAACACGATAAGGCCCTGGGCTTGATCCCCAAGACTGTAAAGCAAAACCAAAGGTGAAGTCCCTTCACTAATACTTTGATCCACATGAATGAAAACACCCTATTTTCCCATTGAAGAGTCTAAGAAATAACTAACATGCAGAAGGCAAGCCTTTGGTTTTGTCCTGAACGACAAGCCTACGGGCCAGGAGAGGACAGACAGTGGCGAGACTACTACACAGCCCGAGCACTAGCTAGCTCTCAGTCTGTATTATGGCTTTCCATCTTCGAAATGAAACTTTTATACAAAAAGACTCAAGATTGTTTTCTACAAGTTTAATTTTTCTACATATGAATCTTCCCAATGTTCTTAAATTGCAAAGGATTAAACATATGTGGTATGCTTTCTAAAACTCTGTCTACTTTTATACACAATGAATTGATCTTTGAAGGGAAAAGAGATTAAAAATAACCAAACTTGCATCTGTAAAGGCATCTTCTTGGGGAGCACACACACAGCCCTGCCCTCAAGGCAGACTACACTACACCGTGTTGATGCCATGCAGCTGTGGTGCGCCTAACACCAGGGCTTACACTTTAAATATAACTAAAAATCCCAATGTATTTAGTCTGCATTTAAAAAAACGATTTCTTTATCTACTGTCTTAAAAAAAGATTTTAAAAACCTATAGATAATAAACCTTCCTATTTCAAAACAGATGTAAAGGCCACAAGCTCTGTGGTCCCAGGCACCATGAGGAGATTGTCAAAGGTCTACCGTGTCATCTCCAGGTCTTAGACAAACTGGCACTGAATATTAGGGTACAGAGGCTGCTTACTGTTTCAAGAACAGTCTTTGTTTCTCTTGAGATAAGGTTTCATGTAGCTCAGGATGGCTTCAAACTCCCTATGTAGCTGAGGGTGGCCTTTAATTCCTAACCCTTCTGCCTTCACTTCCTGAGTGCTAGGATTATAGGTGTTACCATTACATCTAGTTGATATGTTGCGGGAAGGGAATATGGTCAAACCCAGGGCTTCGCATGCTAAGCAAGAACTCTCAGCTAAGGTACATCAACAAGTCAACAGAAGTCACTAAAACTATAAAACTACTGATTTTATTTTTGTGTGCCTGTGTGTAAACACATGTATGCCTGTGCGCAGAAGTCAGTGGGGTCAACAATGGTTGCCTTCTTCTAGCACTCTCTACCATATTTTTTGAGCCAGGACCCACAGGTCTCTCCTGTACCCCCAGTGCTATGGCTATGGATGCATGCCATCATGCCTGGCCTTTATGTGGGTACAGTGGATCCAAACTCTGGTCCTCTTAACCCACTTAACCCATTGAGCCATCTACCCAGTCCTCAAACTACAAATCATTAAAATCTTTTATTACCAGCTAAGAAATATAGCCATAAATTTCTTCGTATTTATAAATAAAATGTTAAGAGTAATAGAACAGTAAAAAGCTAAGGAAGAATAAGAAAATAACTATGTCAAAGAATCCATGTTATTTGTTCTACCAAGAATACATTATGCAACACGGTACTACTGACAAATACATACAAAATCTAAAAAGCAAACAAGAGGAACATATAGATATAGACATATTTTTAATAGATGAAGATATGTTTCAATATTGCACACCCTCCGTCTGCTTCAATCTGAGAAAAAAGTCGGGTAAGAAAAGCAGTTTGGTGAGCGATGCCTGTGAAAGCTGATTGACCGTCAAGCTGACACATGCAAAGTGATTCAGTCACAGAACCAAGACTTAAAACAATTTTAAGAGTGACATTTTCCCTCCAAATGATTGTTGAAAGATGGTCAACTTTAGGAGCTCAAGAAAAATTGCAAGAGTTAAACAAAAAGCAGTGAGCAGGTGAAGAGAGGAGTTTGTGTTGAAAGTGAACAGAAATTCAGGCTTCTCCTGACATGACTGGTTATCACGTGCTGCGAGAGCAAAGGGACAGAGACCACATCAGACTTACTATCATTCCATCTGCGTGCTGCTCCGCATTACTCTGGTCCTTAGGGAAAAACGTTAAAGACATTAACTTCACTCTACATGTAAGTAATGCCTCGTGTACTTTTCCTAATAAGAAAGCTTCTTTTACTAGGTAAGTAAGGAAGTTAGAACATTACTTCTCTGCTTTCACTGAGATTTTCATTTCATGTGGTACTCATTCTTAACCAGACACACTTCTAACACTGGCAACACAACCAAGAAGAAAATAACATGACAGTTATCTCTACAGAGGAACTGACTGGAGCTCAGCAAAGTATCCTACCAAAGTTTACTGACATTCATAGCAACAATTAAAAGCAGAAATGTTGATATCAGGACAGAGACCCTCAAAATTTCTAGGTTTGAACTTTACAATAAGTTATGCCAAATCCTCACAATCCCTAAACTTCTACTGCACTTTATAGGCATGACCCTTGTCTGAACCATGATCTGAAAAACCTAGGATGGTCATTATTTCACATATCTGGTTATGACTTCAGAATTACACCAATACTTTCCTAGAGATATATTCTAATTTTCAATTCAGTAAACTTAACAGCTGTATCCACAGACTGATGATGTAATAGCTAACACTGCCTGGTAATAATTGTATGTACATTCACTTACTCCATCAATAACCCTGTAACAGGTGCTTTTTTCTTTTCTTTTGTTTGGGCCTGCTTGTTTGGCTGGACTCAAAGGATGACCTGAGCTCTTGATCTCCTTGTCTCCAGTTACAGGCTTTACACCACCACACCTGGTTTACATGGGGGGGATGGAGCCCAGGATTCTGTGCATGCTAGGCAGACACTTTACTAACTGAACTGCATCCCATGCCCACGGGCAGCATTGCTGTCACCACCGCACTGTGATAGAGGTAAGCTCCCAATACAGGCAGCCTCCCTGCAGAGTTCATGCTCTTGGCTAACTACCATTTTGTCTTGCCTCTGCAAGGTTGTGTGTGCCTCAGGGGGTAAAAAGAGTGGTGGGAAGTTGTCGACACAAAAATCCATCCTCATAACTGCATGAGAAAGGACTTAAGACTTTGAATGGTGGACCCAGAACTCTTCTGGACTCTTCCTTCCCACTTGCCTTCTAACAGGATCTGTGCCCAACATGGGTGTGAACATGAAGAATTAGTCTTCTGGGATGCTCTCAGGCATAGACAGGCATGGGAAAGCATCCTGGTGAGTACCATTTAGAAAGTAATCAAAGATCTCTGGGAGAAAATACATACTCAGAAAAATCTGAGGAAGCAAAAATCCTTTAGCCTGAACTGGCCATCTCCTGTGACCAGATTGGTGCCTGGCCCAATTGTTACCAGAGAGGCATGATCGATCAAGCAATGGTGGAAACAGATGCAGACCCAGAGCCAACATTGGTTGGAGTTTGGGGAATCCTGAGAGGAGGAGAAAGAATTGTAGGAGCTAGAGGGGTCAAAGACACTACGAGAAAACTCACAGAATCAATTCACATGGGCTCATGGAGACTGAACCAACAAGATAGCCTGCAAGGGTCTGACATAGGTACTCTATATATATTAGAGTTGTGCAGCTTGGGAGGACTCCGAACAGTAGGAACAGGGGTTACCCATGTTACAGACTTTTAGGGCCCTACTCCTCATACTGGATCGCCTTGACCAGCCTTAATACACGAGGAGGTGCTCAGTCTAATTGCAACTTGGTGTGCCATGTTCTGTTGCTACTCTTTATTATCAAGGAAACAAGGAAGAGTGGATTAGGGGTGGGAACAGAGGTGGGCTGGGAGAGAGGAGAGAGAGCAGGGACTGGGATGAGAGGAGGGAGGGGAAACTGAAGCTGGAATATAAAATTAATTAATTTTTTTAAAAAGATTATGCTGTATGATTGTTGTACTTTTAGAATACTGCAATCTCAGAAAACTACATTTCTTGGGTTTCATGTTCACTCACGTAAAATTGTACCTATTTCAGAGTTTTTATGAGGATAAAGTAAGAAAATACAGGAAAGTATTTTTAAGGGAGAAAAGTTAGATATAAAACTGAGCTTTTTAAATTAAAGGGAACTGATGCTGTGTCCTAGATAGAGTTGTCAACTTGACACTAACCTATGCATATCTGGGAAGAGGAGTCTCCATCAGACTACCTGTGGACAAGACTGTGGGCATTTTCTTGATTACTGATTGATGGGGAAAGAGGTAGCGCACTGTTGGTGGTGCTACACAGGCAGATGATCCTGGGGTCTAAGAGGGCAGCCTGGGAAACCAATGGATAGCAAGCCAGTAGGCAGCATTCCTCTGTGGTTTTTGCTTCAGTTCTGCCTCCAGGTTCCCTTCCTAACTTCTTCAGCAATGGAGTGTGACCTGAGAGTTGTTAAGAAGAAATAAAGCCTTTCCTCCCCATGGTGCCTTTGGTCACGGTGTTTGTCACAGTAGTGACATGCAGTACCAAAGGAAGACAACAGAGACTCAGAATAAGATAAGGTAACAGCTATAGCCTTTGTTTTTTCCACTAGACACTTGGGAGACATTCCAAAACAGTGGTGCAAAGAGAAGCCAGGTACACAAGTAGTGTAAAACAGTAATTCCACAGTAACAAGAATAACCACAATCATCCTCTAGTATTATGCAGATAAAACATATAAATAAAATGCTAATGTATTAAACTGTCCTTTCTGTAAGCTTTCTGGAAGATTCAGTAGAAGGCAATCTTTGTTTAGTCTTTGTTTTAAACATAATGGTCAGATTATATCCCAAAATTTATCTATTAATATAGAATTTCAGAAATCTAGACATCAAAGTGTCCATCATGAAGAATCTGGGAAGACTTGGCATCACTTTTTAAAGTGCATATGCAGAGAAGGGCTACTACAGCAGACCTGCGGCAGTCCCTCCGTCTCAAAGCCCAGAATGCAAAGAGTGGCTCACTGATGAGCCTCTAGTAGAAACCTGGGCAGTGTCCCTATGGAGCTTCCCTAGTAAACATCATTTTCACACTTGGTAATGGTTTGTCACTGCAGGAGCTGGGTGCATCATCTAGGATCTCACTAGGGAAGACTTGAGTATGTCTGGTTTTCTGAGTGCTGTTTCTGTGCTATTCTCTTTGCTCATCTTCGTTATGTGACTCTGTGACTAAATGCTGTGTCCTATCTGTCCTAGCCAGCCTAGCTGAGGTCTAGGAACTCTTGGCCCAGCATACACACTCTCTACAAAACTCTGAGAGTAACTGCATTTAATATCTACACAACTCAGATTAGTACTTCCCCCTTTATGTAAAAACTGACTTAACTACACACTTGAAATTCTAAAGTCAGTAATTCTGATACAGAAAAATTAAAAATATGGATTATTTAGAATTATGGAGAGAGAAAACTCAAGTTTCCTGCTCAGATTATAAACTTATGACATTTTATTTTCTTCTTCTAGTTTCTAAACAGTAAACTGGTTTTTCCCTAAGACTTTAAGAATATGAAATATAGGCGATCAAATGTGCCAAAATGGTCTGTTGTTAGACAAATATCATATTCTCTCCAATGCTGAACCTATGTGGGTCTCTGTGACTATCTCCACTAAGAGCAAAAGTTATGCATGATTTCCAACACTGCAACCTGCCTTGCTTTCTTGGAAATGACTTCACTGTGAGGAGGCCTGGGGAGCCACAAAGACAGTACAGAGAGGAACTGAACTCTTCTCCCCAACACCACCACCAGCAGCATGTAAGTAAGCCATCTTCAAAGTGGGTCCTCAGGACTGGAGAAATGGCCTAGCTTAAGAGCACCTCCTGCTCTTCAAGAGGACTCAGGTTCAGTTCCAAGCACTCAATAGAACTCCAGTTTCAGGGGACCTGGTGCTCTCTTCTGACCTCAGGGGCTTGTACATTCATATGGTGCGCACGCACACACACACACACACACACACACACACACACACACACACACACGAGAGAGAGACAGAGAAACAGAGACAGAGACAGAGAGAGATTAATCATATTAGTTTTTAAATAAAGAAAAGCGGGTTCTGCAGCCCCCAGTGAAGTCAACACAACACAACAAGGGATGGATGAACGAGTGAGTAGAAGCTATTTTAAGACTCAGTTTTAAGGTGATTTTGTTACTGATTACTGGCATCAACTGGTGTACTTTCATCTACAAAACCCAGGGTTGGGGATGTAGCCGAGCTTTACAGGAAACTGCAGTGTAGTCCTCAGCACTGCACACACTGGGAATGTCTACACACTATTATAGCCCCAACACTGCCAATGCAAAGCACAGGCCCCAAACTCATCCTCAGCTCACTGAGTGAGTGTGAGAACAGCCTGAGCTACAAGTGACCCTACCTCAAAACAAAAACAAAACACAAATTCTAGCACAACAAAAACCCAGCACTTCTAATTCCTGTATGATGAAATAAACTACTTTGATAATTTTCCCTCAAACTTTT
>JAQHUG010000012.1:2908937-2939105 GCA_028555095.1 Dicrostonyx torquatus | reverse complement strand
GCAGGCTCCAAAGCTACAGAGAAACCCTGTCTCGAAAAACCAAAAACAAAAACAAAAAAATTTAGATCCAAGAAAAACTAAACAAAACCTTAGCCTGAATTTTATGCCTCCAGCCCTGCCCTATGCTACTGTGTCACTAACAATGTGCGGAAAAACAAGATTCTAACACTGGGCAAACGAAAACATATAAACAAATAAAACATACCACTAATTATTTTCCACCCTGCCTGCTAAGCTATCCACCTACCTGCTTCTACCCACCAGCTACAGACACACAAATGTCAAGTACAATGTTGAATGGAAGGCTTATTCTCAAACCTACTTCTCTCTCTGAAAATTCGAGGCCTATATATTTGAGTACCAAAAAGTTTTCATAAAAGTGGGTATACATTAGTATTTAGCCCAAAATAATTCACTACCCATTTTGTTCCATGGATAACAACAATTAATGACTGGTTCACCAATGTAGTTCAGTATCCGCTCCTCCTCAGAAACAAACAAAATACACAAATTTCAAAAATGTATCTATTATACTCTACAATGTACAAGAAAATAGCTGTGGTAAAGCTTAACTCCTGGTTTCTAAGAAAAAAGTTATGTAAAAGATTTAACAAAATATAGCCTTCCATTCCAAGCTACAGCTGTGGTTAAAGCAAAGAATGCGCTCTTTAAACAAGCTCCCTTATTTCCTACCTACCCAAGGAATGCGCTCTTTAAACATGCTCCCTTATTTCCTACCTACCCAAAGAATGTGCTCTTAAAACATGCTCCCTTACTTCCTAGCCAAAGATTGCATTCTTAAAACATGCTCCCTTATTTCCTAGCCACCACCAGAAATTATTACCAGAAAACAGACAGGTGTGTGTGTGTGAAAACATCCAAACATAGTAACTGTTCAACAAAATATAGATTCCCACAATTCTGTTTACTGTTGAAAAGTAATGTTTCAGAACTAAGTATTATATATACTAAAGAAAAATTCCAATATAATTTCTTAAGTTATAAACTTTGAAAGGAAATAAAAAGTAAAATTTACTTACTTTAGCAATCTGTAGCAACACAATGCAGTGCTTAATTGATTCTACCATGCTCTATAAAGACAAAACACTGATTTTAGGGTCTTGTTACAAATAGCATAGTTATATGATATTAGAACTTAAAATAGTCTTAATAATCAGTTCAAATATACAAAGGAGTAAAGTCTACACATTAAATACGCCTTTCTGTGTTATGGTGAGTTCTAATCTGATGACAGTGTGACAAGCTACTTAATAGCAATTCTATGATTTACTAAGGAAGATCACACTATCATTTATACCAAATAATATCTACTATTTTTCTCTCAAAGAGAAAGTATGTGAGTCTGAGTCTGGTTAGCCTTCAATTGTTTAGCTCAACAGTAGCAATCCCAACGTCAATTCCTAAAGCAAGACACGGGGCAGGATCTGGTCAGAATACTCAGATCTGAAATATTATTTTGCCTATTTAAAACTGCTTTTATCAAGACACAAATGTCATTAGTAACATCATATTGAATAACATCAAAGGCCAGTGCATTAAGGAAACTCAAATCGTACTGCATTTTCAAGAGGAGAGTATGTACAGATTGAGTATCCCTCATCCTCCAAGTTCCAATTCACAATTTCAGGTGTCAGGAAGTCAAACTTCCTGCAAGCATCAACTGCAAGAAACTTAAATGGATCTGGAGTTCAGACTTGAGTCCCCTCCTCTATTTATCTTATATTATGCATGTGCAAATGATCTATTAGAGATACTTCCAGTGCCAAGTATCTCATATATGGGATACCAGTTTTTTTTTTCCTTTTTTTTTTTTTGTTGTTGAGATAGTGATCTCAAAAGTGAGATCACTACGTAGCTGAGGCTGGCCTATACTCCTAATCCATGCTTGGATCACAAGTCTGTGCTACCATGTTGAACAACATCCTCCTATGCATGGAGGATACGTTTATCCCAAGATATCACTGAAGTAAGACCAGAAACAAATAAAATGGTACGTCAGATTAATTTTAACCACAGAGATAACAAATCCTTGGCCAATGACTCAATTCTTAAACACCCTCATAAAAATCCACAGAAACTAAGACACTGCTTGTTCTTATTAATAGCAACAAGTTCTAAATTAAAGTCAGATTTTAATACATAACTTACATTTGTTGTGTCTTTGAGAGTTTCAACTTTCTGTGAAAAATAAATTTTATAAAATAGAAACAATGAAAATCACAAAGAGGTGCATACTGTTATTTTCAGGAATTAGGCATTTGAAGAGTTCTTAACTTACACTATTCCAAGTTAGTGTAATTAAGTTAGAAAAGAAATACTTTTTTTGTTATAGTTTTTAGTCTAAATCCAATATTTAAATTTAAAATTCCAAATATTTTATGGATAAATACTCATAAAATTCATGCACTTCAAGACTTGTAAGAAAGTATAAAACATTCTTATACCTTTCTGAAAAACAGATTTTATATTTATTATAGACTTAATGATTTTTCAAAAAAAAAAGTTCCCTAAAATATCTTTTAAATAAACTAGAAATAAATTCCAAAACTAAGAATTAATGGAAGGTGAGTTAGAACATGAATTTATATTATTATTAAGTGTAGCTGACCAAACTGAAAGGCCACTGTCAGCAAGAAAGCAAAACAACAATAAAAATGCTGCACCAGGAACAGCGCAAGAAAAGAGAGGATGCGGCACCTATGAGTCACGACAAACACCCAGGAAAACCAAACTGAAGGCCTGGAGACCACAGTGCAAGCACTGGCTCTCCCTGTCTCATGCTCGTTCTGAGCAGTTCTCTCCCTGAAGTGACCACACGGAAACAGTAACTTTCTTTTTGTTTGGTTGTTTGTTTTTTTTGAGACAGGTCACTATGTAGAGCTGAATGTCTTGGAACAAACTATGTAGAACAGGCTGGCCTTGAACAGAGATCTGCCTTCCTCTCTGCCTTCCAAGTACTGGGATTAATAGCATGTGCCTGGTCCCAAGCTCTAGAAATTTAATACCTTTCTACCTTATATGTAAAGAACTTACTCCCAAACATCTAATACTTGCAAAACAGAATTATATTAAAAACCTGAATATTATCCTTTTATTTAATTATTAAGCTGCTACTGAAAATTTACCAGAAAACACCACTTAAGGGAACATTACAGTGATACATAGTAGATCAGTGATATTGTTTCTGGTGGGTTGGTAGGTTTGGCTTTTTGTTATTGTTGTTTTTTGTTTTGAGATGGGGGTCTCACTGTGTAGCCCTCACAAAGTTTAATGTGCTGGGATTAAAGACATGTGCCACCATGCCTCATCCACTTTGTCTTGTTTTATATAGAATCTTGCTAGGTAGTGCAAGCTCGTCATGAACTCCTGATCTTTCTGCCTCAGCCTCCCCAGAGCCGGGATGCTAAGTATGCCTTCGTTCCCCCTCCCATTTCAACAAGATTATCATAATAAAATACTGATGTATTCCATTACTTTTTCAAAATACTTTTGAATTTTAAAAAAATTAAGTAAAATTATGGTTATAGAAGTTACCTTTCTCTGTTCATCGTCTTTACAATTTTGAAGCTTGTCATCAAAAAGCTACAAGGTATGAAAAAGACACTTTTAGTATCAAGATATTTATTATACTGTGTACACTTACCAAACAGAAAAGTAAACCTTAGTTCCTAAATATTTCTGTTGTGGCTAACATACATAAATTATTTCTAGGCTCTGTATCAAATCACAGTCTTCTATGAGAATGACTGTGAACTGCTAAGACCAAATGCCATAGTAGAATTACAGTAAGAAAGTAATTTTTGCCTATGTTTGCAATTCATGTGTGCGTGTGTACCTGTGGAGGCAGAGGAGCATGTCCAGTGTCTTCCTTTCCCACTCTCCACTTTTTCCCACTCTCACTTTTTCAGTGAGACAGGAATTCTCACTGAACCTGTTCTGGGAAGGCTAGCTGGTCGGCAAGCTCCCAGGATCTGCCTGTCTCCATCCTGCACATTTTATGTGGAGGCCAGAGAACACTGAGTGTCTTCATCATTTTCTAACTTATTTCTGGAGACAGAGTGTCTGTCTCAACAAATGTGGAGCTCTCACACTTGACTTGATGGTGCCCAGAAAGCTTGTGATACCACCCATGCCGGTGTACAGACATGTACTACTGTGCCCAGTGTTTATGTGAGTACTGGGGAACCAAACTCAGACCTCAGGCCTGTACATCAAGCACTGAGCCATCTCCCCAACACCTCCACAAGACTTTTTAGTTTTTGTTTTGAAAACAGGGTCTTAATCTGTAAGCTAGGCTGGCTGGGAATTATGTAGCATACTATGTAGTTACTCTCAAATAGGTAATCCTCCTGCTTCAGCCTGAGGGTTAGGATTATGGACACTAGACCCACAAGACTTGCAGTAACTAGAAATATTTAAACTCAAAGTTTTTTTCTGCTTTGTCTTCTAAGTTAATGAGTTTCTTTTTCTTCCTATGACCTATCATTTTAATTCAAAGAGAAAAGTCACCCCCCCCAAAAAAAAAAGAAAGGGAGGAGGAACCCAAGATCTCAGCGACATCCTATTTACCTTTTCCTCAATAATCAGATATAGAACATACATTTTATCAATATAATTAGAGGAAAAGATCCTACTTTTAAGGAGCTGTCAGTTTTAAAAATTGCTGAAAACCATGAGGCATGTAAATTACCATCAAGTAACTTCGAAGCCCAGTTTAGCAATGTCTACTACTTTATATCAGAATAGCATGCCATACCTTTAATTGTTCTATCAAGATCTGCAGGTAAGCGTCAGCCTCTGTAAGTTTCTTATCAAAGTCTTGGACACTAGGAACAAATCCTGAATCCAAACCCTAGAGGAAAACAAAGTGAATGATCTGGCAGTGCCCAAGCCACTTATTACAGGAAACGCTTCGTCCTTCACAAATGCATAATTTCAACTTACAAACCAGACAGTCCATTTACACAAATGGGTTTATTTAAGTTACCAAAATTTCCTGAGACAAGTACTGTATCAACCTTCCACTCACCAATACATGTGCTGCAGCTGCTCTAAGAGAGGGTTGGTGCCCCGCCCTCAAAATCACCCCCCCCACACGCGTGGCTCCCTTTCCACCAGAGTCACAGTCATTTAATATAAAATATAATAAGAAATATAAAACCGCCTAGGCTATTTCCTATTTCCTCCCTTTTTTTTACTGTCCCAAGAATCATGTTTGTTTGTTTTTTTTAGAGGTAGGGGCTCAATGTGTGTGCTCAGAGGACAGCTTGTGGGAGTCAGTTTTCTGCAGGTTTTCCGAGACAAGATTTCTGTGTAACAGTCCTGGCTGTCCTGGAACTCTGTACACCAGGCAGGCCTCAAACTCACAAACTGCCTCTGCCTCCTGAGTGCTGGGATTAGAGATACTTAACTCACCCCATCAGCTCAGAAGTTTTTCACCCTCTTTTTACCTAATTAAAAAAAAATTTTTTTTTTAGAGAAATCCGAGCACAGTGGTACACATCAATAGTCTTAGCACTGGGAAGGCTAAGACCGGAGAACTGTAAATTTACAACTAGCCTGGGTTACACAGTCTCACAGCCTTTTTCTAAGTGCAACTGCTGATTCTTCTCACCTCATCAAGTTCCCTATTTGCTTTCAACCTTGGTGTGAACACTACACTCTGGACAGAGTGTAAATGTATTTATTTAAATGCCCCTCTTCTTTCTCAGTTGAAAAGTACAGCAATGGCATATCCTATTTTTTGTACATCTACATCTCAAGCTCCCGAAAGACCATACACTTCTTGTTCTGACTGTTCAAAAGAAATTTTGAGCTCTTAATTATCTCTGACTACAAGAACAAATCTTAAGTTTTAAAAGGTTAAGCACTTGGAGAGAACCACAATCCCAGCCCCTGGTATCTACCTGCACACTCAGCTGTCCTGTCCTGAGGAACCACCATCAACTTCTAAGCCAACCAGAAAACTGTACTAAATGGGTGACAGATGGTGGAGCTCAACAAACTCAGCTGTTTCCAGTCTTCTGCCTTTGGCCAACACACACTGCTTGTTTGTATATTCTACACTTGAGTGAGCCAACACTAGAGCTCTCTGTATTATAGCAAAACCCCACCGGGCACACGAAGCCCTAGCTCGCCCCACTCCTTCCCTCCGCCCCCATCTACTAAAACACCACCACATTACTACTTACTATTTACTGCTGCTCTTTTCAAACTACAGTTGACATTCTGACACAAAATGTTAAAAATTTTAAAAACTACAGTCTGTCATGACCATGGGAAAAGCCAGTTATTTTGTAATTATTTTCTTTTTCAAACTTAAAGCTAATAAATCTTGCCATATTTGCTTTTTTACACACATGTAAAGAAACTAATTAAAGAAAAATCCCTTCCCAGTAAGTGATAATATGAAAACAATGTTTAAGAAAAATTATAATCAATGTATTCACAATCCATATAATAACAAAATTATACTCAAACACATTCTTTTGGGTTTTGTTTGTTTTGACACAGGGTCTCGCTACGCAGCCCTGGATGGCCTGAAACTCACAGAGACCTACCTGTGCCTGCCTCCAAAGTGCTGGGATTAACCATGTTGGGCCACCACACCCAGCTACATGCTTTTTCATTTTTAAACATATCCCAGAGAACTTCATATTAGAAATGTTTTCTGAGCAAAGTGGAGTTCAGACATCACATTTCACAGAAAGGACTGTGCCTTCTGACACTTAAGACATCACAGGAAAATCGGATGCCTGGCTTAGTTTTTGTTTAATTTCAAGAGTATTACATCATAACTAGCAGTGGTTTAACTATCAAGAGTCAGCTAGCATCAGTTAAATACACTACTCTTACTCAGTAGTTAAGAGAGACCAGTGACACGTCCGAGAGTGAACAGACGGCAAGGGGAAGAAAGGAAAGGTGATCGTCAAGGACTTTGCTCTCCTAAGCTCTTTTAGAACTATCACTGTCAGCAAATTAACTAACAGCGCTTTTTAAACAAATCAGTAGTGAAACTCTTCTACAGAAGAGAAGCACATTATTTAAACTTCAAGTCTGAACCCCACCCCAATTAATTTTTCAGAAATAACCCTTTGTTGTTTCTTGGATTTATGAGCCTCACTAGGCTCTCTTCTCAATCCCCTGGGCACTCTTGCACAAGTTCCCTTCACCAACAGAAGAAACCCTGGGCTTCATAACCTCATGGTATGGAAGGCTTATGGGGAGGTATGTAATGGTGGTCATCAGCCTAAAACCACAGAACTGGTCTAACTTCTCTGCACAGCAATATGAAAATTGTATATGTGCTTTAAAAGGAATTCTACAAAGTTAGCTTATCTACAACCAATGAAATAACATGTACAGATTAATCAGGAGCATGGACAGGCAGGTGGCAATGATAACACGTTTCTTAAAATGACTAAGTGCACAAAAATTACCCCCAGTTTCCCCATCAGCCACCACCTCTATCTTCCCATTCAGACATTAGAAGTGATGTGGCTGAGTCGTCTTGTCTCTCTTTATCTCATGGAATGACAAGAGACTTAAAATTTCTGATTATATTTTATAGTATAAAAATAAAATTATAAAACTGTAAAATTTTTATTTTTTTAAAAAAGGTTGAAGAGTTGGCTCAGAAGTTCAGAGCACTCTCTGTTCTTGCAGAGGGCCATAGTTCAGGTCCCAGGGTCCACACGGTGGCTCGCAACTTCATGTAACTCCAGTTCCTGGTGATCCAATGCCCTCTTCTGGCCTCCACAAGCACTGTATGCACATGAACCCACACAGGCACCCCCCACACACACATGCACATGAAAAACAAAACAAAAACCTTTAAAAATTGTATTATATACCTGTTCTTCTTTCCAGCCAATATTCATAACAGTGAGACATTACACTTATTCATATTGGTCCTTTTAACCTTAAAGATACTTTTATTTATTGTGCATACGCATGCGCGCACAGATGCATGCACACATAGTACTACACATGTATGGATGCCACAGGGAAGGCTGTAGGAGTCAGTTTTGTTCCTCCTTCATGTGGATTCTCGGAAATGGAATCTATCATCAGGTTGTGCATCAGGGGCCTTTTACCCAGTGAGCCATCCTGCTGACACTGGAGAATTCTTTTAAAATAAGACTAAGAACACAGACCTTTCCCAGGCTGAGGGTGGTCTGTCTTCCTTTGGAAAGAACTGCAAGCAGGGCAGACCTTTAAAAACTGTGCAACTGCACACTGCTAGGGAACAATCTGGGAGTAAAACAGATTCATTTCTCAGTTCTCTGCACCTGCTCTACTAACACTGAGCACATTACTCTTTGACTTCTCTGAAGAGACACAAAAGACAGGAGCTGTGCCGTTCATTCATCAGCACACTCCGGGGCTGTCTCAGTGCTAGATGAATGCATGTGGCAGCTGCACCAAATGTCCACTGCTGCTCCCATGCTCCTTTTGAATTTCTGTTCTCTGCTCCCTCTTTCCTTTCTTCTCTTGTATGTCCTTCTGCAATAACTGAAGTGATCATATTGCAGTGTTGGCAATCAGGACCTTGCTGCTCTCTGGCTTACAATATTGAGGTACCACAGTTCTATTACTTGTCAGCCTGTATAGAAATGCACTTTACATTTTAACTAAAAGTCCACAGTTCAAGCATTTAGAAGGAATATCAAGAGTTCTGAGCAGCCAGACTTCTTCAAAAACTCTAAAATTTTAAAAAGATTAAAAGCAGTGATAGAAAAACAAACACACAATGGTCTATGGTATAACAAGAAAAATGAATTTTCTAATATACAGGACTAGCTTGATATTCTCAGGGGACACCTAAAAGCTAACAGGCCAGCAAATTAAATTAAATGAATTCCTATTAACGACTTTAGGTGGGACATTAAATACACAACAAAATGTTTTATCCAAATTAAAAGAGCATTACAAAGGTCACTTTAAGCCCCGAGAAACATGCAAATCATAGCTCACTTTGGAACTCTCCTAGTAAGACTTTTGAGGCAGGCAGTAAAAGGTTTTAAAGCAACTCCTGATGACAGTGGCAGACCAATAAACAAAGGTCAGAGTTACCGAAGGTGGCTTAAGATATTGACCAGAATCAGAAATTAAGAAACTTATGGGTAGCTAGGTGGTGGTGGCGGTGCATGCCTTTAATCCTAGCACTAGGAGGCTGAGGCAGGCAGATCTCTTGAGTTTGAGGCCAGTCTGGTCTACAGAGCGAATTACTGGACAGCCAGGCTACCCAGAGAAAATATGTATTGGAACCCCCCCTCAAAAAAAAGAAAAGAAACTTATGGGCAACTTGAGGAACTAAGAGTAACACTGAACAGGAGACTGAGTAATAACACAAAAGAATGTGAAAAATAAGACATTTTCGATCAGTCTTATTTCTTAATGAAAATTTGAAGGACTGAGTTTATTATGCAGCCTTTTTCTTAAACAGGACAAAATAATATACAATTAAAAAATATGAGCCAGGTGGTGGTGGTGCACGCCTTTAATCCCAGCACTCGGGAGGCAGAGGCAGGTGGATCTCTGTGAGTTCGAGACCAGCCTGGTCTACAAGAGCTAGTTCCAGGACAGGCTCCAAAAGCTACAGAGAAACCCTGTCTTGAAAAAAACAAAACAAAACAAAACAAAACAAAAAAGAGTTAAAAAAAATGTTCTCCCTAAAAAGGAAAAGGAAGCTATGTGTGATTGCACATGCCTAGAATCCCAGCATCTGGTAAGTGGAAGCTGAAAGTTTATAAGTTCAAAGCTAGCCTGAGCTATAGTAACTCCTGCCTTAAAACAAATTAATTTATTTAAAAGGAAAAATATATTTTAAATAAATTATTTATATCTTCAGAGAAAGTTCGAAATGATAGAGAGTAAGACATTAGCAGTTTCATTAGAACTATAATGAAAAAATAGCTTAAAATATTAACAAAGGAAAATTAAAAAGACACAAGAAAGAATATGGACAAACAGGAATTTTACTAGCAAAACAAATACTCTAAAAATAATTAATTTTCACACAAACTCCACTTTAATTTAAATAAGAGCACTTGCAAGGTCTATGCTAACAACTGGGGATGACATGTTTGAGATGACCTCTCACCCAATCAAAGAAGCAGAGTGCATACTTACGATTCAATCACTTACAATTATTTTTGAAAATTCAAGAACTGGAGAGATACCAGAAGACTGGAAAAAAGCAAGTGTGGTACTGATCTTCCATAAAGGTAAGAAAAGAGAGAGTAGAAAGTTACCATGCTGTGAGTCTGACATCAGTGATCAAAGGACTAAGAAAAAAACCTGTAACTACACAGAGGAAAATAAGGACATAGCAAGTGACACGTTAAAAACCAAACAGTCTGCCAAAATTACTGGCTTTTGTGTTTCTCAGAAAATTAAGTGAGCATATTAAGCTCTTAGAGAAATGACACCATTTTGTCTTTCTATCAGTTCATTTAATAACAAAAAAGTATACTAAAGAAACAACTTAGTAATTTTCATGTGGCCATGATTCCATGAGGGATACTAATGATATCCTGAAACATTTACAGCCCCGCAGTGCAGCCACATCAGCCAAAGAACAGGTCTTGGAGCTACTGAGGAGTCCTGAAGGCAAGCATTTCTATGTATTCTTAACTCTAAAGATATAAACTGCCAATTCATTTGGAGACAAGATCGTCAATTTTAAACATCCATAAAACTGAGCACAGTGATGAACTTTTTCCTCCACTACATCTTCTTGGAAGACATCTTTCCATGGCTATGTATGGCTTCAAGTCAGTTTCTCTTACCCACACAGTTGCTATTGGTTTATTACCAAAACCTTCAGAGTACTTTCAAGAATGCCATAAAAGGTCTTTTCTCAACAATTCTACGTGAACAATACTAACACTACAGATTCACCATGAATAAGCCATATTGAATTTTTTCTGATTACTATAAAGTCTGTTAAATACTTATTTCTCATTTTATCTCAACTTATTATGACATTGTAAATAGTTATAGGCAAAGCTCAGTCCCAGAATCCCAGCACGTGGGGGGTTGAGGCAGGAACAGAGCTGAAAGTTCAAGGCTAGCCTGGACTACAAAGTAAAACCTTGTCTTAAAAAAAAAAAGAGAGAGAAGAATATCATGAGATAGACTAACACTGAACCTATTTCACAAGTGCTTACTGAACGTTCAGATCTTCCATTAGTATTTTTTATTTTTCTTTTTTTATTGAAAATAGTTTTTTTTCACACAATATATTCTGATTGCAGCTTTAGCTCCTCCAACTCCTCCCCAGATAGGATTTTTAATTAGGATTCTCTAATCCACTTCTCTACCTACAAATACTACTACATTTTTTCTATTTGAAAAGAGGAGACATGTAATCTGAAAATCATCGAAGGTGGTGATGTAGTGGAAGTGAGCCCAAACAAGTGTTCACAGAGCAAGCTCTGATCCTGACTCTACAATTTCTTAACAGACTCCCACAAGTGTGTTCAGGCCAGTTCACTGTCCCTGCTTTCATTTCCCTATCAACAGGAGGGACCACTAACTTCATGGTAGCTGTTCAATTTCCTTTCTAGATCTGGAGCCTTGGACAGCCAGAATTCACTTTCTTTAATCCCAAGACCTACACAATCAATACTTCACAAGTAAATCATGCTGATGGATTTTAAAAAGAGAAAAGAGACTGGTGAATAATACTATAGCCATTTGCAGTTTTTCTTGGGAATCAACAACCAAGAAAAAGACACAAGCATTAAACTTAACATTCTTTTTTAAAAGAAAACTAACAATAAATTGATGAACTCTGAAGAAGATAATGGATGATATAAAAATGGTAAAAGCAGTAACAAAACGTGGCAAAATACAGCCGACAAACAGATGAGAGGAAAACCCTGTGTGGATGTTCAGAGAACAGTTGGCTATCGTGCCTAAAGCACAGAATGTACGCTGCACCTAATAACCACCTTGGAGAGTCAAAAGAAAGCTTCCCTCTACCAAAGATCATAATGGTTAAACACAACTCTAACCAAACAAACCACTAAAACTGTTTCTATTTTAAAAATTTATACAGGAAATAATTTAATAGTTAAGTTTTTGTTTTGTTTAAAAAAGAAAAGTGAATGACAAAATTGCTCACCCAGAGATAGGGCAGAACTGGGTGGTTTCACTACAGGAGAATCAAGAATTAAATCAATACAGCTATCAGCACTAAAATTCATGACTGGGTACAACTGCTTAGCACTTAAGATGAAGCTCTATGCACTCTTCACTGACAGGACAAAATAAAGCAGAGACTCCATAAAGTGATAATGGAACTCAGGCCTTTAATCCCAGCACCTGGGAGGCAGAGGCAGGCAGATCTCCGTGAGTTTGAGGCCAGCCTGGTCTACAGAGTGAGTTCCAGGACAAGCTAGAGCTACACAGACAATTCTGTCTCAAAAAACAAAAAAGAGGGGAAAAATTGTGGAAACCTGAGTTTGCAGGCCTTTATAAACTAGTTAGCACTCACTGGTTACCTCACAGACATGAGTGACACTGTAGTTACACACTGTAAACTGTCTTTAAGTTTATACGCCCTCACACTTCCAGCTCCTCCTGACATCAAACACAGGAGAAGGCCATGGAATTCTGTCACTTCTCGGGTGGGACTGGGGGCCAGAGAGATTTGTGCTCAGTTTTTGCTTAACATGTTTAATTTTTCTAAGTATATTTTTTATAAAAACATCAAGGCTTCATAGAAAAATATTCATAAATCACAAGTTACATATATTTTTCAAAAAAATTATATGCTAAGTCACCAGGTTTACTCTTTAAGGATTATCTATGAAATCCTAAAATATACCAAAAAAGAGTTGGCATTGCTGAAACTACTCACACCCCATTCCAAGCAAAATGAATCGTAGCCAAGTTTGTAACATCGTTTAAGGGTAAAGTACCAGGCAGCAAAAAGCCCTGCAAACAAAGATTGTTGGCATCCTGGAAAAAAAAAATGAGCCCCTTAACAAAAAATAAAGCAAAACACTGAGGGCATTCCATGCCCACCCTGCCACCATGCTCATGACTTGGCTTCTAAGAAAGCAAACTCAAGGTGTTTGCAAACAGAGGCAACTCGGTTAGCTGGGCTACTTGAAGGCTTTTTATTTTGTTTTTATTATTCTCAGGTGGGAGTATGCCATAGAATGAATGCACACAGAAAACAACTCTTGGGGAATGGATGCTGTCCCTCCACCTTTCCAGGGATTTCAGTCAGGTCAGCAGGCCTGCAGGGCAGGGGCTTTCTTTTACCCTCAAGGCCACTATTCAGGTTGTCAGTCAGGTTAAGCATCTCAGCACTAAAGCAAACTGAAGCAGAGGAGCAAACATTCTTCCCTGTCCTAGTCTGAGACTGCCAACATTTTATTCATGCTAGTATAAAGATCTACTAAATGCAATCGGTGCAGGTAAATTTCCTGGAAGTACGCTCTATGTGCAAGCAGGAGAAAGTAAAATTAACCGTCTAAGTTTATAAGCTGATCATTAAAGCATGCACTGAGACTTCTAACAACTTCTGATTATGCAATGTTTTCTAACCAAACTCACTATGCTCTACTGATATGACCTGACCTCTGCACAGCAAACAAGTTGACAAATTAACACTCAACAAGATCTGCATGATAAACTACTCACACCAAAGGTTTTTAGCTTGCATCAAATGAAACAAAACAACCTTTAAAATAATTGGTTCCTCGCTGTCCTGGAAAATTTCCTTAAACTGCATTTGCTAAACTGTCTTGTGATTTTTACTGCCAGGGGATGTCCGGTGGAAGGAAACACAGGCTCAGTTTTGCTAAAGTTGCTCAAAGTACACACAAAACTATCCAATTTAAAAAGTTGAAAGTCTACCAAGATAACCTGAATTCGTTGTTCTTTACTGTATTCCCCAAGCTAGTGCTTGGTTTGTGGCAAATGCTGAAGATGGGGGGGCGGGGTGACGGTGACTAGTGAACCCCTTCAGCATGCTCACCTAACAGTACATGAAGAAGATAATGAAGCTCAAACAGTGCCTCACTCTTAGTAAAAACTGCACGGATGCTGATGTCCAACGCTGATGAGGAATTTTATTACAAAAAGAGGTGACAGGACAAAAGGCTATTGCAGCATGGCACGGAAGGTGATCAGGCAGTGACAAATTTCATTCCCTCACGCCAAATCTTGTCATGAGCACATTTTTACATACACTGCTCTGGGCTTTACAACCCTATGCTACAACGATTATTGATTCATTGGGCAGCTCCTGTGACTACACTCTGTGCTGGACACCCTGGAGATGCCAAGGTGAAACAGACAACTGACTCTGACCTAACAGTTTCCATCTATTTGAGATCAACATCTGTCTAGAACAGTGGTTTCTCAGCCTATGGGTCACAACCCCTTTGGGGTCAAATGACTTTTACACAGGGGTTATCTAAGACCATCAGAAAACACAGCTGTTTACATTATGAGTCCTAAGAGTAGCAAAATTACAGTAACAATGAAAATCATTTTATGGTTGGGGTCACCACAACATGAGGAACTGTATTAAAGAGTTGCAGCTTTAGGAAGGTTGAGAACCACTGGTCTAGAGGATCTGATTTGAACAGAGAATGATGCAATGAGAAAGGCACCAGAAGACTCTGTGGACAAGAGGGTAAGAGAGGTTTTAAGGGGGAGCATTGGGGAATCCAGGCTCTGGACAGAGGCAGGAGTCTGTATTAGAGTAGTGGGTTGTGGCTCATCAAAGGCAATACTCGAACTCTTCTTTCATGGCAACTATTCAGGGCTAAGCAAGTCAACAGAAGATTCTGTGGTTCTTTAGGAATTAGGGACAGCAAGGAAGCTTTATCGTCTGAGCCTGAAGAAAGAACAAGGGCTGTACCCAACAGCAAAGGACAACTGGCTACAAACAGAGAGGGGCAGGAGCAGTGACACTTATTCTTATTCCCTTCTTCAATCTCCTGTCACTGCCTCCCATCGGCCAAAGCCAAACAAAAGCCCAAGAATAAAGAGCCTGTAACACTGGCTCCCGAAGCACACAAAGAGAAGAACAGAGAATGATTCTGGGAGAAAAGAGAGCACAGGAAACACAGACTGACTTCAAAGGAAACAAAATTAGCTGCTGAATCAAGAAAATTCCTATAGTTTGTGAGGCCAGGTGAGCAATGGGTAGAGATGTGCCAAGAGCACCAGGAAACATCCTGGACTTAGGCTCAATCCCTAGTTATTACAGACTTGATAAATCACTTGGTTTCTAGAAGACACCTTCCATTACTTATAAAAGATGGTGGTGAGAGGTGGGAGAGAATGGACATCAATTAGATTTTAGGCTTCCTTCCTTCCTGTTCTAGGATTTCCTGAAGCAAATGCCTCCAGGTTAATGACTGTTCATGCAGACAGTAAAAGCTCCATCACACTGGAAGGATCTATGGCTGATTCACTTACATAAAAACAGGAAGTTGCAGTTTCCAACTATACAAGGTCTTCCACAGAGTCTGACAAAGAATACTAAAACTCAAGTGAACTATTGTTCCTTCCCTGTAACCTTGACTCTTACAAATATGACAGCAACCAGCGTTTAAAACAAGCTCTAGAATACCAAGAATGCAAAGAAAGAGTAAGCAACTCAGCCGACGATTCACATACTAGAAAAACAAAATGAGCTGTAGTCCATATAATACGGCCAAGTTCTTTAAACTGTCCCCAGAAATGTCAATACTGTCACTCTCTCTCTCTCTCTCTCTCTCTCTCTCTCTCTCACACACACACACACACACACACACACACACACACACACAGAGAGAGAGAGAGAGAGAGAGAGAGAGAGAGAGAGAGAGAGAGAAAGAAAACTACCATTCATTCATGTCAAAACATGTCCTGACTCTCTGTTATGGCCAGGTGCTTATTAGGATTTCCAAAAGGCTTCTTTAAGGATAATGGACGAAACAGTAAATAGAACCCAGCATTACCCAACCAATATCAAACTAAAATTTCACCCCTTTCTAAGTTCCCTTGACTGCTCTAGCCAATAACATGCTTTGTCCCATGATACTGTGCACCCAAACCAATCTGTGTTAGTATTGCTATTGGTATTATTTCAACTACATCAGAAGTCATACAGAAGTCACAAAGAAGTCATATTGATACAGAATCTGCCCACCACCCCAGCACTGTTTCTAAACATTTTCTCCAATTCCCTGTGATACTTGCAAGTAATCAGTTCAGTCTAGTGATCTAAGACATATTTTAATTCATGGGAAAAGAAAATCTAGTTACAATACAACTGAGTAAAAGGTTTGTATGTTTAAGTTATTATAATGGTTCATATTTGGATCATTTATGTCAGGCCCAAAGGAAACTCCATTTGCCCAAATTCTGTTGGTTAGACAAAAGCCAACATTCCTCAGGAATTTATGAAACTAGTTCTCTTCTACCAAAGGAGTTATTTCCCCTAACACTGGCAGAAGGGACAAATGCTGTCTGTGGTGCCTATTAGCATACCCAAACACATGCTCGCCTCCAGGCTCCCTCAGTATCACAAGTAACTGTTATACACACCAGGGTCCATGCTAACATCCTAGCTTCTTCCACAGGCACACACCCTAAACTTCCTCCAGCTCAGGGGCTTCCCTCCTGCAGCTTCTTTCTCCTCACACCCCTGCTAGGTCAGCTATGCACTCTACTGGTTCTTTCTGTCTTCATCTCTTGCTCTCCTCTGCACCCCACTCTGTTCCTGCTTCTCTCATGGTGAGGTTCAGTTCACTGGCCATGTTCAGTCCACTACTTTCTCTCTCTGCTCTGAACTCTTCCAGAAGCCTCTGGCTATTCTGCCCCCACATATACAATAAAAACCCTCCCCTTAACCATATCATGAGTGGTCATGTCATTAGTTTATACAACTTACCCATTTGCTAAACACCTATGATGTTCTACTGAGGCTCAGAAAGCCAAACCCCAAGTATGGCACTTGTGAATGCTGCATCCCTGAAATGAAGGACACCAGAGGGGCTTAGAAGCAGCTTCTGAATTCTTCCTGCTCTCCTTTCCTCCCAAAGCAGCTGGAGAAACTAGAACTCCTTTACCCACAGCAAGCCTTAAGAACCAGACCCACACTGGGCAGTGGGGGATTTCTCTTGTTAACTTGCTTTGTTTATAGGGTACCAGATGTGACCCTATGAGTAAGGAAACATAAGAGACCACCCTACATGGTCAGACACTCTATTGGTGACAAAGTTTAACACAAACCTTGATTTCCAGCAAATTATGGCCTAACAAGAGTCAGAGAGGTGAACAAAAATTTACAGTTTAGCAAAAGTCATAAGAGATATGGACAAATTCTGTGACAGCACACAAAGTAATTCACTGCCTTGCTTTAGGCAGCAAGGGAAGGGGACTAGGTGCTATGCACTGGGGTCCAAGACAAAGCTTAACCACCTGAAATGTGGGTGGTAATCAAAGCAAGAGAAAGGCAGTGTGAAGAGAAAGAACTCAGAGGCCAGACATTCTGATGAGAAACTGTTCACAGGGAATGTCTTGAGTAAAGCACCTACAACTAGTTTCAGACAGCTGTGAGAAGAATTAGCCCTGACTGTAGAGGGCCTTAAAGGCATGCCAGGAGCTGGGCTTGGAAAGGCACCCAAAACAGAAGCATGGCAGTGACTCAGTCAGTGTGTTTTTGAATAAAGAGGATGGGTGTGGCTTGCCTCTCACACACTAGATCAGATTTCCCAAAAGTCTAGCAGAGAGATGATAGTCTCAGAGCAGTATCGTACAAGAAAAGTATCAAATCCAGAGATATTAATATTAAAATCCAAGAGATAGTAATATTACAAAGGCTGACAGAGCTTTAGACATGGAGAGTAAGGTGGATAGAAACAGCTATGAATGGTCCTGTGGTAGACCTCATTAAAACATTTAAAGAGGAAGACTAGCTTCAGAAATAGCAGTGACTGCTAAATCTTTATTTAAAAAATTTCAACGGTTTTCTGCTATATATATTACTATACACACACACACACACACACACACACACACACACACACATTATAGTACCCATAAAACCTTTGCCTTGTGGTGTAAGAATCACTACAATCATCAGTCACTTCTCCACAGCACAGCATCTAGTGATGGAAGTTAACACATCCCAGAGGCCATCCTGGAATAAGTTTAGAATAAACGCATGATTGTGGATTGCTTTGTCATCATCACTACCTTTCTAAATCAAGAGTGCAAAACACGGGTGTGGTGGTACACATATGTAACCCCTGCAGGAAGGTCAAGAGTTCAAGTACCAAGACCCTCTTTCAAAACAGGGCAAACCACACAACTGGCTTTCCAATAAACAGAACACAGTGAGATCACAGCAAACAAATGAATCTACACTGAACTAAATTCCTTGCTGATCTTCAACTTGACTGTGCCCAAAATATTTTTCAGTCTCTTATTTACTAAGACATGCTTCAATTACAGTGTCATCCCTGTCCAAACCAAACTCAGGGTACTCAGGAAATACCCAACTTAAAAAGTGTTTCTTGTTTAAATTCTCAAACTAGAATTCCATTTTTAGTAATTCATGCCTACTCTGGAGTAGGGAAAACCATCTGGCTTTTATTTAAGTAATCTCTTGTGGAGATGCACCAAAAATAAAACTTTAAATAAGTCCCAAGTAAAAGTGAAGGGCAAGAAATGGTCACTAAGGAGCTCTAGTACTTGTTCCAGCAACGGGGGGGGGGGGGTGTCTGAAGGATGACTGAGGAATAACTTCAGCAGAGTTCCCCTTTTAAGTCGATAGGAAGGCTTTTTAAACTGCAACTACCACTTTAAGAGCCTTCCCAGCGACCCCGGTGATAAACCTGTAAATAGTTATTTGGTATTCAATTTCTTTAAAAACAGCTAACAAGTAAAACAATCTGATCACGCAAAACCAAGTCTTCAAATTAGAAAATGTTCTTTTTCAACCTAACTCTCAATTTCTCCTGATTGGAAAGAAAAAGTTAAGTACAGCAGAAATGCCCAGCAGGGGCCTTCCAGCTGTATTAATCACAGGCAACTTTCCTCAACTGAGCTAAGGCTGACAACCTAAAACCTTCCTTACAGTTGTTCCCTGAACCCCACAAAACTGTACTGAAGTTTCCAAAACATTTCCAGTAGCTACTTAAAAACAATAACCACCTCCTTCCTCACCCACCCACAAACAGCAGCATCCATAATTGACACACAAATACAGGACCAGGCACCAGCACAACGCCACAACATCCCAAATTCTACTTGGCCTGCAAATGAAGATTCTACTGATAGGCGCAGGGTCAGAGCTCAGCTCTGACTGCTCATTGTGAGTCAACCTTCGAAAGGAGAACCGAGTTCCAAGAGATATTTCCTAAGCTGGGCAGTGGGTCCCTCCGACGGGAGCCTGGGGGCGTGGGCTGGGGGAAGGCGGCCCCTCGCCCCGGGACCCGAGGGGTCTACTCACTCCGCTAGCGGCCAGCAGGAAAGCCATTCGCCGCGGCCGCCTGCTGTCCCAGGGGAGGGGAGGGCCTCCTTCCCCGCCCCGGATGCCCCTCCGCGGCAGGCGCCCCAGCACAGAGCAGCCAGAGGACGCCTCCCCCGCCCTCCCCCTGCGCCGCGGCCCAGGGGCCGCCCCGATTGGCTGGCCCAAGCAAAGAGGCCCCCGGCGATTGGCCACGGGTCACCTGCATGGGAGGTGAGCGGCTGGCGATTGGCGGTTGGCCTCGTTAGGCGTCAAGGCTCAAGGAGCCCAGGCAGCTCAGGACTCCCACCCGCCTACCCTCCCCACCCCACGAGATGGGGGGGGAAAAGTCAGGGAAACTCGCTTCACCTTCTAGCTCGCCATCACCTTATTTTGGCAGCTCCTGAGCTCAGAAGTTCTATGTTGATGGATTTTGCCGCCAGAAAGTTGTTCCTGTCGCTCGAGGAAGGTGGGAGAGGAGGAAACACTACAGCCTACCAGTAAACAGGAGCTTGGGTGCCTTTTATTTGTCGGTGGAACGTCCGTGGGCTTGCTGTTTTGACAGCACCGTAAGGAGTGTAGGTGGCTTGTGAAGAACTTGAAGAATCCAAATAGTATAACTGTGAAGTTCAGGCTTGGACACCTGGACAGAGTCCCAAAACGCAGCAATCACAAACACCAGTGATTGGCTTATCGATCTGGAAAACAATCTCCTTTTCTATTTTTCCTTGTTATCTCAACCCTTCTAACATCCAATTAATTTTGTGGCACACAGTTGAAGAAATACTTGCTACACTCAAACTGTACTGCTGTATTCACTGGTATTTTTAACTGATGTAAATGGTTTCGAAGTTCATTCTGCTTCCCCTTTTATAAGCACAGAATTATTTCTCCCATGATCTCTATCTCAGTAAATGAAACCACTATCATCCACTCTAAATGCAGCAGTCTAACTTAGGGGCCTGCCTCCCCTAGTCCCATACTCAAGTCTATCAACCTAGCTCTGTAACTCTTACCTCCAAATGGGCTTTCAATCCCACCTCTCCTCATATCCCAAATAATGGCCCCTCTTGGAATAATTCTCTTAGTACAGTCTTCCTGAATCTACCAGTTCACTTTCAACATGAGAGCTAGAATGTTATTTCCATTTCCATAGCATTCTATTACTAATCAAGGAACTTGCTATAGCTTTGCATGACGAAAAGGGTTTAACTCAATATTTAACACTGACCCACACAACAGTCTTATAGTCCTACCTGCATTTTTCAACTTGTGGAATTTACCACAGCTATAATTTTACTTTAAGTTATTTAATAACTTTTTGAATCTTAATTCATATGTGATAAAATGTAGTGTTTTGGATGAGAACGGCCCCCAAAGGCTAATATATCTGAACACTTGTTCTCTAGTTGGAACTATCTGTAAAGGATTTTGGAGGTGTGGCCCTTTGGGGAATATTGCTCTGTGACTGTGTGCTTGCCCAGTAGGCCCTGGATTTACTCCTCAGTAAAAAGACTCAAGTCATGCTAAGGCACTTTACTTCTCTGCTGATAAAACACTGATAAGACAGTGACCAAGAAGCAACCAGGGTGGGAAGAGAAGAGTTTGTTTAGTTTTCAAGTTACAGGCCATTATGGGGGAAGCCAGGGAACTCAACCCAAGGACTTGAAACAGAAACCAACAGAGAAATTCGACTTACTGCTTGCTTCTAGTGCTTGCTCAGCTTGCTTTATTACAAGCTGCCCAAGGGCAATACCACTATAGTGGGCTGCCACTACCCATCCATTAGCAATCGGAAAATGTCCCACAGAGTATATAGGCAAGCTGATGCAGGCAGTCTCTCAAAGCTCCCTTTCCCAGATGACTCTAGCCTGTCAGGTTGATAAGAAAATCTAACCAGCACACATGTAAAGACCAAGAAGAAACAAGTTTATTTTCCTAAATATTAGAAGCCTATTCCAAAAGGCCAGATAATTCCAAATGCTACATATTACAACACTTAGGCATTGAACTCGAGAAGATCATCTTTGGCTAAAGAGTGAGTTGGAGGCCAACCTCAGCTACATGAGACCTTGCCTCAAAAAACTCAAAACAACAACAACAAAAAAAAAAACAAAAAAAAACTTGTGTGTTAGGTAGAGATGTGTCACTAGAAATTGAGTAACAAATGTACCGTCTGGGTGGGAAATACTTATAACAGGAAGCTATGCATATGTGGAACAGGGCTATGATAAATAGGAAATCATTGAACTTCCTTTTTTTTGTTGTTTTTGTTTTTTGCTTTGAGCCTAAAACTACTCTAAAATACATGGTGCTTGCTGTATTTTAAGCCAAACCAATTTCTCTAGCAACAGAAGCCAAATGACCAGAACAGGTAAAAGACAATTCGATTTTCAAAAGCAGTCTGGACGGCCTCAGTATTTTAGCCTAAGTCTTCAGAAATTTTAAACTGAAGTCAGCCAGCTAATTCCTGTGTAGGAATGTAGGCCAGGTGGAGTACCTATGTCACCTGGCACACAGAAGAAGCACCACCTACCTTACCATCCAAGCTGCCATGTTTCATGTAATCAACACATTGTCAAATGGAAATATTCTGTTCAGAATTAGAATTAGCAGCCTCTCCACAGGCCCATGATGCCTGCGATAGTGCAAAGTCTTGCTTACTACTGTGTCCTCAGCTTCTCATCACAAGGGACTAGCATAACAATTGGGTGCTTAAAAATGTCTGTTGGGGTAATGAAATGCCAGGCACTGCGCTGTAACAGCCTCAATACACTGTGGGGGGAAAGGTGAAAAAAACAGTCTAGGTACACAACAGGGAAGTCCAAGGACAAGAGACCAGTTTTTCCTCTATGAGTCTTTAGTACCATTCAAATTTTAATATTATATTTGATGTATACTATTGCCCTAATTTTCATAGGTAAGATTCTGCATTGGCCACTTAACTTTATTCTGAAAAAACTTTTAGATTTCATTTTTTAAAACTTACACTATTAAATGAAGTACAGGCATTTGCCACTGAGCTGAGCTTAAATGAGTCTGTTTAGATTCCACTGCTTTGTGTTAGTTGCATTTCATTTGGAAGCTCCTTTGAATGATTTTTTAAGACTTTAAACCTGAGGCATTTACATTTTGTTTTATACTTGCCTACATGAAGTGATTCACAATAAAAAATATGAAAAAGGAAAAGGGTGGGAAAGGCTAAGAGAAATGAAAGGGAAAAAAAAAGAAAAGAGCCTACAGTTAACATAGAATAATTGTAGGAAACTCTGCTTCACAGGATTTAAATGGACAGAAATTTTCTGTTATATTTTCCATCTCCACTCTAATTACAATGTGCTCATACACATAAATAAGCAGAGATGACCCAGAAAAACAAGGACTAGAATTAAGATGAAGAAAGGGTAAAGAAAGCTTTAGATGAAATGACAATCGGAATGGAAGACTATGTGTAGACACTGCAGGTTAGAGATTTCGAATTACCATCACACAACTCCTTTGCTGAGGTTTTATAGCCACTTTAAAGATGAAGAAACTGAGGTTAAAGCTAGGTAGGCATAATGGCGCACGCCTTTAATCTCAGCACTTGGGAGGCAGTGGCAGGTGGATCTCTGTAAATTCAAGGCCAGCCTGATTTATATAGGGAGTTCCAGGATAGCCAGACCTACAGAGAGAAACCTCATCTCAAATCCTGTCCCCTAAAGAAAGAAAGAAAAAAAAGGGAGGGGGGAGGAGGGAGGAAGAAAGAAAAAGAAAGGAAGGAAGGAAGGAGAGAAAGAGAGAGAGAAACAAACTGAGGTTGAAAAGCAATTAAGTATCACCATAGATTTCACAGGTAGGCAAGCCCTAAGTCCTCGTTCACCTAGATCTAAAGCATTTCTTCTTACCCTGTTCTCAAACTACCCATGAAACTTGGCCAGTGCTGGGCTTCTGTATGTGTACCATGAGCATACATAGTATCAGTAAATGGATTTCTCTCTCATCTCATGAGCTTTACAAACTTATGAGAGGGATGTATAAGTAAGAAGAGAGGATGTGCCTGAAGCCTACATGGCTCCTAGCAAAGACAAGTGTTCCAATGTTCACTGCTAAGATGACACAGTGGAGTGTTCTGGGGCTACAAGGGGGGAAAGCACAGCAGAGGCCGAGGAAGAAATTCCCCTTACTATAATAAATATAATATACCTGTAATTTTGCTACTGTTATGAATCATAATGAAATATCTGGTATAGAGCCCCTGAAAAAGGGTTCTTTAATCCCCAAAGGGGTCATGACCCATAGGTTGAGAACTACTGCTCTAGAGGTTGTTTATTTCTCCTCATTTATGAATGCCTCAGGATCATTAATGATGGTTGTTCATTTAAAGGTTGAAAAAGAAAATAAATTAAGGAACATAGGTTGGAATAGTACAAGAAATAGAGCTACCAAAATAAAGCAAAAGCCTAGGCTGAGTGTGACTGCACTAAAGTGGAGGGAGGGAGGCAAATCTGAGAGAAGCAGCCCGGCTGGGCAGGTCACATGGAACTAGCATCTCAAGACCTAGCTTTCTATCCCTCAGAGGTCAAGGCTGGCATCATCAAAGAAAACAGAGGCCTAAAGATGAGGGCTTGAGAAAGAAAGGGATGGAGGCGCCTTTGCAGCCTGCCTCAGGAATTCCAGGATAGTAGATCCCTAAGGCAAAGGGGACTGAAAGCTTTATGAAGTTAGGAGGGGTACTCATCTACAGAGAGTTTAGCTCAAGTTACGAAAATGGCAGAGGCAGCAACAAAATCAAGGAAGGAGGCCTCGGTCTCAAAGGAATCAAGGTTATTGATCCTTGAGAAGAAAAAAATATGTGAAGCAGAGAAAAGTCTCAAGAACTGTTGAAGAAGAAAATTCTTTTTATGTGAAGAGAAGAACGGATTTTTTGAGGGGAGTTTAATTTTTTTGTTTTGTTTTGGAGGGGACAGGATCTATTGATGTTTTTGAGACAGGATCTCACTATGTAATCCTCGTGAGACAAGAACTCACTCTGTAGACCAGGCTGACCTCAAACTCACAGAGATCCTCCTGCTTCTGCCTCCCAAGTGCTGGGATTAAGATGTATGCACCACAACATCTGGCTGAAAACAGGTTTTTATTAGATACTAGACCTAATGAAAAGATCTCACTGTGGGAAATTCAACTGGAAACCAACAAAAGGTCATTAAAAGCTTCTGGAGCTGGAAATACAAGTCAGTTGATGGAGTGCTGCCTGGCAAGCACAAAGTTCTGGGTTTGATTCTCGGTATCACCTAAACCAGGCATGATGAATCAAGCCTGTAATCTCAGCACTTGGAAGGGAGAGGAAGAAGGATCAAGTTCTAGGCCATCCTCAGCTACACAATGAGTTCACGGCCAGCCTGGACTACAAATGATGCTCTTTTTTTTTTCTTTTTAAGAAAGAAAGGGGAAGTTTCTAATCATGATGGATATTCCATTAGAGGTGGAAAACAAAATTGAGATAAATATAGCCACTTTGCTTTGGTAGCTTCTTATTTTGAATTTATTTTATGTTCCTGGGCGCTTTGCCTGCAGAGGTCAGATGAGGGCATCTGATCCTCTGGAACTGGAGTCACAGGCTCACAGAGAGTTGTCAGCCACCATGTGGGTGCTAGGAATTGAACCCAGGTCCTCTAGAAGAACAGAATATGCTCTTAATCACTGGGTCATCTTGTCAGCCCTCACAGCTTCTGTTATAATGGGCACTAAAAGCAGTGAAAACAGATAGTTGTAGTATCAGGAATGAAGGCTACAGTAATACTGTAAAAACTGTCCAGTCACAAGAAATTCTAATGGTGTTGGCTAAAGCAATGTTAAAGAAGTGGGCCACAAGCTCTACACTGGGAAATGAGGTAAGTAAAACTGGAAGGAGACTAAAATGGCCAAGGAAAAGGGATATGCAAAGACCCATGTGAGAGAAGAGAGGTTGGAGGAAATAAATCAGTAGAGGAGAATGGGGTGAGAAAAACACTCTGACATTTGAGGTGGTGGGAGTGTAAGAACCAGGCCAGAGCAATGCTGAATCTCCTCCACTCCCAGGTGATATGGGATGCCCCTCTGTATACTGTGAATATATTATTACCATTAGTTAATAAAGAAGCTGCTTTGGCCTATGGAAGGGCAGAATAGAGCTAAGTGGGAAAACTAAACTAAATGCAGGGAGAAAGAAGACAGAGTCAGGCAGATGCCATGTAGCTGCTGAAGCAGAAAGACACAGACCTTACCCGGTAAGCCACAGCCTTGTGGCGATACACAGATTAGTAGAAATGGGTTAATTTAAGATATAAGAGCTAGCTAGAAATACGCCTAAGTCATTGACCAAGCAGTGTTGTAATTGATATAGTTTCTGTGTGATTATTCAGGTCTGGGCAACCGGGAACGAAAGAGCAGTCTCTGTTTATAGCCAGGCCCTCCCAAAAGTGCCAATCTCTTAGTGCCTGACAGATGTGTTATGTGCCTGCACATACCCAACAAGTAACAGTGGAAAAGAATGTCAACTGCTTATGTATCATTTCAGCAATTCTGTCCCATCACTAACACTTTTTGAGCACTAATGGACCACCAAGCACAGGAGAAGGGATGGCAGCTGTGCAGCTCTTCCAACAGTAAGGCACAACTGGAGTCTTCACTGGACTCGTGTAACTACCACAATGATGCTACGGAGGAGGTATTATCAATCAGACAGGTCAAGGTTAATGAGTAAATGCTAATCATTTCACTGGACTACAAATCAAACACCCAGCTCCAGAGTGAGGCTCTTCACCACACTCCACTCCCTCTGAGAAGACAGTACTGCTCACTCAAATGAACACACAGCTTCATAGTTCTAAACATCCTATCCTCTCTATTTACTAAGAACATTCATATTACATGTTTTCTTAAAATGCCGAAGTGGCCAAAGCCTAGAATATTTCAAAAATATCTTTTTCTTCCTGTTGTTCCCAAAACATGTAAGCTCTCTTTCTACCAAACTCTAATTCTGATTCTACGATTGGATCCACATTGGTACCTGATTGGAAAGAGTTACATAGTTCTGTGTGCTTTGAAGATAGAGAAGGCACAGAACTCAGAAGAGAGAGACAGAGGATTTTGAGTTCCAGGCAAGAATGGGCTACACAGCAAGATCCTGCCACCACCACCCCACCAAAAGTACTTAGAAACTGTACAGTGATTGTGGCATCCAAAGGGAGGTCCTTCGGCTTGAAGGATGAGGGTCTGTCCTTGTATGTGCTACAAAAGAGGTCAGCTCTGAGCTAAGCTAAAAAAAAGGCAAATGGCATTCATTATAGACGGGTGGGGGAGAGGGAAGAGATGGATGGATAGATAGATAGATAGATAGATAGATAGATAGATAGATAGATAGATAGATAGATAGATAGATAGACAGATAGATAGAATGAGAACATCATTCAGAAGAATGTAGACACCAGAAAGCTATAAAGAATGTTAAGGGAAACAAGTGAGTAAGAACACTCGATGGGTTTCATGGCCCTACAGCAGAGGCCTCTAAGGGCAGGCTGAAGACACATCACATACCTGCATATCACTTTAGACAGTTAGTGGGAAATCGCACCTGACACATTCAATGCAATTAAATGTAAAAGAATTACCTTCTAATTGGACCACACATCTGTCCAAAATATGCTATATTTTATTTATGGAACTACCTAAATTAAAAAAAAAAACTTGAAGGCAATCATGAAGCTGCTTTTAAAGGCATACATCAGGGTAATCTACAAACCTTTTCAACTTCATCTTCACTGCTCCCATCCCTTAATAACCACATCAAACACTGTTTTCCAAGCCTTACCATGTGAGAAGATCTGAGGAAAACCTTACCAAATCAAGCAATCAGACAAAATAGAAGGAGGTCACAAGGCACCAGTTGTCTACAATTCAAGACTAAATAAAAATAAAACAAACTCCTCTGTCTGCCACACATGAACGTTCCTTAGAGGCGAGGTGTAAGCAAACACTTTCCTATGCTAGAAGAGGGGTGAGCTGCATCTTCACTCACCCTGTTTTACTTCCTGTTCTGAAGCTACTGGGGCAGGGATGGGGTGGCAACACCTACTACCTACTATTAACAAGGTGTTTTTCTAACCAGTTCCAGGCTGGAACATGACCCAGACATTCTGACTGGTTAGGATTAGGCTCATGATCATAACAACAACAACAAAAAAAAATTAAAGACAGGATCTCAGACTGTAGCCCAGGCTGACCTTAAGCTCTCAGTGATCCTCCTGGCTCAGCCTCCTGAATGCTGTCACCACTCTGCTACTCTGTCACTCAGCCACTGACCTGTTAATCTTACTGACTACGAACCTAGATTTCCTACAATATGAGGCTGTAAACTGCTGCAGCCAGGCTCACTACCACTGAGGTAGTGAAAGGAAGTCCAATAAGAGCCAAAAAAATCCAGAGATGGAAGGGCACTCTGAGTACAGACTTCAGATCTCAGCCAGCTTTGTTTCTCTTGACTCATTTATACTGAGTTTTCTTTCATCTTTATCCTAATTAGTATTGACCAGGTATATGTGGTAATAACCAAATTCTATTAACAAGAAAATGAGGTAAACTCAGCATTTATGAATTATTATGCCTATAATTTGGTTTTATCAATAGCCTAATATTAATGCAAAATACTTAAATATGTATCTGGCACATTTTAAAATATCATTTCACATTCAAATTGCCTTATACTAACTTCATTCCTGATAAAAATCTGTATTTTGCCCTACAGAAAGTAGAAAAAAATAAATGCTTGTAACTTTTCTATGCAACATTAAAAGGCAAGAATAATCAACTCAGAAATGAAGAGTTCTCATTGTATTATATCAGTTATTTTTTTAAAAAACAACTCTTCCCCCCCCAAAAGAAAGCCATACACAAACTATCCAAACACCATGTAAAGCCTCTTACTTGAAGCTGGAGAGTATGTCGAAGAATGGTTTCTTCTAAGGCATGGATCCACTTCTCTCGTTCATCGGCATCTCGAGCTAGAACAAAAGATTAGAATTTGCTGTGTCATTTCCTTAACAGGTTCATCTTAAGGAAGCATCTGATTTCTTAAGTAGACTCAATATTTAAGAAGAATTACAAACTATAACAATTTTAACAAAAGGAATGTTTAATGTTTATTATTAAACCAATGTTTAATAATGCATAGGTTACTTTTGTCACAGACCAACACTCCCACGGAGAGCTACCAGAAAAGCTGAACTGATTAGTTTTTACTAGCTCCATTAACAGATGAATGGGTTTTAAAATGTGGCACATATACACAGTGGAATACCAGTTAGTCATTAACAAAAATAAAAACACAGATGGAACAGCGAAGGAAGCCAGGCACAGACACACAAGCCCATATGATCTCACTTGTATAATCCCCAAACAGTGCAGCTCGCAGAGGTGGACAGTGGATTGCAGGTTATGAGAGGGTGAATAGAGTGGAGAGAAAGGAAGATGGGGAAAGGGTAGATTGGTGGGCACTAAGTTACATTAGCTGGAAGCCAGCAGCTCTGTTTAGCTGTTGTGCTGTTAGGTGACTATCAATACCAATATCTAAAAGAAGATTTTGAAAGCTTTTATCAAAAAAGAAATGATTAATGTTTGTAGAAATAGGTACACTTAGCCTGATTTAAAATAATACAACATATACATGAACTGAGGCATATTAGCCCTATTCAGGATCTTATGTTTTTGTGTATCAGTTAAAAAAATAAATTTAACTTAAATAAATTTAAAAAAAGAAAGAAAGAAAAACAGGTTGAAGGCACCATAATCCAAGGTAGTAAAGAATTACCGGTTAGCACCTGGAGAAGCCTGGCAGCATGATAAACTCCTAAAGAGGAGTTGTAGACTGGATGCTGCACTTGAGATCTGACAGTGTGTGCGCCAAGGGGATTTGGAAACTCTATTTTCTGGTACATTGAGATGGAACCTGAAAGTATTTTTTAAGAGAAGTTGAAAACAGGACCCACTAACACCGTGGTTCTCAATCTGTGGGTTGTGACTCCTTTGGCAGTAGAATGACCCTTTCACAGGGGTAACCTAAAACCATAAGGAAACAGATTTTACATCACAATTCATAACAGTAGTAAAATTACAGTTATGAAGTACAATGAAAATAGTTTTTTGGTTGGGGTCACTACAACATGAGGAACTGTACTAAAGGGTCCCAGCATTAGGAAGGTGCAGAACCACTACGCTAACAAAGTGGAGTAAATTAGGCCATGTCTTGATTGGACCCCAAAATGGCTTCACTTTGGAACTAAGGAAAAAGCATAATTAAGCCAACTATTTGGTCATCTGTGTGTTCCACAAAGATCTTGATATCTAAAATAGACTAAAGAGCCCCCGTATTGTTAGTGATTCTGGCATCTGGATAGCAAAGCTGGTGAAAATCTCCTCTACAGGATGGCAACCTCATCCTGGTCACAGGCTTATCTGCCTACTTGCTTACCTGCTTTTCTTTCTTTCTTTCTTTCCTTCCTTCCTTCTTTCCTTATTATGCTTTTTTTTTTCAAGACATGGTTTCTCAGTGTAGCCCTGGCTATCCTAGAACTCCCTCTATAGACCAGGTTGGCCTTTAACTCAAAAATCTGCCTGTCTCTGCCTCCTCTGTGCTGGGATTAAAGGTGTGCACCACC
>JAQHUG010000012.1:2873143-2907387 GCA_028555095.1 Dicrostonyx torquatus | reverse complement strand
CTGTCTCGAAAAACCAAAAAAACAAAAAAAAAACCTACATATGCCCAGCTGCTTCTAAGAAATTTCAGCTAACCTCTCTCAGGAAGTCTACACTTCCTTGTAGTGTGTACATTATCCCCACCGTAATAAACACTCTCCCTCTCTCTCCTCTGTGTGTGTGTGAGAGAGAGGGGGGGGGGAGAAAGAGAAAAGCATGCTCTCTCTTTCTTTCTCTTTCTCACACACACACACACACACACACACACACACAGAGAGAGAGAGAGAGAGAGAGAGAGAGAGAGAGAGAGAGAGAAGCATGCTGCCTGTTTGTAATAAACCCCAGTCTTGCTTCACACTGACTTCCTGAAATCACTTCCTGAGACTTGAAACAAGATCTTGATTTCACTTGAACGGAAGTTCCTAAAGCACCCTGAGAAGTCACAACTGCCAAAGCTGCACTGTTCACTGCTGGTGGCACTACTGGCTGGGAATTTTCCAAAATTGATGAAAGACATTATGCCACAGATTTCAGAAGCCCTCGGAAACCCAGACAGGTTATTCACTATAGAATCAGATACCTAAGCAAATATTGAAGGCACTCTCAATACTCCAGAGTAAAGTAGTTAGATAAGCCATATAGAACTATGTAGGTTTATATATGTGCATGTGTGTATGTGTGTGTGTGCGCGCGCACATAGACCAAGTAATGGTAACTCAGATTCTCTTGGGATAAAGGACATTTGTGGGTCAACTGATGGAACTTGAGAGTCAATGGATCAGGTGGCATTAATATATCAATGCCAATTCCCACATATTAACATTTCTAATGCTAAGAGCTGTATTGCACATATGTGGGAATTTTCCATTTACAGGAAATAAAGAACACAGAAGGTTCTTAATACTATAAGATTGAGGTAATTTTTAAATTTGTTTTTAGGCATTTACATACTTGTAGTGTGTGTCTGGGTGGAGGTTAGAAGACAACTTGCAGAAGTAGCTTCTCTCCTTCTAGCAAGTGGGTCCTTGGGTCAAACTTAGGTCATGTTCATCAGGTTTAGTGGCAAGGGCCTTTACCCACTGAAACATTCCAGCAAACCAAGATTGAGATTTTTGTATATAAGTTTTATGTTTTAAAATAAACACTATGATAATAAAACAAACATAACCTAAATAAATGCAAACATAACATTCATAAAGTACTCCCATTCCATAATGCTCAATTTTAATTCAATTTCTAGATTAAATAGAATGCTAATTAAAATAGAAAATTTTTAATTTTGCTAAGCTGATTCCAAAACTTTTCTACAAATGCAGAATACAGAACAACAGAGAACTTGCTGAAGAGAGAAGTCTTGTCAGAGAGTCTGTTCCAAATATGAAGTCATATGAAGTGGTTAGAGAAGAAAACAGTTCTTACCAGTTCCTAAGGCAGTTACTTACCGACCCTCACTGCTAAGCCTGCCCACTTTCTATGCATGACTGGAGTCTGGGCATGTGCACCATCTCTGAGGAGCTGTTCCTCCCCATGCAGCTGCTCACAGACTCCACTGCTGAGCCTGCCTGCTTTGCTACCTAACTCTCTCTCCTAATCTCATAGCTCCTTCCCGGTGGCTGCTTGCTTGCCTGTCCTATGGGGCTTTTCTCTCAAACTCCAATAAAACTGTTCTTGAGTTTCAAAAAGAAAGAGAAAGGAGAAAATATGAGGCTAGAGGTGTAGATCAGTTGATAGTGTTTCCCTCAAAGACCCCGAGTCCAATAATCCCAGCATACAGGGGGTGGGGTGCCGGTGGCCATGTCAGAGGAGCAGTTAGCAATGAAGTTATGGAATACAGTCCAGTGGAGAGCAAACCTTCCTGGGTATATCCTGGAGAGGTGAAGCCCAGGAAGGATTGTTTCCAGAATGCCCTTTGCTTCCTCCTGCTTGCTGCTGCCGTGTTCCTGCTATATTTGGCATGGTATGATTACTACGTGAAAGGATCCCACTCCTCACTGGGCAACTTGTTTGCAGATCATAATGACGATGATTTTTATAAAAGCAATGGTGCTTAGTTAGATCTGCAATTTAACTGAAATTTCTGAGTCAGCCTAAAAGATACAGGTGGCTAAGACAGGTAGTGAAGATGATTAGGGAAATGGTTTGGTTTATTCTGTCAATTGGCTCCTACAAGATGTCTTCTGACCATGTGTGCAGACACTAATGTATCCACACACTAACATACCACTAACATACATAAAATAAAAAATTAATGAAAAATTTAAAAAATAGAATTCATAAACTATTAAATCAACTGTCTGACAAAAGTTACTGTAAGCCATTTCAATGTCCCACAAAACCAGTGCTTACCATTATTTCTTACGCTCTATGGGGTAAAAACCAAGTGGGCTTGCTCCTGGGTTGAAACTCTGGTCTGATTCCCGGCCTTGCCCTTATTCACCTGGACCTTCACATTCCTTACGCCCTCTGTGCCTTAAGTGTCTCCTCTATACTGAGGATGATAGTACCCTGTCCAAGTCTGAGAGGCAGGAGTTCAAAGCCAGCCTTGGTTACAGTGAGTCCTGAACCAGCCTGGGCTACATATTGAGTTCAAACCAGTTTGAGCTGCACAGGGAGAACCTGTCTCAAACAACAAAACTCAAACTGAAAAACTATCTTATTCACACCGGGGTATCTGGCAGGTATGTCCCTCAAAAAGACTAAAGACAGCCTGTATTCCAGGGAGATTTTACAGTTGGTTGCCAATTATAAAATAGGTGCTGGGAACCAAATTCTGATTGTCTGCAAGAGCAATTTTATATTCTTGACCTCTGAGCCACCCGTCTAGGGTGGTTATTTCGTTATAACATGTCTATTAATGAAATGAGTTTACTGATATCATGAGATTTTTGTATTGTTTGAGAGTTGTTTATTTCAGATAGTTTCCCTCCTAGAACTCAACTATGTTGCCAAGACTGGCCTTGAGTGCTAGGTTTATAGCAGTGTATAATTATGGCTGGCTCTTAGTGATATTTTGAGTAAATATGTTTAAAATCAGTTTTAAGTTTTAAACTCAAAATGTTGGTATACACATGTGAATACAATTTTTCTGCAGTCATATAATTTTAGAAGGACACAAGGATACTCAGATAAAGAAGTCTGAGAGGTGCTGGCATACATGTAATACCTTACTGGATTACTTATTACTTCCTCCACTGAATTCTAAGTACCCAGAAAGCAGAATTTGCTTAATTGAATGTGTTGCTGTATTGCAAGCACCTAGCAAACCACCTTGCTCACTACAGGATGGATGGACGAACGGACAGATGAATGGACAGATGGACAGATGCTAAACACAACCATTGCACTTATATAATTTGGTGGCTCAAAGTGCAACTGACATACTGAATAGTCAAAATGTTTTGTTCTGTTTGTGTAGTGGTCAGTCCAGGTCCTCAGAATAGCATGCTGTGCCCACTGAGCCATACCCCCAGGAGAAGCTATTTTTAGAAGGCAGTAAGGTGATATGGAAAGAGAATGATCTCATGACCAAATCTAAACCAATGTTTTGATAGTTAGAAATGTTCAGAATTGTGGTTTTAATTAGCTGATTATTGAGAAGTTAGAGGGGAGAGCAGACGAGAAGATACATTTATCTTATACGTTATATACTTTTCAATCAAAGTTGATAGAATGCTCCAGGCTTATGACCCCATCCCACCCCCACTTTCCCAAGTCAGCTATGTTTTCCCTGGGGTCTGGACTACAATCTGGTCCACATTTTCTTAATTCTCTAACACTATCATTTTCTTAGCAACTAACCAGTACTCACAAGTATAGAACAAATGGTCATTTGTCTTCTAGAATGATGCCTTTCTAAATGATGTCTCCTGACCAGCCTTATCTGTTTTTTTGTTTGTTTGTTTGTTTGTTTTTCCCTGATGCCATGATAAAAATGCTTTGATAAAAAGAACTTATGAGAGGAAGGTTTTAATTTTGCTCAGGGGACAAGGTACAGCAGGGAAGCCAGGGCAGCTTCCAGGGAAGCTGGAAGCAGCTCATCACATCTATTCAGGAGCAGAAAGCAATGAAGCATGCGGCAGCTCGGTTCTCTTCCTCTATCTTATTCAATCCAGGACCCCAAGTCCAGGTAATGGTTCTGTCCACTTTTTGGATAGGTCTTTCCACACCAGTGAATGGAATCAAGCATATCCAGAGGTCCATCTCCCAGGACTCTCTTCTACAGTCTGTCAAACTGACAGTTAACACTAACCATCACAAGTCTTTACAGAAGACTGCCCCCTAATCCAGCATCCCCCATTCCCACTACCTTGCCCTGTTTCTTAGTTGTCCTTTTGCCTTTAACATACATGCTGGTCCATGACTATTATTTATTGCTCATCTTTCCTGTCAATGGAATATTAAGATCCTCAAAAGAAGGGGTTGGGGGTGGTGTACACCTTTAATCCCAGCACTTGGGAGGCAGAGGCAGACAAATCTCTTGAGTTTGAAGCCAGCTGGTCTACAGAGCTACAAAGAGAAACCCTGCCTCAAAAACAAACAAAGCAGGAGTCAGTCTTTATTTCTTGACATATCCCAACCAATTAGAATCTCGCCATGGAATCAACAAGATATTTGCTGAATAAAAATTGATGGCCCACTAATCATATTACTGAAGATAGTGCTCCATTTCCTGTTTGTCATTGGAAGTTAAGTTAGGGTTTCTTCTCTCTCTCTCTCTCTCTCTCTCTCTCTCTCTCTCTCTTTTATTTTTTGAGGCAAAGTCTTACTATGTGGCTCTGGCTGTCCTGGAACTCACTCTGTAGATCAGGCTGGTCTCAAAATCAGAGATCCACATGTTAGGGCTTCTAAGAAATCACTTTTGCTTGATATGTTATTAAAGTTTCCATAATTGGCTCCTTTGAAGATTTATTAATAGTTATAGCTGAAGTCTCCAAACTGTCAAAATGCATGCAAATATTTGCAAATGTGTCTCTCCTCTACAACTTCTGTTTTGATTAGCTGAAGCAATATTGTAAATCTCCAAGACAGAGCTAGCATTTTGTTAAGCAACTATATGTTCATTCAGTCAAGGACAATGAAAACCATATGAGTTCTTTTCAATTTGTTCACCAATCACATGCTTGTCAGCCAAACGATTCCTACTCAATGAAAATCCTTGACAAATTACTATGCAAATACATATACTACTACTTTTAGCTTCTACAGCTTTCTACACTGCATTAACTTCAGGGTTTTGTGAAGGAGTCAAAGTGTCAGTCAGTCACTATTCCGTAACTTTAAAAAAGACTTTGGGCTGAGCGGTGGTGGCGCACGCCTTTAATCCCAGCACTCGGGAGGCAGAGGCAGGCAGATCTCTGTGAGTTCGAGACCAGCCTGGTCTACAAGTGCTAGTTCCAGGAAAGGCTCCAAAGCTACAGAGAAACCCTGTCTCGAAAAACAAAACAAAACAAAACAAAAAAAAGTAAGACTTTGTAAAGTCCTTTTTCCGACATGGGAACGTAGAAACATTTAGGAAGGCTGCGGCTTTACAGAGTTCTCACAGGTATTAAACAGAATGGCTGCGCAGAAACCAGGGAAGGGGAGTGGGGGGCTAATGGAGCAGCAGAAAGTGTGAAGGAAATGATAAAGGCCTGAGCCACATCACAGGCTTAGGAGCCAGAAGGAGCATCCTGTGGACAGAGTGACACAGGGACACAAGGGGATGCAGATGCAAAGCAGGAGCAGGCTTCAGCTTGGCTAGCTGGGGAAATGGAGGTGCTGGTCCACGGCACAGTGAATAGAGTTGGCAAGCCCCCAAGTGCTGCGACACATACACACAGTCTTGGCACTCAGGAGTGTGTGTCAGAAGAGGCCAGCCCAGCAAGACCTTAAACAAGCACAACCAAAGAATATACAAGAAGAGAAACAAGAGGGCTCCAAAGTTTTAATTTTGGGTTTGAAAAGCCTCACTGTCAGAAATGAATTGTTTTCTGTTTAAAGTGTGTGCATGAATATGTGTGTGTGGTATGCATACATGTGTGTAAGTATTTGTGTTCAGAGATATATGTGGGGCATGTACATTTGTGGGGGGGGGATGCATTTGTATGTGTGAAGTCAGGCATCTTCCTCAATTTCTCTCTACCTTATATTTTCAGACAAGGTCTCTCATCGACCTAGAGCTCAACACTCACCTTTTCGCATGGGTTCTTAAAATCCACACTCAGGTCCTCATGCTTGTGTGGCAAGCACTTTACTTCCTGAGCCATCTCTTCAGCTCCAGAAGCTCTAAGCTAATGAATGGTACATGCCCATAAACCTAGCCCTCTGGAGGCTGATGCAGGAGGATGTCTGTGAATTCAAGGTCAGTTTGGAATACATAACAAGTGAGCCAAAGCCATATAGCAGGTCTTATCTTTAAGAAAATTATAAAAGTTTTACTCAATTTATGAACAAGAAGTACTCAAACACGTTATTAGAAAAAATCCCTTTTAGAGAAAAAAAAACAAAAAACGAGACTATATCTTTAATCCATTCTTGAGTCGAGAAGGGAGAGTGGGACGGAGAAGGTAAATTTAAGAGTCAAAAGCAAAGTGAGTGTCAGCTCACTAGGAGATATACAGAATGTCAGAAAGAAAGGGAAATGTTACAGGGTCACTTTACTCGGATTAATAAATGAAACGAAACTAAAGAGGAAAATCAAAGCCTATTTAAAAAGAAAGATCAGGAAAGAGCAGGGTGTGGTAGTTCATGCCTGTAAGTCCAGCACTTGGGAAGCTGAGTCAGAGTTCCAGGTCAGCCAGGCTACTGAGGGAGGCATACCAATAAATAAATATAAATAAGTCAGATTTAGGAAATAGACTAAAACAAGGCAAGCAAAATATGTGAAAAGAGAATTATCTAGTAATTCTTTTGTTTGCTTTTGAAGTAAACAAGATCAATAGATGAGACCTAACAAAGTAATAGAATCCTATCAAAAAATCATAATAATTGATGTATGCTTCTTTAAATAAAATGCTTAGAGAAAATAGACATTATCCTTTATACACTGTGGGTAAAGCAGCTTTTTGCATATAAAAGGAGAAATGTGCACGTGTTTCTTTGGAGCAGAGTATTGGGAAGGCATTCTACATTATCCTGTATGACATTCCTTCAGAGGGTTTCACTCGGGCTCCAGTTTCTCCAGGGAATTCTGCTCAGGGCAAAGAGCAGCAAGCCACTTCCTTTCTCTGCTATATTTAGCGCTAATCTCTAACACAATATCTTTGCCTTTCCTTCAGAAAAACTACACTGCTAGATCTAGCTATAGATCTATAGACTGTAGCTATAACCCTGTACATATCTCAAGTTTCAGCCCTGCCCTGTAAAAGAAAACCTAGACACAGCAAAATGTCATTAATTCAGCACTCATTACAACACAGGATTTATATTCTTGCCAAATCACTATGCTTAAACCAGTGCCGAATACCTCATGTTCCACACTGAGTTCTTATAGAAAAACCAGGTTTCTGAATAACACAAGTAACTAAGAGAAGACATGTTTGCTTCTTTCCCTCAAAAACTATGAACTGCTCTCTCTGCTAGTGTAAGAAGAGAACTGTGGAGTATGAACGGACTGAAATAAGAGGGAACAAGGCCAATACCCGACCCCCTTATCAGTAACTCCATTCAGGGAACAGTTCCATGCTTTCCGTGGCCAGGCTCCTAAGCCTCCCTAACAGTTGATGACTTGTGATGTGATTTGTTGCCATCTCTTCCGACCAGTGTCCCAGTTAACCTTGTCTCAGTGGGCCCAGCACAGTGATGAGTCCCTGCTTGGATACACACTGAGTGCAGACACAAACCCACCTGCTACCATGAAGCATTGCTAACACTGCAATAGAAGAAAACATTAGTTTAGAAAGAGGCAACAGCAGCAAAGCAGATACAAAGAGGCTACAGTATGATAAAAAAAAACAAGTCAGCATGACCAAGAGTCACCAGAGAGTAAGGCGTGAGTGAGCAACACTGTACAATGAGAACTGTGAATATAAATCTAGGCCCTGCTATTGTGACTTTGAATAAAAATTCATTCGAGCCTCAAGGTCTTCCCCATATGGTGAGGATAAAGCCATCTTCCTCAATAGTGTGGGTGTGGTCCCGCCAAGGGTTATCGTGCCCAGCATAATGTTCAGCTGACCCTCAGTGGCTGCTTCCCCACCAGTCTGGTTTTACTCGCCAGAGGCTCACTTCTACTGCACATTCTAACCTCCTTCTCTAGGAAAAAATATCTCCAGTCATCTTCTACAAAGAGAAAAAGCAAAACAAAAACCACTCATCACATCCTTACATCACCCATGTGCACGCATTCAGATCAACAGTCTTTTCTATAACACCCAACTCCTCTAACATGGAGTCACCTGAAGATGGCCTCACTGCAGCCAGCAGCCTAGCAAGACAGAGATTTTTATAATTCATTCAAATTTCAGCTCTTCCCAAATGTCAGTAAGTTGTCTTAAGGTCCTCTTAACTTGATTTTTTAACTCTTAACTTGATTTTAAGAAGATGCAGATTAAGGAGTGCTTGCCTAACATGCACAGAGCTATGGAGTTTGATCCCCAGCACTGCACAAACCAGGTATAGTGGTGTACACTCCAATCCACACTAGGAAATGAAAGAAGTTCTGAAGCTCAGGACCATCCTTAGATAGCACATTTCAGGCCAGCCTGAGATACATGAGAGCCTGACACACACACATACAAAAAACAAGCATTCAATATAACTTCAGTTCATACAATAAACTTATGTCACAGGAGGAGTGTATCAGGAAGTGTCACAGTCATGAAAATGCACGTTCACACCCTGAATGTTAATAAAAGGGCTGAAAGGAAACATTGGCAGAACCAAGCAATATGAAAGCTAAAGCAGGATCAGTGCAATCCAGACATTATCAGAATTGCCAAAGTTCTAACTCATTTAACCCATAATATGAAAAGTACAAGAAACTGTGTGCAACCAAGAAGTTGCTGCTGGAATGAGAATTTGAAATTGAGCTTCTAAATCTATGAATTTCACTGTTCGCCCCTCTTTACACTGAGAAGATAGCCTAGTTCCTTGTGTTGCAATACATACTCAGGTACTTGTTGATTTCACAAAAACAAATCAATTTTTAAAAATAAGTAGATGAGCTGGGCAGTGGTGGCGCACACCCTTAATCCCCAGCATGGGTAAGCAGAGGCAGGCAGATCTCTGATTTGAGACTAGTCTGGTCTACAGAAAAGTTGCAGGACAGCCAGGGCTACATACAGAAACCCTGTCTTGGAAAACAAACGAAACAACAACAATATTTTCCACAAGTGCCTAAGCATTGTAAAAAGTAGAAAAGCTCCTTTCATGATGTATCTATACTCACTCTTCATAGCAAGCGAGGTGACCCAAACTAAAAAGATTACTTACTAAGACTCACAAGGTCCTCCCAAGGTTACATATGCAATAACAATTGCTTGAGACAGAAAAGTGATGACTGCCAGCAGGGAACTCTGCAGATGCAGCTCCTCAGAGTCACCACCGTGCCAGGGTGGGGCTTTCCCTGACACAGTTGCCCTTTAGTTGCCAAACTCCTAAAGTAACCCAAACGAACTCTGGCTCAAGCATTGCTCTGCCGTGCCCTCCACCGCACGATGCACTAGTGCATTTGAAACCATGAGCTGAAATAAGAATTCCTCCCTTTGAGTTGTTTCTATTAGGTGTCTGGTCACTACTACATAGAAGTTACTAATAGTCACAGGATGACTTGTTCTTACACATACACTGGACCGGAGAGTCAGAGAGATGACCCTGATGTTCTCACCTTCAGGCAGTAGGACTGAAGTGATAATTAGCAATTTACATTACTCTCCCAGCTTGTCACACTGAAATATTACATTAGCAATTAAGAGAAATGAGTGGGATAAATTGTAAATTGCTAACAAAAGTAATACTGGATTGGAGACATCTAACTACTCATTATATCAGAGTCCACAATTAGACTCGGGAAGATTATAGTTGCAAATATTCAGGGAAGATCACAAACAGAAAACAAATTAAGAAAAACATAGGAACACTAGTGAGATCTAATCCTCCTACAGTTATACAACAAACTCCCAACACATGAATCCAGCCTACATAAACATCCCGAGCACCACTGAAATTATAACAGCTAATTACGGATATAATTACAGTTGATTTATTTCTCTTATATGGAGTGTCACTTTTTGTTTCAGAAAGGTTATCACACAAAAATCAGAAACATTTAACTACAGAGGAAATATTTCAAGTCAATAGAAGACAGTGCCATGTTTACCAGTGATAATGCTGAGGTAACTGCTTTCCAAGCAGGAGTCACCTTAAACCTATAATGATGCTTTAGTCTAATGACTTACTGTCTAGTCCAAACATCGGTCTGTGCAGGTGTGTGCTAAGCTGGCTAATATTTGTGTACTGGAGGCATTGATGCACCAATATACTTGAACAACATGACTTTTTAAATCACTAGGTTGCATAATAATTCTGCATGTTAATAACTAATCCAGCTTTAAGAGGGCTAAGCTGAAAATGTTGGTTTATCAGATCAACTGCAGACAACTGCTTCCACTGAGACTCATGGAGTTCTACTCTAGGCTTCTTTTCGATGATTTAAAGTGCTGTATTTTATCTTAGGAAACTTGTATTACTCTAAAATATGTCAGATAAACTTATACTATTTAAAGTTTGTACTGTTTAGAAGATGTCGTCAGTAAAGGCCCCCCCGCCCCGCTTTTTTGAGATAGGTCCTCACTATGTAACCCAGACTGGCTTCAGACTTGTGACCCTCCTGTCACTGTGCCCACTTGTACAGTTTTCATCTTTAAAAAAAAAAAGTTTACACACCAGGCTTGCCGAAGGCGAGACACCCTTTGATACAAATTAGATTGATCATATTAAGGGCAATCTATGATCAAGGCTAAGTCACTTGACTCTGCATCTCATTCATCTATACGTTAAGGATGGTCCTAGAGCAGTTGTGAGAGTGAACTGGGACACATGTGCAACTGCTATTCCAGACTCTGGAGCTCAGGCTTTCAAAGGTATTATAGGCGCTGTGGAGGACCCATTCCAGAGCTTCTGGCTCATAAGGACACATTCCCAGCACATTCCCACGTGGTGCTGAAGCTCCATCTACAAACACACTTTAGAACCATTGACCTAGATGGATCCGAGAACAAATCCTGGCTCTACCACTTGGGCGCCCTAAAACTCAGTTTCTCCAACTCTAGAAGCAAAGCTATCTGTGATTACGGGTTTAGCAACTACATATGGTGGTGTCTGCTGAACAGTGTCTGGTTCATATCAGTTACTTAGTAGCAACCCGATAGTTGTTGCCACTGCAGCACTGCTACTGCTTCTAAGTAATGGAACACGGGGACATTAAGGGGATGGTATTTTACACTTGCATTCAACTGAATTATTTGAAGGTCCTCCTATTTTACATTAATTCTTTCTTGATAAAATGATAGATCATGATAGCTAAGTGACTTATGTCTTTACAATACCTCTCAAGAGCACATGCTAGAAAGCTTGCCTAGTATGCATGAAAGCCTTGGTTTGATTCTCAGCAGCTCATAAACCAGACAAGGTAATGCACTCTGTAATCCCAGATCTTAGTATGTACAGGCAGGAGAATCAGAAGTTCAAGGTCATCCTCACTGGCCATAGATCAAGTTCTAGGCTAGCCAAGAATTTATGAGAACCTGTCTCAAAAGATAAGGTACTAAGTACTGTGCTCAGTTTTCACTTTTACTTTATATCAGCTGGGTGGCCCCAGCTTCCTTTTCTATAAGTAAAGACGGCACTAGTACTTACTTTGTAAAGTGAGCTGTGTGATTTAATAAAGGTAGAACCAAATAATATCTCATATAAAATAAACACTCAATAAATGTTTGCTATTATCCCAATATCCATAATGCTATAAATCATTACAGACATTAAATCATCAAAGATACAACTTCATAAACCAGGTATAGTAGCTCACCCTTGTAATTCCAGTACCTGGGAAGCTAAGGCAGACAGATAAGTCATTCAGGGTCATTCTCAGCCTCATTTTGAAGCCAGCCTAGGTTGTATGAGACCTTGTCTCAAGGTGAAGACAAAAAAAAGTTACAACTTTATTTGGAAGTAATAAAATTCAAACAACTGGACTTTTTCTAATCATTAAAGTGAACTACAGACAATCTTGTCTTCTATTAGTTTGAGCCATATAAAATGCTGATATGAGACTACCTTTGATCTATAATAATCTATAATAATTTCAGATGATTAGGTTCTGGGCTGGGAAGATGTCTCAATGAGATAAGCACCTGCCACACAAGCACGAAGACCTGAGTTCAGATCCAAAACCCTCACCTGAAAAGGCATGTGTTCCCAGAACCCAGCACTTTAGAAGCTGAGATAGGCAGTTCCCCGGGGCTTGCTGACCTGGCCACCAGACTAGCCCATCAGTAAGCACCAAGTGAGAAACCCTGGCTCAAAAATTAAGGCAGAGAGTGACAGAGGAAGACACCTGATGTAGACCTGGCTTCCACACACAAGCACAGGCATTTGCACATGCTCAAACATGCACACACACACATACACATGTACATGCACATGCGTCCATCCTAACTTCTTTTATTGCTCTTCCCAGCCTACTGGCATTCCAACTTCTTTGCTTGCTGTAATCTCCTAGACAGACAATAGATACTACTGTCAATGTTTTTAACTATAGATTTTAAAATCCAAAGGCTTTATTTAGCTCACAAAGGTGCAGTTTAGCAAACACTTTTAAAACATTTTTAAGAAATCTGGAAATATAACATACTCATTTTCCATTAAGAAAAACTGACCTCTCTTGAAAAGAAGTGGAGACTCTGTCAACGTTCGGCAAGTCTTACCAAACATCTTAACTGTCTGAATCAGGTACAGCAGCTTCCCCTCTCTACATTATTATCCTTACATTTTATTTCATGATGTATGTGTATGGTGTGTATGTGTATATGTGTCTATGTGTGCTACTGCACACATGAAGAAGTTAGAAGGAAATTTTGGGCAGTTTGTTCTCTTCTCCCATCATGTAGGTTTCAGGAATTGAACTCTGGTCATCAGACATGCAGATCCCAAATTGTTAGTCTTTGTCTAACTTTAATCCAAATTGGTTGTTTAAACTTTCAACCTCTAGTTCTACTTAACAGTAATATGCTAATAGCTATTTTCATTTGCATGTGAGCTCAGACTCAATTCCCATCATCTCTGTGTCTCCAAACTAAATGCCCCAAGACTGTTTTAGATGCGACAAAGTTCAATTGAAAACCAAGAACATTACTACTAAATTCTCCTCCCTCATTTCTAGCCAGTCACTAGCTCCTGTTGATTTACCCACTACAAATGTCAAATCTGTTCCTCTCCACTTTCCCCATTACCACTGCTGTGATCTGTTCAGGACCCCATCACCAGCCACAGCTATTCCACCAGGGATAAAGTATCTATCCTCCTAGGCAAAAGCAATGCCTGCAGCTGTGCTGTGGGTCCCATAAATGCTTGCCTTGTCCAGAACACTGAGCCAACACCTCCCTGCTCCCGCACCTCGGCCCTTTTCTCTCCAGCATCATCAGCTCTTCCTCTCCATGGAAATCACTGTTGTCAACACAGAAACACTATTACTGTTCCTTTTGTCCTTAAATATAATTAAAATTTCTCCAGACTCCCATGGCTCAAAATCCCTTCTGTTCCTGCTATCAGCTCAGCAGAATTTGAAAGCACTCTGTCCTGGTTTACAGTGGCTCTCCTCAAGGTTTGCAAGAACACCTCCTGATGAACTCCATTATGACATCACTCCTTGCTGCCTACTTCCCTTGTCCGTCAGCAGTGTCTGGCACAGTTGCTGACTTCTCTCCCTCCAAGAAAGCGCCTTCTCCAGGCTTCACTTGCTTTTGTTTCCTTTGTCACCGGTCTCCAGTTGATTATTCCTCATCTTAAGGTCTCAAAAGTACATCTTCAAGTGCCTACACTTTGGTGCTCAGACTTTTTTCTTTCTACTCCTATTTCCAAATTCTCACAGCCATAAACACTGTCAGTGCCAGTAAGTCCCCAGATTTATTTTTCTAACCAGAAATTTTCCCCTGAATTCCATATCCAAACTACACATTCAACATCTTCACTGAATTCTCCTTTCTTCCAAACTAGTTCTTCTTGGAATCATCCTCTTCAGTTGGCAACTCTGTTCTTTTTACCTCAATCAAAACTCTCAGTGTCAACCTGAACCTGTCTTTTCATCATCTACAACTCAGCCTTCAAAATAAACATCATTGGCCAGTCATTGGTGGCGTACACCTTTAATCCCAACACTAAGAGGCAGGGGCAGAGGCAGGCCGATCTCTGTGAGTCTGAGGCCAGCCCGATCTGCAGAACAAGTTCTAGGACCACCAGGGCTGTTAACAGAGAAACCCTGTTTTGAAAAATAAAACAAACATGAACTAGAACTTAGCAACATAAAAGTAACTAAGTTATACAACAATATGCATGAACTTGAAAACACTGTTCTGAGCTAAAATAAATTAAGGCAAAAGAAAATACACATGATAAGATCACATTTCTGTGAAGCTCCCCAATGGGTATGCTCACCTCTACTGACAGAAAGCAGATCAGTGGTTGCCTGGCCCAGGGCTGAGGAGGGGGACTCTGAGGAAGGAATCTTTTGAAGTGATGAAAACGTTCCATATTGTGGAGGCAGCTATCTGCAAATAAGCTGACCAAAGCCTACTGAATTATATGAGACATATATTTTTATTAATTATTATTATTATTATTTTGGTTTTTCAAGACAGGGTTTCTCTGTAGCTTTGGAGCCTGTCTGGAACTCGCTAGACCAGGCTGGATTCGAATTCACAGAGATCCCCCTGCCTCTACCTCCCAAGTACTGGAATTATAGATGTATGCCATCACTGCCTGACCTGAGACATATATTTTAAAATGTTTTTATCTGAAGGTCTTATTAAAAGTTGTCATTTGTTGTTGTTTTTGTTATTGTACGTTTCAGCGTATGTATGCATATAAATGCACATATGATGGAGGGAATTCAGGCATGCCACAGCATGTGTGAGGAGACCAGAGAACAGTTTTATGGAGTTGACACTCTCCTTCCACCTTTAACTGGGCCCCAAGGATCAAAGTCATCAAGCTTTTGCAACAAGAGCTGCACTGAGCCATCATCTCATCAGCCCCTCATGCATAAATTTATTACATGTTAATTATACTCCGCTAAAGTTGATTAAGCACACATACAATTTGACCACTTTTTGCTACCTCCCTACCCCCACTGGTACAGTACGGAAACCATCACTTTCTCTCTTCTTGTCGACAACAGCCTCCTAAATGGCTTCTGGGGTCTGTGCTCCTCTGCACCTTATTCTCAACACAGTGGCTGGAGCAACCCTGTAAATTATGAATCTCATCATGTCACTCTCTGATTACAATGTTCTAATAGTCTTTCATGTCAGTAAGATTCTTTTTTATTTCTTTTTTGGCAACAGGGTCTCACTCTGTAACCCAGACAGGCCTGAAATTCACTCTGTAGACCCAGAGTTCTAGCTTGACACAGGAAAAAGACAACACTCAACTTGAATATATCAACCTGAATTTGCTTTCAATTCTCATCAGCAATTTAAAATCAAGAAGAAGCTCTATCAGACATTGAGAGGTTTTCTATCAAATCTGTAGATCTTCTTCTAAGCAAGTGCCACTAAGTGTAAAGTAATTTTCCTAATCACCTAAACCAATGAACAGTCTCATTCTTTTCACAAGCTCATGCTGCTTACATCCCATAAATGCTACAGTAGAAAACAAACAATCTGGCAGACTGGAAACTCAGGGTTCATTTTTAAAATTCTTATTTATCTTTATCATTTAAACAATGTCTTGTTTTATCAGCAAGCCACATAAATACAAAAATGCTAAGGAGATCAGTTTAACATAAATAATTTAAGGTAAGGCAGAGGTGCCTTTGCTCAGAGATCCAAGGCTCTTTCCACCAGGCAAACAAAGGTGCTCTGGCCCAGAGGGGCCTCCTCAGGAGCTGCAGAAGCCTGTGCTGCAGCCTCTGCACCCAGCAGCTCCTACTAGAACCGCAGTGAAGTACTCAACTCCATTAGAGTAAAGAGTCCCAGTTACCTGCTTTGGCTTATAAACAGCATTGCATATGTAACCTAAAAACCAGGGCTGCTTGATGATGAAAAGGTTTTATGAAACTAAACAGAGTGGAAATTTCCAGGGGAGCACCATTATTTAAGCAGTTCTAAACAAATAATATGCTAAAGCACAGTTAATATTTTAAGGATAAGCATAACAACATATTAGAAATGTCACTGTGGCACACACTGGCCTGTCTTTACTATGCATAGGCTGCATTTTCCACTTCTATGAGTCAATTTCTTAAACAAGACAATGAAGGAAACAACTACAGCATACTGTCCTAGTGTGGGACAGCAGTGGCCTAAACACCTTTGCCTAGCACATATGGTCACCAGCAGACCCCATAACCAAACATTTCTAAGCTGTAACTATACTCAGTATTCATTTGCCTTGATGTACCTGGCGACCATAACAGTGATAATCACTTACAGGTTCAGACAAAGTGCTAACGTCTCCAAACAGTCTCAATTCTAAGTTTCCTGGATTGCTTTAAACCTAAAACAGACATTGTTCTGGATAGGCTTAAAAAAAAAAAAAAAGAAAAGAAAAAAGAAAAAAAAAAGCACCAAATTAACAGGCACTTCTAACAGACAACAGGGTCATTAGGACCAGATCAATAAAATCAGCTTAGATTTGCTGGTCAAGAGCTTCCAAAGCAAGATGAAATGTGAATGATCATACAGTACCTTACCCTTTCTACCGGTGAGCCATAGCATGCAATGCCGAAACATAGCAGTGACAGATGGCATTGGAGTTATTAACTACAGAAAGGATAATAGCAGAGGAATGATGGCTGGCAGACAAGACACAGAAATGCAGATGGAAATATGCAAACGTGGAGTTCTTGAAGCAGAGTAAAACCTTTCAGGCAAAGGCTGCCTCTAGCTTCAATTGAATTTACATTTTGAGCTTCACAAGGACAAACACTGCAGCCTTCACATTCAGTCTGTAGGCTCTTCATGCAGAAGCAGAAGCACACTCCTCGAGAGAGAAGATCAGCAACCTTCTGTAAGCACAAGCCAGCAGCAGCAGCCCATCACTCCTGCTTCTCACTGGCTTTTATCCTTTAAATTTTTAATCTCCAATTGCGGCCAGATCCACAGTCGCTTCAAATTAATGTGCATCCACTGCAGATACAAATCCCTGCCTAACCTGCAGTACCACTTCATCCAGAAGGTTCCTGTGCACTCGTTCATGCAGGATCAGTTGCAAAACCATTCAAGGCATTCAGCAAACAACCCACGAGAGAAGAGAAGAAGCAGGCGGGACCATGAAGAGAAAGACTCTCCCCTTTCAGCTCACCCTGGAAGTGGAAGGTTTTCTGATCAACAGTTATTGTGAAGGTGCTGTCGTCCTCATCGTCTATACCAATCACAGCTCCCTGTGAAACAAAGAGCAAAATCCCAATAAGGCAAACAATGACATCAGCAATATTCACTACTGCTACAGCCCTGGAATACCCGAAGCAACGAGGACACTGGAAGCAGAGAAATCCGAGAACCTTGTTTTGCTTAAGGAGGAAGAAGTAACAGAGGAGGGCTGGCAGGATACCTTAGTAGTACCCTGCATGGAGACTTTCCATGCCTTGCATAAAGGATGCAGTGGGAGGGGACGAGCACAAACGCTGAATCTGGAATCTGTTTAACAGCGAGCCACTGCACCCTTCTGAGCTTTAAATTGCTCTCTAAAATGGGAGTCAGAAACCTACACCGCCCCAGGTTGTTATGCTGTGCAAAGACGGCAGGTGCTGTTCACCAGGCTGCTGCTGTATCGCGCTTGTTAGTGCAGAAACACCAGCTGACATTTGCTCCAAAACACTGCCCAGTGGCCAGATGCTCCCATAACCACTTGTGCTTTGGTGGGCGCAGTAGCTTTCACACTGAGTTACTGTGCGCTCCTGTGTCTGCCTCCTCCCACTAAACTGCTGTGAGCTTCTGGGAACCCAGGACAATTTCACTTATTCTGACAAATGGCACTCAAGTGTATGCTTTCTAGTGGAAAACACGACTTTCAGAAGGCAGTGAGAGGACAGGGAGCTACAATGGTTGGCTGTTTCAGGAACTTTTAACATTTTTTATATACAACTATATGCATGCTAATCAGACAATCGGAATTAAAGGGGAAGGGGGAGCTATAAAAATCAAAGTCCACTGGGCAATGGTCTCAAGGAATCAATATCTTGTATATCCCAGAGGGGCTAGAGAACACATCACACCACATTACTCTCACACAGTCCATTCTTAGATACCGTGAAATGAAGGCTCAAAAGAATGGAGGGGGAAAAAAACAGTAACAACCTCATCACATGAAAAAAAGTAGGTTGACTATTACCTCAAAAATATTAGTAAAGCCAAATACTTATTCATTTCTTCCCAGATACTATATAGCTAAACCTCATCTTCATCTAAGTTCTACACACCTTACTTAGCTTACTTATTTCAGAGTAGGTAAGAAATTTTGTCCCTGTTCTCAAATACGGAAATGTCTGCAGGCTTAGTCCAGATCCAACAGAAGCTCACAGCAGGACCAAGACTAGATTCCATTGGCGTGGCACCTCTTAGTCCAGCATGATGAACACGGTCACCACCATCATGCACTAGAGCAGTTCATTCTGGTTAACTTCACTTTGTGGTTAAGTAGGCTAACCTCGTGAATCTTTAATAAATCAAACATCCCCTGGGTCCAAATACAAACACAGCAGCAGTGAATAACCCAGCAGAGGAATGTGCGCTAGATGTAGCACATGGAACAGTAGTCCTTGCTTTTAAGGCCTTTCTGCTCCAGAAGATCAGATAAAACCCAAAGAAGCATTCAGCACACTCCCACCTTGGAAACAGTATCAAAGACACTTGTCACTAAGGAAATAGGCACAATGGACAAATACACAGAGATGGAAAGTACTTTAGTAGTTCCCTGAGGGTACTGCGAACAGGGACTGAATGCTAGCAAGCAGGAGCGGAGGAAGGGTTGTTTTGAAGATGAGGTGTTGCTATCCTGCCCGGAAGGCCTCAACTCCTGAGCTCAAGAAATTCTTGTGTCTCAGTTTTCCACTGGAATTACAGGAACACACCACTATACCTGGCTGGCATTATATATCTTCATGGAGTGATGAAAACATTCTAAAATTGACCATAACATTGTGGTAATTGAACAATCCTAAGAATATACCCAAAACATTAACCATACACTTTAAATCAACATACTATATAGGATGTGAATTTTCCTTCTTTAAAACCGGGTCTCGTATAGCCCAAGCTGGCATCTAACTTTACGTAACGAAGGATGATACTGAACTCACAATCTTCCTGCCCATCCTCTTGAGTACTGGGTTAATGGAATGTATCATCATTCCCAGCTGATTTGGTGTTGGGGATCCAGTCCACAGCTCAACAAGCACTCTACCAATTAAGCTACATCCCCAGGCTCAGTATGTAAATTATAACTCAACCAAGCTGCAATACCCACTTCCAAATGCCTGTTTGTTCTTTCATATGGGTTTCTCAACCTAAGTTTGTCCATCATCTAATCACTCAAGACAGGCCTTGGGAGGGCTCACAAATGCCCTCATCCTGTAACCGCCTATGCTCATTTGGAACTTTTACCTTTGCTTTTGTTCACTTTCAGTGCTGGGGACTGAAACTAGGGCTTCGCACCTGCTAGGCAAAGCACTCTACACTGAGTATCCTAAGTCCACTATCTCCACAGCTGCTGATACAATGGAAGTTTTCACCAATTTCTTGCTCACTGATGCAGTCTCTCTTCAGTCTGGACACCATCTAGGCCAGTCTTTGCTACTGCCAGAGAAGTTGTTTCTAAAGTGCAAACTTTAGGAGACACATCTTTTTAAAATGTTCCTTGGCTTTCCATAAACTAATCAAGTCAACATTACTTCTTAATGCTCTTCGAGACTGTTCAAATTTGGCTCAGCTAACCTTTTCTACTGTCATCACTCTGTCACCTCCTGCCCCTGCAGAGAGAACCCTGTATGTGCTCAGTCTCATCATTTCTTCCATGCACCAAAAAACCAGCATGCAGTCTCTTTCTCGAATCATTTTTCCAGTTCAGTTCCCATCATTTTTTTTTTTTTTTTTTGGTTTTTCGAGACAGGGTTTCTCTGTAGCTTTGGAGCCTGTGCTGGAACTAGCTCTTGTAGACCAGGCTAACTCACAAAGATCCGCCTGCCTCTGCCTCCCGAGTGCTGGGATTAAAGGCGTGCGCCACCACCGCCCGGCTTCCCATCATTTTTTAAACAAAACCCACCCAAATCCCTCTAGCGTCCTCCTGCTCTGTAAAAACTGCCCAGCTCTTAACCTTTCCTCCATCCCTGCATCCATGCCTCCTTCCTCTCGCTGCATCCCAGGGCCATTTTAGTACTCTTTAGACAGAACTCAGCAGAGCACACAGCTGCTGTCACCTGTTTCCCCTTAGTGACCTTTGTCCCTAAGCTGAACTACAGAGAGCTCTCCCCAAAAGAACTTTTGCTAATCTAAAATGGGAAAAGGCACTCCTTTGGGTCCACTGCACTTCCTCGAAGCCTTCAGAACCTGTAGATGGAACTGGAGTCTCCTGCTGCAATCAGGATGAGCCACTGCCTGAGTGTCCTTCAGTACAGAAGGATACTGCACCTGACACTCTGGCCTCTCCATATGATTTGTTCAAAAACAATCTTAACTTTCCTTGAGAATACCCTAGATCTACACTGTTCAATGCTGTAGCCAACAGTCCTGTGTGACCATTTAAATTTAAGCTTATTTAAAATTCAGCAAAATTTAGAAACAACTGGAGTTAAGTTCAGCTCTTTGGGAAAGCAAAGCTTAGCACCAATAAGGCCCTGGGTTTGGTCTCCAGCACCAGAAAAAAACACACTGGAATTTCAAAAGCTCAGTAGGTCCAGAGGCTAGTGGGTATGGAGGGCACAAACACAGACCATCTTAATCACTGTGGAAATCACAAGCACTACAGCACCACAAAGAGGAGGACACTGCGGTCTGGCCACTGAGAAGAAAATCACAGCGAAAAGCTATTGCCAATTGGACATCTGCACTTTACACATACTCACTTTGAAAACCATTATTTTGAAATGTAACATACACAAATGCTGTGCACAAGGTCGGTGAAGAGTAACTCCCCTGTGTAACTTTTCCTAATCTCTTACACACCCCTCAAACCCCAAAGGCAAGCGCTAGTGTTGAGAATTTATTTGGAGGTTGCAGCAGGGGAGTGCAGTTACTCTTGCACCCTGACCAAAGGACAGTCCTCCTCTACCAGACAAGATCATGGAGGGCTTGCCTTTGGGAGGGATGCAGAGTGCTGTGAGGGAGGAAGGGAGCAGACTGACCAATTAACTGGAGCTTCCCTGGGGTGACAGATGTTGTAGCCAGACAATGTGGATGACAAACATTGCAAGCAAATCGCCCTTACATGCAGTGAGGCAAACACTGTTCTTGAATATTATGAAGTCCTATCTGTTTTGAGTTTTATACAAATGGATTCGTGTATCTTTTAATCTGCTCTCACACAAAATGTTTGAAATTCACTTATGTTGCAGGTAGTACAGATGTTGAGGGTTTTTGTTTTTATAGTTGTGCTTCTACATGGCTATTCACAACTTATTATTTTCACTATGAACAGACATTTATTCAGCTCCAGTTTTACACTAGGACAATGCTGTTATGGACACTGTTGCTCTTTTCTTACGCATAGTACCTGGAGGTGGATTTACTAGATCAGGGTACACACATGTTGGTCTGCAGACGGCCAAGGGCTCCAAGAGTAGTTGTGCTGATTATACTCCCACTTCATGAGCACACTTTTTTGTTGTTGTTTTTTCGAGACAGGGTTTCTCTGTAGCTTTGTAGTCTGTCCTGGATGGAACTCGCTCTGTAGACCAGACTGCCTCCAACTCAACAGATCCACCTGCCTCTGCCTTCCGAGGCATGCACAGCCACCACCACCAAGCTCATAAGCACATTTTAAATCACTCAGCAGTGACCACTGACATCTGACAGTGGTTTTAATTTCCTTTTCCTTGGTAACTGATGAAATATCTTTCCATATCAACTGTTATTTGAATATCCTTTGTGTGATGGTTCAGTGTTATCAATGAGCAAGAAGCAGACCATGTTCTATTTATAGTTTTCTCTGTTGTCTATAGAATCTGCTGCCTGCCTTTTGCATCTCCTTTCTTCTAAGAAACATTTCTTAACTCTAATTCTTTCCCTACAATGTACTGAGTTTATACTTCATGGTTACATTTTTTGTGTATCCTTCAAGAAGTCTTTCTCAGTCCTAGAGTCAAGGAAATATTTCCCTACACTGTCTTCTAGAAGCCTTTGTATTTCAATATTAGGGAAAGTAAGTCTTCTCACTTTCCTTGGCCTTTTTACGTTCTGAACCAACATTGCCACCAGAGTTGTAGGTCAGAACATGGAACCTGTCTTCTGAGGTCTTTATAAGTGGCTGGGAAATCAAGTGGCAGAATCAAGAGTGGTATTCTTGACCCTTTAAAAATGTTAGAGTTCGCTGAACAAGCATGAGAGAGTGCACACAGCAGCACACTGACTGGGAAGGCCACTGATCGACAGTTTGACAGTTTCAAGTCAACAATATTTGTGGTTTTCTGGGTAAAGGGTTTCAACCATCTTTTGTTAATCATTACCCCTCCACCCACTCCATCGCCATCACCTTTTCTCTCCTCCTCACCCTCCCAGCTGCATTTACACATATGCAGGTCTCTTCTCTGACAATAGTAAGGACGCTCTCGGTCTGCACCCACTCCAGCAATTAGACCGTTCATCTAAATCCCTTCCAGTCAAGATTATCCAGTAACCCAAGCCTCCTGCCTGTGATTCATTTCATCTTTCCACTCCTTGAAGATACCTAGTTGTTGGGACCATTTGGAGTCATGGCCTCCAGCTGTTCTTCCCTGCTAGAGATCTTTATCTCTGAGTTAAGTTACTGAAAGCTGTGCTTCACAAGCATGTGTTGCCTTGCCTTGAGGATCAGAGGATAAGGTTTTCACCAGTTGGCCCACCTGACTGTTGTGTATTTAAGCCTCCATGGTGCTACTGAATAAGGGGCTTCTTACCAGTGACTAGAGGTCCGTGTCTGTCTGTCAGTCTCTGTCTTACTGTCCCTCTCTGTCTGTCTCTGTGTGTCTTTGTATGTTTCAACCTCCAGCCCCTAGCCTGAAGCAGCTCGGGAACTGAATGGTAGTGCACAGAGCACAGAAAGGCGTTTGTGCGCGGCACCTAGCCACAATGGCTCTTCTTCACCTTACATAAACTAACTTTATGGCCTGGTTTGCCCGAAACAATCCTGGATTATTCCTGTTGCCCTGGCAAAATAATCAGCTTCCCCTTTCACTGTCAAGAATGTCCAAGGTCCAGAGATGGTCACACACCACTACAACTTAGCCCCAAGGCTCTAACCTCCCTCTCTAGACTAACCTCTTACCAACTTCTGCACTTGAACTGCTCAAGGTTTACCAGTTGCTGCATAAGTTCTTTCTCATAACCACGTATCTCCAATTGTTCCTTCCCCCTGTCTGCCACATCCTTCCTCTCCCCTGCCTGGATTTGCTCTGCTTTTTGTGTTTATCTGGAGCAAAACTCCTTTTGGTAACTCACATATGGAATGGTGGTGTTCTATTATCAAGAAAACTGTTGTGCTAACTCCCCCCCAAAATGACAACATTTTGTGATGTTTTTAAGGCTTATTACATCAACATGATCTTCCATGTCCTCTTGTGAAAAGAAAACTTTTCTCTAAGGTTTTCGAATGATCAGCTTTTCATACTCCATCAGTACTTGATGCATACTGCTGTAGGTTGCAGACAGAAACTATAGCTTCAGCATCTTCTCCAAATGTGTGCTGGTTTGAAAGGAATAGCCCCACTGACTTGTGTGTTTGAATGCTTTGCCTATAGGGAGTGGCACTATTAGGAGGTGTGGCTTTGTTGGAATAGGTGTGGTCTTGCTAGAGGAAGCGTGCCACTGTGGACACTGTGGGCTTTGAGGTCTTATATGCTCAAGCTATGCCTACTGTGGCACACAGTCTCCTGCTGCCTGAGGACCAAGATGTAGAACTATCAGCTTCTCCAGCACTGTCTGCTTGTACACTGTCATGTTCAATCATGATGATAATGGACTAAATCTCTGAAAATTAAAAGCCAGCCACAATTAAATGTTTTCCTGTAAAAGACTTGCTGTTGTCATTATGTCTCTTCACGGGAATAGAAACCCTAACTAAGACAGAAGTTGGTGCCAGGGACTGGGGTATCACTGTGATAGGCCAGGCAATGTTTTTGTTTAGAGGAATATGGACTTTGAGACTATATATTTAAAAAGCGATTGAATGCTTTAAGTATGGCTTAATGGGCCATCGTAGTAGGAGCATGGAAGACAGTGGTGCTTGGGTTATTTGAACTGTGGGGAACTGGTTCAAGAGGTTTCAAAGAAGAATTTTAGTACGTTGCCTAGAACTGTTCTTGTGATATTTTGGCAAAGAATGTGGCTGCTTTTTACCCTTGTCTGAAAAGTTTACCTGAGGCTAAATTGAAGAGTTTTGGATTAATTCCAATGTCAGAGGAAGTCTCAAAACATTAGTATTGACTCTGTTATGTAGTTATTAGTGGTCACTCTTATACAAATCTATAATGAAAAGAAGAAAACTGTGCAAAGAAAAATACAAAATGTACAGTTTGAGGAGAAAGGAGGCATTAGGAGATGGAATAGTTAAATCCTATGTTCAAGGAGCTAAACAGATTAAGAAAAGGAATAAAAGAAGAGGTGACTTCAGAGCAAGACTCCACCCAGCTGAGCTTCCAATTTGTAAAAGGGAATTAACCTAACCTAAACTAACCCAGCTTAGGTCCAGGTGTGAGGGTGCATGCCTTTAATCCCAGCACTCAGGAGATAGAAACAGTGGATCTCTAAATTCAAGGCCAGACTGGTCTATAGACCAAGTTCCAGGACAGTCAAGCTTGGGCAGTAAAGCAAAGCATCAAAAACATAAAGTTGGAGAAGATGTAATTGAAGAAGGGGGCAATGGTCAAACCTCAGCAAGTGGCAGAACTTAGCAGCTAGACATGTGGTTCTGGCTTTAGAGTCAAGGAGAAAAGAAAGGGTTTGTGAAAGTCCCTCTGTGACTTCAGCAGGAAAGCTGCTGAAGCCAGGTGTGTGGTAGGATGTACCTGTATGGAGACCCAGAGAGGCCACTGTGTGAAGACATGAAGGTGAAGCCTGGATTGCCTTGGAGACTTCAAATTTTTGGAGAGTCACAGGACACCTGCTAAGGAAACTGCTAAAAGGGAGTGAACCAGTTCAAGAAAAAGAAATGTTTTGAAATCAACAAATACCAAAGGAGATGGAGACTTGAAGAGTGCTTTAATATCAGACATGGAGATGCAGAGTTCTAAGTTTGCCCAGCTGGTTTTTGGTCTTGCTTTGGTCCAGTATTTCCTCACTATGTTCCCTTTCCTATGTTTTAGAATAGTAATATATATCCTGTGCCACTGTATGTTGGAAGTATGTGACCTGCTTTTTCATTTTGATTTTACAGGGGATCACAGTTAAGAGATTATATGAATCTCAGAAGAGACTTTGAACTTTGGACTTCTGAACAGGGTTGAGACTGTTATGGTTATGGTGACTTTTGAAGTTGGACTGGATGCGTTTCTGCATTATGTGACAGTTACAAGCCTGACGGGAGGCTCAGGGGTGGAAAGTGGTTTGAATAGGAATGTCCCCTGTAAACTCATTGAATGCTTGGCCTATAGAGAGTGCCACCATTACGAGGTGTGGCCTTATTGGAGGAAGTTTGTCACTATGGAGGTAGGCTCTGAGGTCTCCTATGCTCAAGCTATATCTATTGTGGCACATGGTTGCTTCTGTTGCCTGTGGATCAAGATGCAGAATTCTTAGCTCCTTCTCCAGCACTATGGCTGCCTGAACACTGCCGTGACATGATGACAATGGACTGGCCCTCTGAAAATTATAAGACAGTCCCAGTTAACTGTCTCCCTTGTAAGAGTGCTGTTGCCATGGTGTCTCTTCACAGCAATAGAAACCCTAAGACAAAGAAGATGGATTTCTTATTTTCTTTCTCTTTTTTCTATACACACAGAAATACATTAAGCATGAATAATGGTTCAAATACCTATGATGGAAGCAGTTTTTCTTTCATGATTTGCAAAACAAAACAAGATTCTGGCCATTTTGCAGATTTTTTTGCATAAAAGATAAAAGTGGGTTGGTGAACTGACTGCAAAGGTAATAAAAGAATGACTACTTCAGAGCATAAATGGCACACACCCCTAGCAGGAGCATGGCTGATGTAAGCGACTCCCGCATGCACTAAACACACACTGTCCCTCGCTGCAGAAATGCCAGTGGAACTTCACACTCATGTGGAGCTTTACACATGCTCGCTGAGATGCAGGGTGAGCAACTGGTAACTCGTCTTTAGAGAACAGAAGACAGGCCCAGAGAAGTAAAGTATTTATTCAAAGACAACAGCTGAAATGTAGAAGTCAGTCTACCAAGTCCTGATACAAAGCAACATTTACTAATTACTTCAGCAAACTTAGTGAATATCTATTCCGGGCCAGAAGCACTAACAGCTAGGAACAGAAAACAAATAAGGTGCTTCAACAAATGAGCCAACCAGTAATACGTTTGTTTTGCTCTCAGAATAAAAGCTTCTTTTAAAAATAAAAGTAAGTAAGTAAATAAATAAATAAATAACGTGTCTGCACCCTGAAGGAATATGAAAGAGGAAAGAAAGAAGTCAATATGTAAAGAGACACAGAAATGCTTGCACTCAACCTGCTCACAGAGGTGCTGAAAGGAGGGCCTGCTGCAACATCATTCACCCACTCAGTGACTCAACAAGCAACTTTGGGGGGGGGGTTGCTGGTTTTTGAAGACAGGACTTCTCTGCCCTAGCTGTCCTGGAACTCACCCTGTAGACCAGGCTGACCTCTAACTCACTGAGAACCACCTGCCTCTGCCTCCCATTGCTGGGATTAGACATCCGCCACCACTGCCCTGCACAACTTTTTTTTTTTTACACTCATCATTTGCTTACTGAAGCTGAACACACACAAACACACACACACACCTTCCACACTGAGAATCCATACATGCTATCCATGCTGAGAACATACCTCTTTTACATTCCTGTTCCCTTTTATATGATTTGAATGTACATTTCATTTTTAAGTATACTTTTGTTTTCTTACTGATTTCATGCATTCTTTGGGTTTTGTTTTTTTGGTTGTTCCTAATTTATAGTTGTTCATGCTTTTTTGGATACTAATCCTTTGTCAAACATATGCCTTATATTTTCCCTCTTGTCCATAGGTTGCCTTTTTCTCTTTGGTTGTGGTAATAATTTAAAGTTATTCAGATCTCCCTATAGTTTTTCAACAATGGCTTATAAAAGAATGTATTTGTCTTATAAAACATATTTCTAGGAGAGTTCTATTATTGCAAACATGGTTCTTTAATTCTTCTCCTAATTGATTATGGGAATTATTGATGAATATTACTAGTTTTTGTACATTGATCTCATATCCAATTTGCTGGGGTTTTTTTTAACAATTATTTTGGAGACAAGGTCTCATTATTTAAGGCTGACTTCAAACTCATTTATTTTATTTTATTTTATTTTTTGATTTTTCGAGACAGGGTTTCTCTGTGGCTTTGGAGCCTGTCCTGGAACTAGCTCTTGTAGACCACGCTGGTCTCGAACTCACAGAGATCCACCTGCCTCTGCCTCCCAAGTGCTGGGATTAAAGGCGTGCACCACCACCGCCCGGCTTTATTTTATTTTTTTAAAGATTTATTCATTAATTATTACACAGTATTCTGTCTGCATGTATGCTGTTGACCAGAAGAGGACACCAGATCTCATTACAGATGGTTGTGAGCCACCATGTGGATACTGGGAATTGAACTCAGGACCTCTGGAAGAGCAGTCAGTCCTCTTAACCTCTGAGCCACCTCTCTATCCCCCCAATTTGCTGTTGTTTTTCAGACTGAATCTTACTATGTATCTCTGCCTGATCTGGAACTCCCTTAGTAGACCAGGCTAACCTCAAATTCAGACATCCATTTGCCTCTGTCTCCTGAGTGCTGGTTTAAAGGCATGAGCCACCACACCCAGCCCCATATATTTTAAGAGTTTTTATTTACACGTATGTGTGTGTGTGTATTTCTGTGCATATATGTTGCATATGTAAAGGTCCCCACAGATGTCAGATAAGGATACCTGAATTGAATGCTAGGAACTGAAAGAACAGGATGCACTCTTAACCACTGATCCATCTCTCCAGTCCCTCCACATCCAAAATTTTTGCTCAAGGCTACTTACACAAATAAATTTTCTGTAATTTCTTCACATTCATTTATTTATTGACAGAGGGCTGTACTTATGTGTCATGGGACACATGTGGAGGTTGGAGGATAAGTTGTGGGAGTTGGTCCTCTCCTTCCACCATGTGGGTTCCTCCAACAGAACTCAGGTCATCTGGTGGCAGCAAGCATTTTTACCCACTGAACCATCCCACCAGTGCTTCTGTAGGTTCTTGTGGACTTCATGCACATACTCCTAGCTACAAATATGAGTAACTTATTCTCCCATTCTGATCTTTTCTTCTTTGTTCTTTATTTTCATGGTGCCACATGTGTCATGCCCATTAGTATGGTTTCTCTCTTGCTTGTTCTTTGCTTAGCATTCTGGGACCTGCAGGGTGTAACAGTGAAGCAGCACCAAACAAGGACCCTATCTTGCTGCTGACTTTATGAAGACTGTGAGGCTAGGAGATAGCCCGGTAGTTCAAGTGCTCACTGAGAAAGCTTTTGTCAAGACCCCTGAAGCTTTGGTTTGGTCCCCTGAACCCACATGAATGCTGTTCTGCCAATAAACCCAGCATTTGAAGGCAGAGACAGGGGACCTCAAGCAAACTGGCTAACATGGCAAGCTCGGAGTTCACTTGAGCAACCTTGCCTTAATAAATAAGGTGGAGAACAATCGAGGAAGACTAAATGTCAACCTCAGGCTTCTACACATAGATGTACATGCACCCACACATATATGCACATACATGTGAACATGCATGCATATCACATACATATACAAAAATGAAAGAAAGAACTTATATACTGCTTCATTATTAAGTACATAACAGCCTTCTGGCAAACATTCTTTACGAGGTTTAGGAAGGCTCATTTTGGCCAGGTCTGATAGCACAGTACTCAGGAGGTAGAGGCAGACAGAGCTCTGAGTTCTAGGCTAGCATGGTTATGGCTATATAGTGATAGCATATGTATGTTAATTTTGATCTGGCTGTGGTGGCAAATGCCCATCATCCCAGCACGTGGGAGGTAGAGGCACAAGGGTTAGGAATTTCAGAACATTTTCAATGTCAAATTCATAGGAAACAGACAGAGCTGGCAAAAGGCTACTGCATTATGAGCCCTAAATCAACTGAGTAATTTTTCATCATGAAATGACAAGATAATGATAGCATTTCTAATGGGACAGAGGCTTTCAGGCTAGAGGAGGACATTTTTAAATTTATACATTAATCTAAATTACCTCCCCACATCTACTCTAGGATGTCACTGATTGTTAGATGCAGCCCAATACCAGAGATCTGGGAAAATATCACACGGATACAATAAAGCATTAGTATCCATCAGTGCTGAAGGTATTAATAACCTAATGTGGTAAGCTACTGATCTCTCAAGATGAGCTAAGAAAAAAAAGAGAACAGATGACAGCAAAATCCAAAAATCAGGCAACACAATCAGAAAATTCTACACCTGATTTCACATACCAAGGCACAAAAATACTGTATAAAATTACCTGCAAGTTATGTGTATAAAGTATATAACTGAATTACACATTTAGACTTGGGTCCCAGTCCCCAAGTAGATCATTATGTACATGCAAATTCCAAAGAGGAATATCTCATGGCTGCAAACATTCCATATAGAGATATTCAGCTAGCCCTCTTCGCTGTACTGGGTCACTTCGAGTCATATACAGATCAACAGTCTTCAAAGTACTTTTACTTAACATTAAAACTTGGTTGACTTATAATTCATCTCACTCTGGTGGTCCTTACACCTCTTCAGAACATCATAATTCAAGGTTCACCTGCATCAACTGTGCTTATTATAGCCAGGCCTAGCAACACAGGCCAATGTTCTCAGTGACTCAGGAGGCTGAGGCAGAGAAGCACGTGTTCAAGGCTAGCTTGAGCATCAGTAAACTCTGGTCTCTAAAAGTTCAAAGGGAGCTGGGAATACCACTCAGTGGTGGATTGCTAACCTGGGATCTCTAAGGCAGTAGGTTCAGTCAATACTACTTTTCAAATTTGAGGCTGACAATTCTGTGAGGGAATAGTATCCTTGTTTTTTTTTAAAGCAATTTATTTGTTTTTATTTTATGTACATTGATGTTTTGTCTACATGTATGTCTGTGTAAGGGTGTCAGGACCCCTGCAACTAGAGTTAGAGACAATTTTCATCTGTCATGTGGGTGCTGGGAAGAGCAGCCAGTGCTCTTAACCACTTGAGCCATCTCTCCAACCAGGGTTTTTTTTTTTTTCAAGAACTCAAAAATAAATGGAAAGAGTTGACTCAATTCATAAAGCTTTAAAAAGCTGAATTCATGTTTAACCTCCATTCCACAGATGCCATGCTCTTGTCTCTACATCACGTCTTGTTAATGCTATTACTTACCCATTTTGCACTTATTTCCTAAAAATGTTTATTTTTTTGCTTTCAGATAAAACATGGGGGTGAAGTAGATTAGACCTAAGCATCAACCATTACCACCTCCTTGGGTCAAGGGCGCCATCTAGTGGTACATACTTGGTAACAAAAGTCAAAATTTTGCTGACAGGCATGGTGATTCAGACCTGTAACCACAACACTTGGGAGACTGTGGCAGAACTGCTATTGAGTTTGAGGACAGCCTAGGCTACATAATGAATTCCAGGCCTGGCAGGCCTATCTACAAAGCAAGTCTCTGTCTCAGAGAGAGAGAGAGAGAGAATGAGAGAGACAGAGATTCTCACTTCCCTATTTTCTTCACTGATATTCTGCTGCTTTGCAACAATGTAGCATGTCTGCATTACTTCTTCTAGCCTGGAGAAACTCAGGAGGGGGGAGTTGTTCAGCTGTAGAATGGTTGTTTAGAATGCAACAGGGCCCTGAGTTCAATCTCCCAGCACTGTCCAAGTCAGGCATAGTGGGCCACACCTGTAAACCCCACACCTGGGAGGTAGATACAGGAGGATCTTATAAGTCTTAAAGTGAATTCAAGGCCAGCCTGAGCTACAGATGAGAACCTGTCAAAAATTAATAAAAATAATATATGAAATCCTAAAATTCTACGGATTAAAGGGAGTTTGGGAATGGGAACAAACCAAAGTTCAGTCTCAGATTCACTCTCAATGTGTGGCCTTGATAAATTACTAAAGCCAATTTCATCTCAGAAGAGACTGGAGATGTGGCTTGGGAGTGGAGTCAGTCCTTTCGGGGCATTGCCAGGCACTGAGCTCGACCCCTTGCTCCAGAAAACAAGATTGCCAAGCCTGACCTTGCAGGGCATCTGAACTAGATGTGTTAGTGTCTCAGACAGTAAGACGTGGGCTCCCTGATATCGTGCATACATTACTGAGTCTTTCTACAGTGATCTTGTCTGCATAACATGATCAATCAGATAATCCGCTCAAAAGTAAAGATTCTAGAATCTTATTCTAAAAGAAGGTGTGTAGAAGGGGGCTCCTGAAAACCTATATTGTAAACAAACACACAGACGTTTCTTACACAAGAAGCTAAAGGGCAATATCTCCCCCCCCCCTTCTTTTTGGGGCAGGATCTCATTTAGCCCAGTCTGACCTTGTGCTGGCTAGATTTGTCAACTTGACACAAACTATAGCCATCTGAAAGGAGGAAACCTCAATTAAGAAAATGGCTTCCAGCCGGGCAGTGGTGGTGCATGCCTTTAATCCCAGCACTCGGGAGGCAGAGGCAGGCGGATCTCTGTGAGTTCGAGGCCAGCCTGGTCTACAAGAGCTAGTTCCAGGACAGGCACCAAAGCTACAGAGAAACTCTGTCTCAAACAAACAAACAAACAAACAAAAAACAAATAAAAAGAAAAGAAAGCAGAGGTGAGCAAGCAGTAAGCAGCACCCCTCTATTGTGGGATATTTTCATTGTACTCTGACACTCCCAAGACTGTCAATAAATTTAAACCTTGAATCAAAGGATGGAGTCAACATTCAGCTGACCCGAATTAACCATAGAGTTTTTGGCTGACACAAATTAGGATAGAGAGACACAAGAAGAAATAGGTAGGGGTTTAGAAGGATTTGCAGGCCTTTTCGATCTCATAGTGTGGAGAAGCAGGGTCAGCGGATTGTTCCTCTGTAGCTCTTTGGATCTATCAGGTTTTTACCCCAATATCTTACTCCTGAAGTAATTGCTACATCTGGTGCTTCACCCCTCCACAGCCTTTGTGTCAGCTCCTGCCTCCACGTTTCTGCCCTGTTTGGGTTTCTGTCTTATATTCCTTCAGTGATGGACTACAGTGTGAAAGTGAAGACAAAATAAACCTTTTCCTCCCCAACTTGCTTTTTGGTGGTGGTGTTTCATTGCAGCAACAGAAAGTAAAACAGGCCTTAAACCCACTGTGTAACAGAAGATGACCTTGAACTTCTGTTCCTCCAGCCTCTACCCTCCTCAGGGCTGGGAATAGAGGCGTGCACTACCCATGCCAGGTATTATACAGCACTGAGGATCAAACCCAGGGCCTTGTACATGCTAGGAAGCACTGCCAACTGAACTGCATCCCAGCACTGTCATAAATACATTTTATTACCCTCCCCCTCGATGTATCAAGCACCTAATGCTCACAGAATTCCACTAGAAAGGAATTATAATTCCCAATTAAAGAAAACTTAAACTCAAGCTTATAGCTTCCCTCTTTCAGTCAACCAAACAAAGGGTAAAATGAGATTTAAAAGCAGGTTTCTGTAGGTTGATTCTAAGAATGACATTTGTTCTTGGAATAATCTCCTCTCCTGGGACTATGGATGCAAACTGGATATGATGAGATCACTGCACTGCTTATGTTAAATGAAACAGCAAAAAGATTTTCTGACCTAACTGAATTGTATGAGCCTTTCAAAAACAGTGCTTTCTGCAGGGGCAGCAGAATGGGAAGTCAGAGGGATTCACACCAGGGGCTGATGTGAACTGTTGACTCCTGTAGAGACAGCGAGACATGGCAGGTTAGCACACCCCCCAAAAGCAGGGTTAAGGGCCACAAGTGACAGCAATAAAGAGTCCTCAGAAGTTTAACTACAAGCAATTAAATCTGACCAACAGCCTAAAAAGGGTTCTTTCTTAGAGCCTCCAGATAAGGACTCATTCCAGTCAACTTCTTGACTTCAATCTTGTAAGCCTTAGCAGAAAATCCAAGTGAGCTGTCTGCCTGTAGAACTGTGGAGCCAGGAGGTGGTGGTGGCACAGGTCTTTAATCCCAGCACTTTGGAGGCAGAGGCAGGTGGATCTCTGTGAGTTGGAGGCCAGTCTGGTCTACAAAGCAAGTTCCAGGACAGTCAGGGCTACACAGAGAAACACTGCCTCAAAAACAAAAATGAAAAACAATTGTGAAAATTCAGTTCTTTTGTGTACGATGGCAAAATATCAGGTCTACAACATTAAGGACATTTACCCTTCTGTGCAACTGTCATCACCATCCAGCTCTAGAAATCCCCCTCCCCCGCTCTCTCTCTCCTGCCAGTCATGTTTGGTGATAACCTAAGTCTCTGGGGTATCGAGCCACTGAGTCCTGGCCCTCGGGTGTGAGTTCCCTCTTATGGTCAGTAGGTCACACAAGTTGTTCTGGGTTTTTGTTTTTCCATTTTTCTAGACAGGGTTTCACTGTGTAGCCCTGACTGTCCTGGAACTCCCTCTGTAGACCAGGCTGGCCTTGAACTCAGAGATCCACCTGTCTCTGCCTTCCAAGTGCTAGGATTAAAGACATGCTC
>JAQHUG010000012.1:2846248-2856979 GCA_028555095.1 Dicrostonyx torquatus | reverse complement strand
GAATTAGGTTCTTTAGATACATAGAGATTGTATTCTGCATAGATAGGTAATTTTCAACCACTTCAAAGATCTGTAGAACATGGCATTTAAATAACTTAGGATTCTGTTGACGTGAGACACAATTGCTCCTGGCAGCACTGATCTATGCCCGAGAGAGTGTTGAGCACCAAAGAATTGAAGTTTGCTTTCTTCTTGGCACAACTGGCCTTTGGGTAAGGAACTGCCCATGCCTGGACCACTGACAAAGTGTACAATGTCCAGACTGGACAAGCGGGATACAAGAAAAAAGACTGCCAAACCTTACCAAGACAGGGTAAGAAGGTTCTTAAAATGTTCCTGCCTCTGAAAATGGTCTGTCAGTTACTCAGCCTTAGCCAAATTTGGTTGCTTCAACACTGCAAATGAGACTTTGGGTGATTGCTGAGGCAGCCAGTTGTCTCTGTCATCCACTGCACAATTTGGAAGCTATTTGACTGCACTTCCTGCCTACTCAAGTGATATTATCTCCCTTCTCAGACCTTTGATGGAGTTGAAGATTAGATACTTGTAGTTATTGTCTTCTTATGATCTGGCCAAGCCATTTCCAATGCAAGACTTAGACTCCTTAGGATAGAATGTTTATTAAAATGTTAGGATATGTTCTTTGTTTAATATTGTTTATGCTGGTTGTAATTCTAATCTTATATTTGATATCTGTTCCTAGTATACATAGTTTTGATTTTGGTTTAGAACTCTCTAAACAAAAGGGGAGGTGCTGTGGGAGCTCCTTCAGCCAATAGCCTTTAAGATACCAGCCCACTTGGGTGTGGTCTCTTATACTATAAATGTAACTGTAAAGTATGCGCTCACTCTCTTGCTTCTGGCTGCTAGACTCTGTTTCTGTTCCCTGTTCATGCTGAGGATGGTGATCTAGGACAGTGATCTATGAGTCTCCTCTAAATAAATAACCCTTTATTATACATAAATCTGAACTAGTGTGGGATTATTTTGTATCTTTCACCATCATCCAGAGATAAAGAATGTATCAATACTATAATGAAACAAGGTAGCTGTGGAGTTGAAATTCAGCCTTGACAAGATCTCTTCTGTTCTGATTTTAGTTTACCTGTCTATAAAATGAAGACATGACTTAAACTCACCAAGTTGTCCCACATACTTAAAGAGGAAATCATACAGGACATCTGTGTAGAGCTGGCGCAAGGTTTATGCCCCTTCCTTGCTCCTATCTTAAGTACAGCAAATACAAACTGTAGTGATATTCTTTAAAACTAAACAGGCCCTATTCTCAAGTGTGACACATTTTATCAGAGTTCAGCATGTAACTAGGCAGGCAGAAGCAGTATTCTAAAAAGAGGCCTATGTGCCTCCTCCCTTCAGTTATCATGAGCCTTCACACCATGGGCCCCAAGGAATTGGAATTTCCCAGTAATGCTGGTACCTGCAGAGAGATTTATTTATCAGAGAGATTTCATACAATGCCAACTTCTTGGAAGATAGACCAGGAATCAGAAGCCAATGATGGGTCAGTGATGGGTAGAACTACACCTTGACTCAACTGCTTAGCTATGCATACATCTGCCCTCTATTTAAATCTAAGCCTGGAGTCTGGACCCTGAAGATGGACTTGGAATGAGGGACACTAGACCTCTTCATTTTCCCACATCCCAGCATGACCACACTGGACAAACCCCTTCTCTGCTTCTCACTATTACTTGCTGCTTTAACTGGCTCACTGAGGGCAGGTGGACTGAGTATAGTTTGTCGGGGCTCCAGGAACCAGACTTTGACCCTACAAACTCAAGTAACAGGAACAAGCACTCCCAAACATGACACCTTAAGCAGAAGCCTAAAGGTCTCCTGAGTCTCCTTGTCTTCCTAAGGAGCAGATCCACTGGACAGGAACAGGATTGCCTGTAGCTTCTTTACCAAAATTGTATTAACCAAGGGTGATTAGCAACCAGGTAGATCACAGAGGAAGAAGCTGAAAAATCAAACCACACAGGGGAATTTTGTCTCATGTCGCTACCTGTTCTTCAGGTCCTCCCACTCCCCAAAATCACTTACCCCCCCCCAAGGGTCACTAGTTCCTTAATTTACTCTCCCCTGTACAAAGATGCTAAGCCACAGGCATCTGATTCCTCAAAGTCTCCTATTTTGTGTGGTTCCAGGCGCCCTGATAAACTTGGACACACTTTCTCTTGTTTATGTGCTTTTGATTTGGTTTATCAAATTTGCCAGCTCAAGGAAGGGAAACTTCCCTTTACTTATATATGACTTATTTCAAACATGCCTTATCAACTTTGCCCATTCTACATAAATCCTGCACGTGTGTGTGCACACACACATCTTCTTTAAATAACACATAGACCACTCCAGGTGAAAGAAGAAAAAGCACCGAAAATTTGTAATTTCCCTCCTTCCTGCTCACACGCTTCCTCTGGATCCTTTCCCCCACACCAGCACACAAGGAATTGCTCTCTCCTCAGCTGTTTCTGCCGCACTGGTTATTACGTTGTGCCATCCATCTTTGAACCCTGTTTTCCTTGTCACACAGGACGAAGTCTAATTATCATCTCACCATGATTACCTTCCACCTGTCTCCTAGAGTTTAGTGACTGCCTGGGACCTGGGAGGTGTCAGATAAATGCATACATAGATCCAGACTCCTCTCTTCGGCATCTTACTCATTCAACAAACACAATTTACTTGAAATAAACTTATGTAGGCCCAATTCAAGCTATTCAACACTCCAGATAAAACAGAAGAAATTTTTTTCTTTTTTTAATAACTTTCTGAGCTATCTGTCGAGACAGAGTAGCCCAGTCTGGTCTCAAACTAGCTATGTAGCTGAGGATAACCTTGAATTCTTAATCTTTTTTCCTTCACTTCCTAAGTACTGGGATTACAAGCACGTACTCCAGAAGGCTTTTCCTTTTTATTATATTTATTTATGGGGGAAAGGGCTGCATCTCAACATGCAGGTGGTCAGAGAACAAGTTCCAGGAGTGAATTTTTAAACTTAGGTCAGTAGGCTTGATAAGCACCTCCATTTGCTGAACCATTTCCCCCACCCCCACACTCAGGTTCTTTGACCAATTTTTTTTTGGTTTTTCGAGACAGGGTTTCTCTGTGGCTTTGGAGCCTGTCCTGGAACTAGCTCTTGTAGACCAGGCTGGTCTCGAACTCACAAAGATCCACCTGCCTCTGCCTCCCGAGTGCTGGGATTAAAGGCGTGTGCCACCACCACCCGGTGACCAATTTTTTTTCAATTGCATTTTGAAAAGTAACACAAAACAATTACAGGTTAATAATAACATTATATAAACATGAAATCAAAACAGTGCCAAAGCAATTACTTATTTTTTTATACTTTTAAATTTATTTCTTATGTGTATGAATGTCTTACCTGCAAGAATTTATGCTGTAGGAATTCCTACCACCAGTAGCCTTTAAGTTACCCGCCCACTTGGACATAGCCTCTTATACAATATATGCCAATGTAAAGTGCAGCCTCCCCCCACACACACCGCGGGATTCGGTTGCTGTTCCCCATTCCATCAGAGGATTGTGATCTGTGAGTCTACCCCTAAATAAATAACCTTTTATTATACTCAATTTTGAGCTAGTGTGAGATTTCTTTTTAGTGTCCTTCTTCAAATGTATATGCAATACATGCATGCAGTGCCTGAAGAGGCCAGAGGAGGGTGTCCTAACAAGCTGGAGTTGCATAAGGTGTGAGCCACCATGCAGGCTCTGGGTCCTCTTCAAAAGCAGAAAGTGATCTTAATTGCTAAGCCATCTCTTCAACCCTGGAGTATCTATATTTTTATGTTAATTGTAACTACTTAGCTCTCCAACATTTTTATAAGCTTTGAGAAAGTCAGTTCAGTATATGTTTAGCATACATTAGCTACTCCAAAAAATGAAGAATTGGGGATGCAGCTCAGTGATAGATTCTTGCTTAGCAGGCATGAGATCCTGGATCCTGGATCCAGCACTGCAAAGAAAGAAGAGGAGGAAGGCCATAAATGACTCACAGAATCTGGCTTGAAGCCAGTATACCATGCTATCTATGAAAACCTGTTTAATTAAAGTATAAACATGGGTTATACTGCTTCACAAGTAACTGTGTTGGGAAAAGTTTTGCACAAACATATTTAAAACTCCCTGGAGAAGACCAGCTTGCCATTTAAACCAATCTTGCTATCCTTTCACAAAGCAAAGACTGTCCCCCAAGCCACTTAAACTTCTATTTCAATGTAAATTTTTACTTTGCTTAAAATACATTTGTCTTAAACAAGAGTCTCACCTGACTTGCTGCAAATCTCTAACAGCTACAACTGACTTTCCATCCGAGGTCTCTGACCTGTGTCCCAGCATAGCACTCCTATTGTCTCACACAATAATGGATGTGAGTGCCTCATCACTGTTTCTAAAGAGACAGGGTGTCTGATGTATTCCTGTATCTTTCCCCCTAATTGGTCACCAGCCACCCTTCTGTAAAAATAATAAAAAAAAAACATTGAGTAAATGATAATGGGCATTGTGCAGACAAAGAATGTGAACAGATGTCAAAATGCTTCAGCACTGAGCACACCCAGGAGGGTATGTGCCTAGCCAGTGCTGGAACTTGGACCATCAGTCAATCCTGGGGCAGGGACAGCAATATACCAGCAGTGAAGACAGAAGCCATGGGTACAGAAATACTTGCTCTTGGAAGCGGGACAGATAAAAAGACAGGAAGGAATTCTGCACAATGGCAATAATTCTTTATGCTTTGATTAGGATACAGTAACAAGGTCATAAGCAAATGTAAAAACTTATTCAAATATACTTAAAATAGACTGATTTTAACTTGGCACAATTAGCATTACAGAAAGCAGGTCAAACCTAGAACCAGAAGGCCAAGATAGAAGTTTTGTTCATCCCAGGTAAGATGACTGGGTTGTGGTAACATGTGTGTTTCTAACATAGAGATGCTACATCTTCTTGTCAACATCAATCCATTAAACATCTGTAACATGAAACTCCCCTTGACCTGATGCTGCATATAAACTTGGCATCCCATATTTCCTGCTTTCAGAAGCTGAAAGCAATAATGCAGTGCTCAGATGGCCAAAGGTACCGCTTCACTCCTTGCTATGAATTAATGAACTAGAACACAGGCTTCCATAATGGGACCCAATGTGCATTTCCTGTGCAATACTAAATCACACATAGACATATATAGACATAGGCTTTGTTATCAATACCCTGTGCCCTGAGCCAGATACTATGCTTGCACTTCACTTCTGTCAAGTTTACGTTGTCACAATGAGCTTATAGACAGCTCTTTTTACTTTTATTTTAGCTTTCTGAGGCAGGGTCTCACTTGAGTCTGTAACCCAAACTGGCCTGGAATTCACAGCAATTCTCTTGCCTCGAGTCTCCTAAATGTCAGGGTTACAGGCAAGAGTAACCACACCCAGCTTCAAAGAACTTCTATAACAGCTATTTTAGGGGGGGTGGTTACATACTAAGTTGCACATGTGGGAAGAAATCAAAAGACAATAACTTTTTTTTTTTAAACAAAAGACAACTTTTAAGAGTCAGTTCTCTCCTTTCACCATGAGTTCCAGGAGTTGAACTCAGGGTGTCAAGCTCACATAGCAAGACCTTTTTACCTGCTAAGCCATGCCACCAGCCCTAACCACAACTATTTTATAAATGAGAAATCAAAGAAAGTTGACCATGGAAATTCACAGACAGCAAATGAGAGAAACAGAAAGCAAACCCCAGGCACACCTATAACAGTCATGGTAAGCCTGCTCACTCTACGTCTTCCCTAAAGTGTCTCTGTGTCATAGAGAATGAATGTAAAATAAATGACTCTCCTATCTCCAGTTGAGGAAATGTCACCCCACAGACAGCTGTCAGTAGTGCATGCTCAGGGGGCAGCACCCTGCCTTCCCGCATACTCGTAGATCACAAACACATCTTCGTCCTTTAACCGGAGAGATTTCAAATTCACAAATGCAGAAAGGTAATATGCATACATTACATAAATTACAGTACAGAACTAGACCTAAAGTACACTCTGGGGTAACCAGGCATGCAAATCTCACAAGCACGTTACTATTTCTGCAGTACAGCACATAAATATTTATAAGTGTAATGAAGATTAGAAATAGCTACACATTAATTCAAGACAGGCTTTGCTTTCAAACAAAAAATGTCATAAATTTAAAGAAAAAGCTTTGGGAATTCAGAGCTTTAGGGATTTCAAAACGAGGGTGCTCTGGCGCTGGCATTTACCTGCTGCACTGTACAGGTGCACGCTTTCACTACCTTGGCTTTGGAGCTTTTCGTGTTGTTTGGTTTTGGTTCTTAGTGCTGAGGACCAAATCTAGGACAACCAGTACCTTACCACTGAACCCCAGCCCTTCCACTGTTTTTTGTTTTGCTTTAGGGTTCTCTGAAACCCAGCTGTCCTATAACACTGGCTGGCCTGGAACTACGTGCCCAGCCTAGCCTTGAATTCTAGGCCATCCTTCTGCCTCAATCTCAAGAGCGCTAGGACGACAAGAGCATGTGACAACAGACTCAGCTCTTTCACTCTTCTTTTTAAAAAGGACAATTTTATCTTCAAGGGAGAATTTTGGGCTAACAGCTCAGGGAAGAGAGTCACAGGTTCAATTAAGGACAACCATGATGACTTAGGGTTTTGCATTCTTTATCAAGTTAAATATTAAATACTAAAGAGCAGCACACGCTTACCAAATTATTTATAGCACATCAGCACTGTGTGCTAGACCTCAAGGCAGACTTGTTTTGTTTCCCAAATACCGCCAAAAACACTAAATATTGATTCATGTTTTTTTAAAGAGAGTTGACTGAGGGAAATAATGGGGAAGTGTTAAACTCCAAGTGGTTTGTGCTTCAATATTAGTATTTCCTCCACCAAACTGTGAAATTATAATCCATTATTTATCATTCAATTTCATATATTTATAAAAATAGCCTGAGGAACATTTTCCATACTTGGAAAAAGACCAATGTGGGCACAAAATAAAATGAGGAAAAGAAGAAAAAAACCCTACCATTTTAAAGAGTGAGTCGTGGCTTGGGAGGGAGAGGCACTTGCTGCAAAATAAGCACTTGAGTTTAATTCCCAGAGCCCACATGGCAGAAGGAAATGACTGATTACCCCAAGCTGTTCTCTGACCCTGACATGTGTGCTGTGGTAAATATTTTCACATATGTACATACACACACATGTAAACCAAAAACACCCCAAAAAAAGCTTTAAAATACATGTGTGTGAAAATGTGTATAACACACAAATACAATGCTAGTTTTTAAGAATAACAGCTGGGGGCTGGAGAGATGGCTCAGTGGTTTAAGAGCACTGACTGCTCTTGGCTGCTCTTCCAGAGGTCCTAAGTTCAATTCCCAGCAACCACATGGTGGCTCACAACCATCTGTAATGAGATCTGGTGCCCTCTTCTGGCGTGCGGACATACATGGAGGCAGAATGTTATATAAGTAATAAATAAATAAATCTTTCAAAAAAAAAAAAAAAGAATAACAGCTGGGACGATGGAGCTCGGATACTGTGTATCCCAGGACTACAGAGCCCAGTTTAGAAGGGGCTATGTTCCAAAACTCCTTGTTCATATCTGGAGTTTAGGATTTAGGAAAAAAGTGTTTGCAAAGAGATTTAAATTTGATTTCTAAGCTAGGGAAAGCATTTGAAATCTAGTATGTAAATATGAAAACAGAGGGTAAATCTTAAGAATTCAAATACTCCCTCAGAAATGATTTCCTTAAAGAATTTCTATCACAAATGTTGGTGCTTAAGGGAAATAAGATCACAAGAAAATAAGAAGGTAGCCAGAATCCAGAGCCATGCCAAAGAGGCTAAGAAATTCCCTAAGACTTGAGACAAGGTGAGAGGAAACCACTTTTTGTAAGGCAATTCAAAGTCAAAGCACAAGAAAGCTCTGGTTCCTTACCAAACCTAATGACTTCGAAACTTAGAGATTTACAAAAGGGAAAGCCAGGTATGCTGGTACACTCCCATAATCCCAGTACTCATGTGGTGGAGGCAGGAAGATTGAAAGCAGGCTCGAAGTAAGCCCTGGCTATATAGTGAGACCCTGATACTAAAATACAAAACAAAATAAAATAAAAGCAGAAGTTGAAAGTTACAATGCAGGCACACACAACACGGGGGCTAGTCATGCAAGATGTTGCCTATCAGAAATTTATCCTTGGTCCCCAAATCCAGGTGATTAAAATTCAAAGGCAAATGATCTCCGTTATAATGTGGGTGCTAAGGGTTTCCCACAGAGACACATGTTAAAGGTCTGGTTGCCATAGCCAAGATCAGACGCTGAAGGCTCTCGCTTAGTCAATGAATGAACACCTCACTGGATCCTCACTACAGTGGACATGATAGAAAATGGGCCTAGTTAAAGGCAACAGCTCACTGGAGACACATCACATTCTTAGCATGTCTTTCTCTGCTTCCTGATCACTATGAAGTAAGCAGCCAGTCCTGCTTTGAGTTCCCAACAATGACGATAGTGCCTCATCTTGGGCTCAGAAGTAGGAGAGCAGACCATCCATGGGCTAATATCTCCAAAACCGGAAGCAAATTGTAAACATTTTGGATAAAGTTACAGTAATTATCCAGAGGCAAAAAGATCACAAGTTCAAGGTCAGACTCTGCAACAAATGGGATCAAGAGCAGTCTGGTCTATATGAGACCCCATCTCAAAAAGTCCACAAAATGAACAAATAAAAACAAAACTCTGTGAACTAAATAAACCTCTTTTCTCTCTAACTTCTCTAGCCTCCGGTTTTCTGTTACAGCAATACAAAATGGACTATGAGAGATGCCACGGCAATTCAATGGAAGAACAATCTTTTCCATGGTACAGGAATAACTGATTTAAATATACAAAAGAATAAAGTTGGATTGTTACCACATTCCTGCACATACACACACACACACACACACACACACACACACACACACCAAAAAACAAACAAACAAAATCAGGTTAAAATTACCTAAGACCTAAACCTTGGGGCCAAAATTATCAATTACTTAAAATAAAATACAGGTTTAAAAAAAAAGATAACAAAAACCAAAAATGCAAAAACAAACAAACAAAAAACCCACAAACACATGGATAATATCAAGTGCATTCTGGGTGGTATGACCTTAGGCCATTCTATAATGTTAGAGTAGGTCACGACATCTAAAATTTGATGCCAAAATAGGTACCATAAGAATAAACTGGACATTTTATGCATCAAAGGAAACCACCAACTACGGAAACATCACACTGTGTACATGCAGGTTAGTGGCAGACTGCCTGTTTAGCATGCATTAGCTCTGGATGTGATCCCTAATACTGCACCAAAAAAGAACAAAGGAATTAGAGTCTTAAGCAAAACAAGTCTGCAAATTAAGTATCTGATACAAAACTGGTATCTTGAAGACAGGAAATTCAGCTGAGTCTGGTGACACACCCCTGTACTCAGAACAGGAAAATCAGAAGTTCCAGGTCACCCTCAGCTACAGAGCCAGCATGAGACCAGCAAGGGCCACATGCCACAAAGCAGGGAGGAAAATAATGACACAAATCCCAGCATGGAAAAGGGACTCGAACACATAGTCCCACCCCTGACAAGAAGCTACTTGTAATCACCAACGACTGCCAGAAAAGGGAAATCGGTTTCCCAATGAAGTGATACCGCGTCTGCCAACTGCACACAAGGACAAGGATGGGCTGCATGAGCAGGTATAAAAGGTACTCCTCATTTTTTGGGTGCTTTTGTTTTGCTTTAGTATTTTTTCATCACAGTACTGTTTATTTGTTTATTGGTTAGTTTTGATTATCATGTTTTGTTGGGGGTTTTTGTTTGTTTTGTCTGAAGGAGGAAGATTAAAAAAACAAGAATATGAATTCAGATGGGTAGGGAGGAAGGAGGAACCTGGAAGGATTTGGGGGAGGGAAAAAGAGTATGATCAAGAAATATATTGTGTGCAGAAGCTTTGAAACAATAAGAAAAATAGGGATGAAGATCCAACACAACATCTGCTGATGAATAAGTGAGCCCCCAGTGACTACAAGGTATTGCCAGACACCAAACTTGAATGAACCTTGGAAATAGTAAAGGGGCTTCCAGATGAAACACTGGCACGAGACGGATGACTGCTAATAGAAGAATTTCAAGAGTGAAGAAAAGTTTCTAAACTGTGGGGACTGTCACAGTTGGTGACTTTGCTAAAATGAGTCATTTGAGGAAATCATTTTGGTGAATCATCAGCTTAAATAAATGAACTGTATGGCATGTGAATTAAATCTAAATGAAGCTACTGAGGTGTCGAGGGCGCAAAGCATGAGGGCCTGTGTCCCGTCCCAGCATGGAGGAGAACAATCTGTGGAAAGATGAAAAACAGGCAACCGAAATTCTACCTAAGACTGTAACAGGCTGGGAAGATGGCTTCAGGTGAAGAGCACCTGAGCTACTCCAGAGGGTCTGTACCGCCAGGTCCAGGACGCCTCTGCCCCACCAGCACCTGTACTCCCACACACACACACACACACACTCACATACACACACACACACACACACACACACACACACACACACACACACCACAGCTGAAAATAACAATAAAATGAATTTTTTTAAAGATTTATTATGTATACAACATTCTGACTCCATGTACGC
>JAQHUG010000012.1:2823758-2838434 GCA_028555095.1 Dicrostonyx torquatus | reverse complement strand
AAGGGAAGGAAAGAAAAAAAGAAAGGAAATGGGAAAGGAAAAGAGAAAGGGAGGGGAAGGAAAAAGGAAAGGGAAGAGGGAAGAGGAAGGGAGAGGAGAGAAAGGAAGGAGAAGCAGAAGGGGAAAGAGAAAGGGAAAGGAAAGGAAGGGAAGGGGAAAGAGAAAGGGAAAGGAAAGGAAGGGAAGGGGAAAGGGAAAGAGAAAGAAGTGAGAAAGAGAAAGGAAGGAAGGGATAGGAATATTAATAAACAGGACTAACCATATGCTGATAACTGCATGGCTGGATGTCAATAATTCATTGTTCTATCCTCTTTTATATGAGTTTAAAACTGTCTACGGTAAAAGTCTTTTCAATATTAAAAGTACTTAGACTATGGCTCTTCAGAGCCCTAGGGATAAAGTTCAAATTGCTTAGCATTTCAAATTGAAATGCCAAGAAAGCCTTTCATGGTCCAGCATAACCCCGTTTCTGCTTGCTTAGCACTCAAGGCCAACTCACTACAGACTTCCATCCCAAGCTGCACCACCCACAGGCTCTTTACCTGTCTCTTCCAAGAACATTCATTCCCTGTGTCCTGCTACCTCTTTGCTCTTATGCCCAATCTCTGGACTCACCAATCAGGTCCTGACAATCTTGTTTTCTCTAGACAGCCTAAATAAAAACAGCCTGCTAAAACTACCAGGGGTACAGCTACAGGGCCCATACCCCAAACATCTTGTGAGTTTACAAAGCTTTTACCTGCCATGTCCTCCAGCACACTCTAGGTATTATGACAATATGGTAGCTTCCATCTCGTTTGCTAACTCTACAGCAAATTATATCAACTCTACCGACTTCCTCATCTTCCAACTCCTCACAAAACTGTATCTCCTACCTTCCTTTCTGCCTCTTTTTTATGACCATGATTCACATTGATGGCTGATAGTTCACATAATGTTCTCAAATTTACATCTTTAGCTTTCTCTGATTATTTCATCTAATAATAAAAATAGAATTCACTCAATAGGTGGATGCAGGAGGATCCAAGTTTGAGACCAGCCTGGACACAAAAGTATACTCTCAAAGTGTGGGGGATGCTATATGGCTCAGTCAGTAAAGTGCCTGCCACACAAACATGAGGACCTAACTTGGAGTCCCTAGGACCAACATAAAAGCCAAGCATCCCACCCACATATCTGTGGGAGGGAGGATACAAGAATTAGGTGGATTCCAGGAGCTCATTGACCAGTCAGTCTAGCCAAATGGATGAGCTCCAGGTTTAATTTTGTCTCAAAAAGTAAGGCAGAAGGGGCTGGAGAGATGGCTCAGCAGTTAAGAGCACTGGCTGCTCTTTCAAAGTACCTGGATTTAATTCCTAGCACCCAAATAGAGGCTCAAGCTGTAACTCCAGTCCCAGCGAACCTGACGTCCTCTTCTAACCTTTAGGGCACCAGGCACACACATGATGCACAGATACATGTGCAGGCAAAACACCCCTTACATAAAATAAAAAATGTTTAAATACATATAAATATGGAGAAGCACAACTGAAAAAGACAATGTCAACCCTCTGGCTTCTACATGCATATACACACTGGTAGGACACATACATATCCCACACATACACAATTTTAAAAACCTAAAATAATAATAATACAATGAAACAATTTTGTGCAATCATCCAATAAATCTTTATCTGTCTCCAGGCCTGACCTATGACTCCAAATACTCCAAATACATCTAGATTCAATCTCTGATCAGTTCTCAAATATATCTTTACGTTAGTGCTGCTGTCCCTTGGGTCTTTTCTGGGCAATATTTCTACAGATTTCTATTTCTATTGTTGACTTTGTCACACTGGTTTTGTGTATTGTGTTCATGTGTGTAGTGTGTATTATGTGTACATGTGTTCAAATGTGTGGGGGCACATACGTATGTGAATGTGTATGTAGGCCCAAAGTTAACACTGGATGTCTTCCTTGATCATTCTTATTTACTGAGTTAGGGTCTCTTACTGGACCCAGAGCTCACCAATTCTGCCTACTGTAGCTACTAGCAAGCTTGCCCAGTGAATCCCCTGTCTCTGTCTCCAGGGTGCTAGAATTACAGCAGCCATCATGCCTGCTCAGTTTTTACATAGGATGTGGGGATCTAAATTCTGGTTTGTGATTGTATAGCAAGCACTTTATTCTCTAAACCATCTCTCCACTTGTCATATTGCTTTAAAATTATGTTTAGATATCTGCTCTGCCAGATCAGAAGTTCCTACATGAAGGAATCACACCTGCACTCCAAGCATATACACTAACTGTACTATTAAAAAGTTGGCCCTACAAAGATGCTTGCTAAATGAACTAGCACTAGAATATATTATATCTAATGATTAAGAGACTAAGTTAGCCAGGCTGTGGTGGAATGCCTCTTTAATCCCAGCATTTGGAAGGCAGAGGAAGGCGGAACTCAGTGAGTTCAAGGCCAACTTGGTCTACAAAGTGAGTTTCAGGCCACCCAGGTCTCGAAAAGGTTTCAGGCCATAGTCTCGAAAAACCAGAGAGAGAGAGAGAGACTGAGTTTAATTAGGTGTGGTGACACTCACCTTTAATCCCATCACTCAGCAGATCTCTGTGAGTTCCAGGCCAGCGAGGGCTAGTGAGATCCTGTCTCAAAAACCACATATATTTTCAACAGATTTTGATAGGAAAACACACACACACACATACAGAGGAATTGAGTCAGTATTGAAAAAAAGTCCCTGTAACAAAACATTAAGCTTTCCTTCAAAATCAAAACTTTGGGCTGAGGATGTGTTAAAGGTAGTATGTTTGCCTAGCATGTGCAAGGCTGTGGGTTTAAACGCCAGACTGGCAAAGAGATTATGAAATAAATGAAAAGAATAAAGTAAACAGATCATTCCAGGCTGGAGAGATGGCTCAGCTGGTAATGGCACTTGTCACCAAGGATGACAATCAGAGTTCGATCCCTGGGACCCACGTGGTAGAAGAAGAAAACTGGCTGCCTCAAGTTGTCCTGACTTCCACACAGGTGATACAGCATAAACCTGCCTGAACATTAACACATACACATGCACAAATGAAAAGAGTAAATTTTAATTTAAAAAAGGATCATTCCACTGGGCGGTGGTGGCGCACGCCTTTAATCCCAGCACTTGGGAGGCAGAGGCAGGCAGATTTCTGTGAGTTCGAGGCCAGCCTGGTTTACAAGAGCTAGTTCCAGGACAGGCTCCAAAGCCACAGAGAAACCCTGTCTCGAAAAAAAAAAAAAAAAAAAAAAAAAAAAAAAAAGTCATTCCATCCCCAGAATTTGATGAATTTTGGTGAAGCTCAAGGCTGAAAAAAAGGCTTAGCTGAACCTATTTAAATTTAATCCCAGTGACTCTGGCTCAATCCTGAAATTATTTAATACTGACTCTCAGTAAAAGCTGACTCTAAAGCAAGGGCAATCTATTTTAGTTTAGAATTTTCTGGGATAGCCTAGAAGAGATCAACAACTACAGTGTCAGCCTAGAACTCAAGTAATTTTGGAAATAAAGCATAAAGTGACTATTTGCTGCCTTGATTAAAATGTGGCAGTACTGGCAAGTGTGTCCTGGGTCAGTGCAGCTACAGTGGCTTGTGTTCTTTTCACTTGTACCTGTTGCCTTGCCCTTCCACGCTACCCTGAATTCCAACACTGACCTTGGAACAGCCATTTGTCATAATCCTGTGCCCTGTGGGAACCTGAACCGAGCACAGGATTCTGCAGCCAGCTTGGCACTTGTACAGGTGCCTAGAAGGGTCACACACTAATATCACCTGTGCAGTGATGGAACCCTTTGACTTGGAATCAAGAAGCAAGGGTGGTATGTCTTGAAACTCTATGAAAAGCTCTCACTAAATTCACATTTTATGAAGGACTTGGGCTTTAGACAGTTTGGACCAAGTAAAGGTTATTATGTGGTCATGGAAGACGAATTTGGATCTGAAATTCCTGATATATGCAGAGAAGTTACTATGTCCACAAGAAATTGCAGATTATATTGCAGATAAGAAAGATATATATGAATAAAGCGTCAGAAAAACTCGTGGAGAGTTCTCAGAAACTGGCAAGCATCAGGAAGTTCTGGAGAGTACTCAGAAACTGGGAAGTGTCTGGAAGTGGGAACACACAATGGCATCATCACTGACTGACAGGAGCTCTGTTGGATTTGAATTTAAATTGTCTGAGTATTTCACCCTTTGAAAAATAAACCTATTGAAAAAAAATGTGGTACAACCAGTTCAGATAGTCTTACTAAAAGATGTGGCTGTAAGCAATCAGTCACATGCAAATCATTGATATAGACCCATCAGAACTCTAATGTACTAAACAGTGACAGAACACATTGCCCGAATTCAATCAGACCCTTACTCTCCTTCTGGTTGTCATTTCTATTTTCACAAGATAGTACAATTCTCTGCAAGCAAATAACAGAAGAATTAAGGAGATAAGTTTCTAAACAGCCATTAGTGAGAAATATGATCCCTCCTTCCTCTAGCAAGGGCATTTCATAGAATCTAATCTCAGAAAGGAGGATAGCATTAAGGAAGAAAAAAAAAGAAGCCTATGAAAAATTTCTTTTAGTCAAAAGGACAAGGAGTCCAAGCACTCCAAATCTACAAGGACAAGGAGACAGAAAAAAAAGAAAAGAAGAAAAAGGAACATTTTGTCTGGGCTAGGAGCTTTCTAGAACCATAAGCTGGGACCTCTCCAGATTGCCTTAGATTCAGACCCACACAAATTTGGGATTTGAAGAGTAACTTAATTCTATAGTGCCACTACCTGAAATTACTTCACCATGAATACAATGGCTAGGTTCCATGGATTTGCTGATAATCACATTCACATTTAGTTAAACTTGATATTACTCTTTGAGTCATAGGGTTTCGTAATTCTTCAGTTTGTCAGTTTTCCATCCTACATAATCTTGAGCAATGTCATGTGTGTTTTGTTCTTGAGTGTTTTTGGTTTGGGATTTTTTTTGCTGTTGTTTGTTTGTTTTGCCCTTGTTTGTTTTTGAAACAAGGTCTCATTAGGTACCCTAGCCTGGCTTAGCCTTAAAATTTCCAATCTAAAATGTGGACATTTGCAGGTTACATATATGGGTCACTATATTCAACTCTGAACAATACTTATGTCTCAGTAGTTTGATCTTATAAAACTTAGGTAGAAAGGGGATAAGAATGTGGGTTGGTGGTAAAGTGTTAACCTAACATGTTCAAGGCGCTGGACTCCAACAACAACAATAATAAAGATGCACAGAAAAGAAGTTCATATCGGAAGAATGATAAAGGCAATGCTCTAACTGTTGCAGACCCACATTAATGAGTTGCAGCATTTACTTTTCTTCTTCGTGTAGCAAAAGAGCAACTTAATGGGAATCCTGACTCCACCACTTACAGCTATCTATTTGAGTTTAGCTAATTACTTAAAAGCCTGCAGCCTTGGATTCCAAAACTGTAAAACAGGGACACTGAATGGGAATAATGAATACCTATCTTGCAAATGAATTAAGAGTAAATGAATTAAGGTGCCCACTAGACTACACTAAAAGCTCCCGAGAAGAGAGGCTGTGCCTACACTGCTGTTGATTCTTGCTGACATGGAAACAGGAACGCAACGATATTTTTAAATGAATGAATAAACTATGTATCCCTATTTCTCTCATCAACACTAACTCTTCTTCCGTAACTGTATTTCTTCCTTTTTCTTCTATCATTTTCTAACGCCTTCAAGGCATTCTATACTTTGTCCTTCTGAGTGTTTTTCTTTTCCTCATGGGCTATTATTAACTGTACAGCTCAAAGAAAGTAGCCCCGTTAGTAATTTCTCTAACACCGTCCACTTTCACAGCACAGTCGGCCCACCCCAGAACACAACTTTCAAGGCAACCGCCTCATCCCTCTCTACATCTCCGCAACCAGGAGACTCGCGCAGAGGGAATCCTCTGCTCTCAAAAGTTACGGAGTCCGTTACACTCGCGCCCAGGGTGAATCCCCAGAGTAGGACCGCCGAGCTGAACAGACGGGCGGGAATTCAGAGCCCTGGTGTGGACGAGGGTCACCTTTGGACCTGGCCAGGCTCGTCTGACCACTGCTCCGAGAAGGCAGCGCTCGTCCAAGCCCGGAGGAGCTAAGGGGTGCGGCCGGTACGAGGGCGGTGGGCAACAGGATTCACAGTGTGGATCGCACGGCTGACCGGCCACACCGGGACTACGCCCACCTGCACCTCGCCACCGCGCCGACCCCACCAAGCCCCAGTACCACCCCCCGAGGCACCGGCTCGCCCCCCCCGGCCCATAAATCAGTCAGCCGGCACAGCTCACTGGCTGGGTCCGCAGCTCCCTCCTGGTCATTGGCTACCCGCACGCAAAGCCCTCCTCCACAAGGGAACCTCGCGTAAGGCGGTCCCCACAGCTGAGCACCCCCGCCTCGGCTCCCCGTAGCCTGCCGTCCCGGCAGCGCGGCCTCAGCCACTCACCGTGTAATAGGAGAGCAGCCCTGCATTGTAGTCCAACACGAACCAACGGTACTGCCAGCCCTTCATCACGTTAGTCCATTTGCTCAGCGGCCCTTCCACGATGGACGCCATCTTGGGAGCCGCCAATGACAACAAACGGCCTGACGTCAGTCGCCTATATTGAATTCGGCATGCAGAGGCGGGGCCTCCTAGACCCTAGGCGGGGCCGAGACGTGAGTGGGCGGGCCCGTGGGCGAGGCCTCTGCAGCCGGTGGACCCACGCCCCTGGCGATCATAGTCATGCGTGGTTTCTTTCTTTCTCTCTTTGCCTATTGTGTGTAGGAAGGGATGTTATGGAGGCAAGCTGAGGAAGCAAGCGTGGATATTAAGATTATTTATCCAGGCCGTGCGTGACGGGATAAGTAGTTCAAAGCCAACTCAGCTAAGTGAGACTGTCTCAAAAAAAAAAAAAGAAAGAAAAGAAAGCAAGGAAGGAAGAAAAGAAAAACTGTAATCTCAGAAATTTGATAGTAGAAGAATCGAGGCGCAGCGGTTAAGAGTATGTACTGCTCTTTCAGAGGATCCAAATTCGGATCCTTGCACCCACATAAGGGGTAGGGGAGCTCACAACTACCTATAACTTTGCACCCACATAAGAGGTAGGGGAGCTCACAACTGCCTGTATCTCCAGGCCTTCAGAACTGAGGGCACCTGTGCTTGCCTGCAGATATCCCTACCCCAAGGAGACACACACGCTCAAAGTATATATAATTAAAAATAAATCTTTTTTTTTTTTTACGTTCAAGATCATTCTTGACAACATAATAAATTCAAGAGCAGTATGGGCTACATAAAACATTTTAAAAGTTATTCACATAGAATTTTATTTTTATTTGAGACAGAGTCTCTTTGTAGTCCTGACTGCTCGGGAACTTGCTAAGCAGACCAGGCTGGCCTTGAACTCATGGAGCTTCACCTTCCTCTGCCTCTCAAGTACTGTGATTAAACGTGTGTGCCACCTAAAAAAAAATTCTTTTTTTATTTCTTTCCTTCCTTCTTTCTTCCTTTCTTTTTTGTTTTTTGTTTTTCGAGACAGTTTATCTTTGTGGCCATGGCTGTCCTGGAACTCACTCTATAGACCAGGCTAGCCTCAAACTCAGAGATCTACCTCCCGAATTCTGGTATTAAAGGCATGTGCCACCACTGGCTGGCACAAGAATTCTTTTTTTAAGAATGCAGTGATTGATTGGGAAGTTGAGAGATGGCTCAGCAGTTAAGAGTACTGGCTGCTCTTCCAGGGGACTCAGGTCGTATTCCCAAATGGAGGCTAACCACTATTTGGAATTCCAGTTCCAGAGGATACAACATCCTCTTCTGGCCTCCATGGCAACAGGCTCACATGTGGCACACAGACATACATATAGGCAAAAAATGCCCAAATACTTTTTTAAATTGTAAAGAAAAAGAATACAGTGATTTCCAAGCACTCTACCCCTGCTATATTAATCAGGGTTCTCTAGAGTAACAGAACCTATAGAATGAATACATATATATATACACACATATATAATATATATACACATATATAATGGAGATTTATTAGGATGACTTCTATAGGATGTGGTTCAGCTAATCCAACAATGGCTGCCTATGTACAGAAAGTCCAATATCCAGTAATTGTTCAGTCCATGAGGCCAGATGTCTCAGCTGCTTTTCAGTATATGCCAAAATCCTTAAAAGTAGGTCTAATACCAGTGAAGGACTAGGCTTGATAGCAAGACTGGGTGAAGCAGGCCAAAAAAAGAGAGAGCTGTCCTCTTCCATGTCCTAATATTGGCCTCTAGAAGAATGTGTGGCCCAGATTAAAGATGGGTCTTCCCACCTCAGAGATCTGGATTAGAAGTGGACCTTCCTACTTCAAATGATGCAATTAAGAAAAAATGGTGTGCCCAGCCATTGGGTTTTCGTTAATTCTAGATGTAGTCGAGTTGACAACCAAGAATAGCCTAACACCTTGCCTTTACTTAAGGAAACCTGTAGGTCACTCCTGAAACTTCAAAGGACTTCACCCCCAATATTCATTTCTATTTCCTTCCACAAACATTCACTTAATAACCATGGTCTGGGAATGTAGCTCAGTGGTAGAGTGCTTGTCTAGCGCATGAGTCCCTGAGTTCAATTCCCAGAATTTAAATGTACGCTGTTTTGCCCTAGGCACTCTTCTAAGGTTTTGAGAACATTTGCAGAAGGTAGAGGGGAAGGCAGAAATAGACAACAAAATCCACAATGGAGCATAATAAACCTGGTTAAGTGCTATGGGTAAAAAAAATAAATAAATAAAGGGATGAGGAGTTTGGAGCTGCTATTTTAGATACCCGAATGAGAAGGCAACTTTTTCAAGATTTTATACATGTGTATATTGTGTATTAAATATATTGCCCCTCATGCCCTCCTAAACTCTCCCCTTTCTTGTCCCTTCCCTCCCATTAGTCTCATTTGTCCCTCTAGACAAATTACTTCTGTTTTCAGGTCATATAAGAATGAATACACAATTTTATGTATCTACATAAAATATAGATACCACAAATGAGAGATAATATCTACTATTTGCCTTTCTAAAGCTGGCTTAATTTGCTAGTACGGCTGTCTCCAGTTGTATCCATTTTCCTGCAAATGACATGACTGCACTGTGTGTGCACTTTTGTCTCTGTGTACATGTATGTGTGCACGCAGTATTCATGCGGAGTCAAAGAACAACCAGCAGTGTTGGGTCTCACTTTCCACCTTGTTTTAGACAGTGTCTCTTATTATTTACCGCTGTGTATACCAGGTTAGCTGGCCTAAGAGCTTCCGGGGAGTCTCCTGACTGCAGACACCTGTACAGACACCCGCTACCTCATCCAGCTTTATGTGGTTTTTGTGGATAGGAAATCAGGTCCTCCTTCTTGTGTAGCAAGCACTTACCCTCTCAGTCATCTCCTCAGTCCTTATTTATTTTTTTGACCAAAGCAAAAACTTGAAGGAAATGAAGGAGTAAGCTAGGGGAAGAACCTCCCAGGGAAAATGACTGGCTACACGGAACAGATGTTAGGAGTGAGCCAGGCATGTTGAAGAAATAGTGAGGAACACAAAGAGTGGAACAATAAGGCAAAGGAATAAATAGTAGGAGACAGAGACAGAAAAGGCAGACCACGCACAGCCTACAACTACAGTATAAGTATTTATGGGTCACATGCTATATCCAGACACCATTCAAGGTCCTGGGATCTTCTGTGATTGTCGGGGACCGTCGCCCCAACATAGAAACTGGTGTTTTTCCCCCAATGTGTTCCTGGAGGCGCGAGGAAGAAACAGGCTTTCACACCATCACCATTCAAAGGCCACTTCGGACTTCTCTGTCCTTTACAGCGTGACTTGCCTTTATTGTCCCTCTCCCAAGCTATTCATGCTCTGAATGCTCCCCCAACTCTTGAGGAATTTCCTATTCATATTCCTTTTCCGGGGCACCTCCTCACAGCCCACACACACCTGCATTCCTTTACCAGCTTTGGAGTTAGCTCCTTCTCATCGAGCAATCTACAAGTGAAAAGGAAGGCTGGAGCCAAACCCTTATCTATTGTTTTTCTAAATTGTTAGCTTTCAGCTACTAAGTTGCATGGCGTCCTCAGGCTGGCGGATATTGGAGCCCACATGTGATGAAAGCAAATACTCAGTAAGTAAACATGAAAACTACCCAACACCAAGACTCTAGAGATGGCTCAGCTGACAGAGTGCTTGCCAAGTAAGCACAAGGACCTGAGTTCAGTCCCACACACCCACGTGAAAAGCCAGGGGCACACCTGTAATCCCAGTGCTGGGAAGATGGGGACAGGAAGTTCCCTGGGACTTGCTGGTCAGCTACTCTTGCCAAATTGGTGAGATATAGATTTAGTAATAGGCTGTGTCTTTTAAAAAAAAATATGTGGAGGACTAGTAAAAGGGCTCAGTGTGCAAAGGCACCTGCCACCAAGCCTGATGACCTGAGTTTGATCCCAGGGGCCCACAGGATGAAAGGGAGGACTAACTCCTGAAAGCGTCCTCTGATTTCCATGTGCAAGTTGTGATACATGCCTGTGCCCATATATACAAATATACATGTCCGCAAACAAGTAAATAAAATGTAGTTTTTTAAAGAAAGGAAACCATTCAGTACCACTTTGCTGAGAATTTAATAAGTTATAATAGGATATCAAGGAGAGGTAATGTCAGCTATGAAGATACTATCTAGAAGTGGAGATTAGGTTGTGTAGGAGTTTTTCTTTGATATTTTGGTTTTTGTTTGTTTGTTTGTTTTCTCTTAAGGTTGAAGATATCCAAGAGGCTAAGGCAGAAGGATCCAAGCTAGCCTGTATTTCAGTGTGAGACCCTGTCTCAAATCAACACATAGATAAAGATAGTGGGAAATATGACTTTGCTTATTTTCAAAGGTAGAAAATGGAGACACTTGAAAAAAGGGGGAAATAGTAGTGGTAAGTCCTTGTCAGGACTGAGATTCTGAGCCCAAGGGAAGGGATAACAGCATCTAGAAACCGACATACTCATCCGTGCCAACAAAAAGGAGACGGGGGAGTATGAGTTAGGTGCCAGAGGTTTGGTAATTACAAGAGGGTGTGTCTATCTGCCTCTAGGTGAAGGGAGGCTCAGAGTTCAGTAATTAATGATGGGGGCTTTGAAACCACAGCACAGTAGCACAGTCCTGCACCATATAACAGCATTTGGCCCACAGAAGACAGGGCATATAGGATGGTGGTCCCCTGAGATTACAACAGAGCTAAGCTAGGAAGGTTCCATTAGGTAATGGTGTTAAGACTATGATAATGGCATAGTCCAGACACTTTGCTGTGTTTGTGGTGATGCTGCTTTAAGTAAATTTATACTGCCAGGGCTACTTGTAGCTTATACAATAACGTTCACTATGTAAGCTTGACAGCGATAGACATTATGTCATGGGTTATGTAGTCACTATATTCTCAATCACTATTTTAGAGTGTACTCCTCCTTATTAAAAATGAAAAGCTAGGGGTGGTGGTTCAAGCCTATAATCCCAACACTGGCAGGACATAGGCAAGAGGCAGGTGGATTGCTGTGAGTCTGAGGCCAACTTAGTCTGAAAAGTGAGCTCCAACCCTGCTTGGGTTACATAATGAAACCTTGACCCAAAAAAAAGGTGAGAGGTAACTAAAGCAGCCTCAGGCAGGTCCTCCAAGAACGATTCCAGGAGAAATACAGCTGTCAGCTCCATGTGCAGTATCTCTGAAGACTTTGCAGTGGACCAGGCATTGGAGTGGAAGACAAAGATACTGATAGTCTTACTTGAGCATAAATGATCTGTTATGGTTTAGGGGTGAAAGGCCCTCCACAAGCTAATATTTGAACACTTGGTCTTCAGCTAGTTGTGCCATTTTGGAAGCTTGTAGGACATTCAGCTAAGGCCTAACGCAGGAAATAGAACACTGACTTCCAGACCTGATGGGTTATGGCCAGCCTCCGTTCCAGCTGGACATTCTACTTCCTGGTCCATGAAGATACGGAGGAGTCCCTCCGCTTTCGCACTATGATGAACGGTAGCCCTTCAGACTGTGAACCAAAACCAATTTTCCCTCTCTTAAGTTGCTTCTGGTCTAGTGTTTGGTCACAGTGACTAGAAAAGTAACTGATATATAGGCTTTACTGTAGAATTTAAGTGTGTCGGATGCCATCTAGGTTTGTATAAGTACATTTGGACAATGATGAAATGAACTAATGACATATTTCTCAGAAAGAATCCCTATTGTGAAATGGAAATGAAAACTACTTTGATATTCCATCTCACACCAGTCAAAATGGTTATCATCAAGAAAACAAATGACAAGAGATGCTGGTGAGTGGGGGGGGGGAGAAGAACCCTTATTCGGTGTTGGTAAGACTGTAAACTGATGCCGCCACCATGGGAATCGGTATGGCGATTTCTAACAAATTAAAAATAGAACTACCAAACCAGGCATGGTGGCGTATGCCTTTAATTCCCACCATTCCTGAAGCAGAGGAAGGCAGATTTTTCTGAGTTGGAGACTAACCTGCTCTACCCAACTAGTTCCAAGTCAGCTAGAGTTATAGAGTGAAGCTCTCTCTCAAAAGAAATAATAGAATTACCATGTGACCATATCACTCATGGGGATATACCGAAAGAGCTCTAAATGCTACCACAGAGAGACTTCCATTTCCATGTTAGTGCTGCACTGTTCACAGTATGAAGAGAATGGAATCATCCTACATCAATAGACATGAACAGATACTGAACAAGTACATATACACAATGGAATTTTATTCTGCAATTTAAAAAAATGAGGGTAGGGGAGATGGTACTTGTTGTCACGCCTGACAACCTGAGCTCAGCCCCCAGGACCCAGAGTGTAGACAGAGAAAACTGACTCCCACAGGTTGGTCTCTGACTTCCACACCCATGCCATGGCACAGGCATATGCACACACACACACACACACACACACACACACACACACACACAATAATAAGTGTGAGGAAAAATGAAATTTTTTGTGGTAACTTTATTCCATGCTACCATTCTGAGTTACAGAGTGAGATCTTACCTTAAAAAAAAAGTTCCCTCTTACCCTGGTTAAAAAAAAAAAAAAAAAAAGAATTGGGCTGGAGCGATGGCTCAGAGGTTAAGAGTGCTGACTGATCTTCCGGAGGTCCTGAGTTCAATTCCCAGAAACCACATGGTGGCTCACAGCTATCTGTAATGAGATCTTGTGCCCTCTTCAGGCCTGCAGGCATACAAGAAGGCTTGAATACTGTGTATACAATAAATAAATAAAGCTTTAAAAACAAAAACAAGAATTAAGAGCTATGTGTTTCCAAAATATTACACCCCAACTGCAAGCTATGTTTGCATCATATGAGTTTTTTGAAAAATACTTTGTGGGACTGGAGAACTATCTCAGTGATTAAGAGCACATACTGTTCACACAGAAGCCCCAAATCCAATTCTCAGAACTCAGTCTGGCCTCACAACTAACTGCCTTTAACTCCAGGTCCACGTCATCTGGTGCCCTTGTCTGGCCTCCTCCTTAGGCATTGCACTCACATGCACAAACCCATGCGAGTTTGTGCTCAGACACACACATATAAACATAATTAGACACAGTTCTTAAATGCCTTAGACATAATATAAACAGTATCATCAACCTCTAAATCTGTCTTCGCTTTCCTCAGGGTCACCAGGCATCAGAAGGCTTTGCTTAGCTTCAGCTGTGAAAAGACAGATCAACAGGAAAAGGAAGGAGGAAGGGCTTGGCTCCTAAGACAAAATTCAGTTCAAAGCACTTTGTCTTCATTCTATACTCCTCAGCTAAAATTAAACATGGGGGAGACACGCAGGTCTCATCCTGACATTCTTCTGTGACAGACCTTGCCTGGAATGAAAAGGCAGCTGAAGTATAGAGGAAAAAGAAAATTAGAATCAGAGGCAAAGAGAAGAGACAGTGCTAATCATTACACACTATAAACTCTCTGAGGATGGGAATTGAGGCTAAATACATCCCAGCACTTGCAGGATCGGTAATTGTTTTGTTTGGCGCTGGGATTGTACTCAGGTAGGCTAAGTCACTCTACCACTGCCGTACACTACTAGCTGAAAATGTAATCTTATTTGTGTTTTGCTTTACATTTTTAAATAAAATACTCTATTTATCTTAAATAAAATAATTCTATTTTATATTTTGTTATGATGGAGGTCTTGCTATATAGTGTAGGCTGGCCTTGAACTCATATCCTCCTGCCTCAGTCACCCAATTAGTGGAGAATGCAGGCCTGTACAAAAGAACAGCTGAATCCAGGATAAGACTTTTTAAAAGTGTGTGAGTGTGTGTGCATATGCAGAGTGTGCATGCACATGTACGTGCTGCTAAGAATTGAAGGGTGACCTTATGTGTGCTAAACAAGCGCTCTGCCACTGTTACAAAGCCCTAGCCCAAAATTAGATGTTTTTTATTTTAAGACTTATTTAGGGTGTGTGTGCGTGTATGTGCTAGTGCCCAAAGAGACCAGAGACATTACTGGATCCCTTGTACCTGAGTTATATATAGGCAGTTGTAAATGGCTCAATGTGGGTTCTGGGAAATAAACTCTGGTCCTCTAGAAGAACAGCAAGGACTTTTTAT
>JAQHUG010000012.1:2736300-2771512 GCA_028555095.1 Dicrostonyx torquatus | reverse complement strand
TCTTGTAGACCAGGCTGGCCTCGAACTCACAGAGATCCGCCTGCCTCTGCCTCCCGAGTGCTGGGATTAAAGGCGTGTGCCACCACCGCCCGGCTGTACTTTTTTTTTTTAACATAACTCTTTTCTTTATCTCTTCCAGAGGAAAGACAGCTTTAAAATCATACAGCTTTGGGATCAGCTCTTAAGTACAATACTTACTAGCTGTCCTTGTTAGGATTACTGTAGCTGTGATAAAACACCATGACCACACCAGCTTGGGGAGAAAGGGGTTTATTTGGCTGACATGTTCACATTACTATTGTGAACTTCCTTCAGATCACTGAAGGAAGTCAGGATGAGAACTCGAGCAGGGGAGGGATCTGGAGGCAGGAACTGATGCAGAGGCTGTAGATGAGTGTTTCTTACTGGCTTGCTCCTCATGGCTTGCCCAGCCAGTTTTCTTTCAGAATCCAAGACCACCAGGCCAGGGGTGGCACCACCCACCATGGGCTGGGACCTCCCCATTTAGGGACTATTTAAGAAAATGCCCTATAGGCTTGTCTGCTTATAGCCGATCTTATGGAGGCATTTTCTCACTTAAGGTTCTCTCCTCTCAGATGACCCTAATTGTGTCAAGCTGGCATAAAACTAGCTAGCACCCTAGGTGCAAATGGAAACAATGAAGCAGCATTTTCTATGAGGATGGGGTGAAGTTTTCAGATGCCACATGAGGGCCTAGCATATACTGACTTTCAAATTTGTCTTTTGTATCAATGCTTATCCCTCAGTGACTTAACTATGGTCAGAGAAATAGGATTCACTTCATCCAAGCCACTATGACTTCATTCAGAAATAAACTCCCTCTGTGAAGATGGGGTAATATAATTGTTCACCAAGACCTGTTGAAAACTGAGACATTGGGAAAGACAGGAAGACTTTGGGAAGTCTTGGGGAGGAAGAATTTTAATCTCTCCTCTTACTGAATTTTTTTTGTCTTATTTGTTGTTTGTTTGGCACCTTGTAGAACTAAGGATGAAGCCAGGGTCATGCTAAACAAATACCCTTCTACTGAGCAACATCCCCGGCTCCCTTTTAGTTTTAGTTGTCTTTACAATTTTTTCCCCTCAACCTGAGAATTCAATCAACTTAAGACAGATTAACAGAAAAATCATATATATTTACTAAAAACTTTTTTATTCTTGTCATAGCCTCCTTTCTGTTGCTATAATAAAACACCATGACCATCCAGGCAGTGGCAGAGCATGCCTATAATCTTAGTACTTGGGTGGCAGGTGGATCTCTGAGTTCGAGGTCAGCCTGAACTACAGAGTGAGTTCCAGGACAGCCAGGGCTACACAGAGAAACCCTTGTATTGCCCTCCCTCCTCCCCTGCCAAAACTCACCATGACCAAAACAGCTTCTGGAGGAAAGCATTTATTTGGCTTATAGGTTACTGTCAATCATGGAGGAAGCCAAGGTAGGAAGTCAAGGCCGGAATCCAAAGCAGAGACCATGAAGAATGCTTACGGATTCATTCTCTATGGCTTGCTCAGCTTGCTTTCTTATACAACCCAAGATCTCCTGCTTGGGGTGTCAGTGCCCACAGTGGCCTGGGTCTTCCTGTATCTATTATTAATCAAGAAAATGCTCCACAGATATGCCCACAGGTCTGATGGAAGCGATTCTTCAGTTGAGGTTCCCTCTTCCCAGGTGGCTCTGTTTTGTGTCAAGTTGACCATACTAACCAGCACATGCACTGTGTGTGAGCATCTTTAAACAGTTAATGCAGATGAGCCTTTTAAGTATATTAATACAGGAGTTCTCCTAAAGAAATGGAGAATCGGGGCTGAAGAGATGGCTCAGTGGTTAAGAGCATTGCCTGCTCTTCCAAAGGTCCTGAGTTCAATTCCCAGCAACCACATGGTGGCTCACAACCATCTGTAATGAGGTCTGGTGCCCTCTTCTGGCCTGCAGGCATACACACAGACAGAATGTAGTATACATAATAAATAAATAAATATAAAAAAAAGAAATGGAGAATCAATGAAGAAGCTGAACAAGCAATCACATGCACTGAACTAGACAAGTAATAGTAAGTTGTAAATTGTGGCGAGGTGAGCTTGGCTGGAGTCAAAAAGCAGATTGGTACAGAGGTGATCAAGAAACTAAGGATTACTGTAACAAGGTCTGTGTGTACAAACTGCCATGGCCTCAGTTTTCTGTCCTTGATAATAAGAACTTTCCTAAGTATAGAGAAGACACTTCACACGGAGATGGCATTTTTGCTTTTAAGAAAGAGATCAGACTGATCTTGGACCTACTCTTTTCTTTCTTTTTTTTTTTTTAACTTATTTTATGTGTATGGATGTTTTGTCTACATGTATGTCTCTGTACCACATGCATGTAGTATCCATGGAGGTCAGAAGAAGACATTGGATCCCTTGGGACTGGAGTTACAGACAGTTGTGAGCTGCCATGTGGGTGTTGGGAATTGAACCCAGGTCCTCTGCAAGAACAGCAGGTGCTTTTAGCTGCTGGATTCCTGCTCTTTTTAAAGTGTTGTTATTCACAATAGGCATGATACCATAACAATGCATTTTGGAGATCTCTCTATACATATCTGTCTCTCTCTTTCTCGTTTTTTGAAAGAGATTTCCACTGTATAGTCCTGGTAGTGTGTGCTTGTAATCCCATATCCCTCTGTATAGTACTGGTTGTGTTCCTGTAATCCCAGAATTCAAGAATCTGAGACAGGAGGATCATTATGAGTTTAAGAGCAGCCAGGGCTGCAGGGTTTCACTATGACCAAAGGGTCAGGGTACAGTAGAATGCTCAGTTAGTAAAGTGCTTGTCATACTTCATGATGACATGAGTTCAGCCCTCAGTGCCCACATAAAAAGCCAGGCATGATGGTATGCACTTGATATCATAGCACCAGGAGGCAGACACAAGAGAGTGCCTGGGGCTTGATGGCTTCCCAGTCTAGCCTAATTAGCAAGACCCAGGTTACAGTGAGAAAGTCTGTCTCAAAACGAGGACAGCACCTCAGTAAAAATACCTGAGGTTGACATCTGACAATAAATAAACACATGTGCAATGTGCACTTACCTAACCACCTGCATGCACACATATGTACAGAGAGAGAGAGAGAGAGAGAGAGAGAGAGAGAGAGAACACAAGCAAGCGAGCTGAGTGACTGAGTGTGGTGTTATAGTTTGCAGTCCCAGTACTTAGGAAGCAGAGACATAATAAGGATCAGAAGTTCAAAGTGAGCCTGGACTACATGAGACCCTGTCAAAAAATGAAAATAAAAGATTAGAAAGGGCAGTTCAAGCCCCTGGGTTTCCTGAGAAGCAATTGAGTCATCTGACCTGGGCCTTTAGTAGAGGAACTGACAACACCAACTCCTGGTGTTTTTGATGATTGCCTGCTGATGTGAGGTTTTCATGGAAGATGAAATGCATTGCCCTTACCCATCAGACAGCGAAAATTGAGAAACTCCATTCCGAGGCAGGAGGAGGTGAACTAAAGGCCGCCCTCAAAACCTTTCTATCTCAAGCTGCCAAATTGCTTTGTGACTCTGGGACTATGATTGGACCCAGGAAGTAGGAGTCAGCAACTCTCAGGCAAAAAATTAGAAAGACCGTGAGTGTTTGGGTGGAATGCCAGGTCCTCAAAAGAATGCTTCTTTGTCTGCATGCCATCTATGCCAAAGCAAAACACATTTATCAGCATCTCAAATCTGCAAGAGAGTCTAAAAAGTTTGAGCAACAAACAAGAGCTAAGTAGAGGCTGATTGTTCATGATCATCATTGCTAACTCAGGAAGTATAAAATGTTTTGCGAGTCTCCTTCCTTAGAAAGCAGGTTTTATTATTTTACTTTGCCAAGCATAAAAGCGTATGAGGGCTCCATAAATGTTCCATGCCTTCTAGCTACACCTTCCCACGGCGATTTTCAAGACTCAACTGTCATGAATGAGGTGCTGATGGATAAGTGGCTCAGTTGCTTGTCGTCTGAGCAACTCTTCATGACAGGACATGAAGAGTGAGCTGCAGGGACTATGTGATGAACATAACTTCTGGAATATTCCGAGTCGCCCTCTGTTACACTCTTATTCTTCCCTAGGGCTTAATTAGTAACAAAAACTGAATTCATTTGAATGTGGATTTTTTTCTCCTTTATTCCATAGATGGATGGACAAAACGATGGGTGCAATCTAAACACCAGTCTGATTACGGTAAATTCCAGCTGACTGCAGGGAAATTTTATCAGGATAAAGAAAGAGATAAAGGTAAATGCTAGAATTCAGAAATGTATTGATGGGCTGAGAAAAGTATGACTTTTACCCAGTTATTTTTATGCATGATTGACAGTTTAATTATTTCTCTTACCTAAAAAAAATAAAATAGAATAAAAGAGTCAATGAAGCTGAGCTTGATAGTGAGTTCCTGTAATCCTGTACTCAGGAGGCTGAGGCAGAGGATAGCCATGGGTTTGTAGCCAGTTTGGGCTAAATGATGGGTTCCAGGACATCCTGCATTATAGAATAAGATATCTCTCTCTCTCTCTTTCTCTCTCTCTCTCTCTTTCTCTCTCTCTCTCTCTCACACACACACACACACACACACACACACTCCAAAACAAAAGTAAGTAAAAAAGATGGCCTTTCCACAAAATGTATTATGCCCTGTTACTGGGTAATGGACACATTATCCCATTCATCTTCCTAACATCTTAATGAAGTGGTTTTTATTGTCTTCCCAGGTTTGCAGAGGAGCCTCAAAGAGGTTTTGATAGTTGCCTGAGTCTATGATACACAGCTGAGAGAGATTTGACTCTGGCCCTGACTCCAGGGACTGTGTCCATCACCACTAACGTGTGCTGTTTCCCCCAAACTCCTATAATTTTACAGGTAGCATTCTGCACTGGGAAGGCAAGAAAACACCACTAGGGACCTGAATGTTGTTCTGTCTAGAGCAGCTTTGGGTGATGGAGAGGAGAGCAGACGGGCCTGGGATGGCTGACTAGCTGGGTAGTAGAAGCACGTCTTCTTGCTCCTCAGAGTATTGATGAAGATGGCCCTCTCCTGCCATGCTCACTAGACAGAGCTTTTGGGGTTTTTTTCCTTTTTTTTTTTTTTTTGAAATCTTTTTTTTTCTTTATTGATATTTATTGGGCTCTACATTTTTTTCTGCTCCCCTCCCTGCCTCTTCCCTCCCCCCTTCAACCCTCCCCCAATGTTCCTATGCTCCCAATTTACTCAGGAGATCTTGTCTTTTTATACTTTCCCATGTATATTAGGTCTATGTAAGTCTATCTTTGTGTCCTCATTGTTGTCTAATTTTTCTATGATTATGGTTTGTAGGCTGGCTTTCTTTGTTTTATGTTTAAAAGCCACCTATGAGTAAGTACATGTGACAACTGTCTTTCTGTGTCTGGGTTACCTCACTCAAAATAATGTTTTCTAGTTCCATCCATTTTCTTGCAAAATTCAAGCTGTCATTATTTTTCTGCTGTGTAGTACTCCATTGTGTAAATGTACCACAATTTCTTTCTCCATTCTTCGGTCGAGGGACATTTAGGTTGTTTCCAGGTTCTGGCTATGACAAACAAAGCTGCTATGAACATAGTTGAGCACATGTTCTTGTGGCATGATTGAGCATCCTTTGGATATATACCTAAAAGTGGTATTATTGGGTCTTGAGGAAGGTTTCCTAATTTTCTAAGAAATCTCCACACTGACATCCAAAGGGGTTGTACCAGCTTGCATTCCCACCAGCAATGAAGAAGTGTTCCCTTTTCCCCACACCCTCTCCAGCATAAATTAGACAGAGCTTTCTTAAGGTCCAAATAATGTTGCGGAGGAAGGGTGAGTTCTGAAACAGGGACTGAGGGCATGGGTTCTTGGTCTGAGAAAGCTTTTGTTCTATAAATAGAGTTCATTGATCATCCCCTGGAGTGATTTCCCATCTTCCTCCATCTGGCTACTGTTATGAATCTCATTTTCATATTTATTAAAGGAGAGAATTATGAACTGACTTGAGCATTTTAAAATCTCATTTAAATCCTCTCAGAGGATAGAGAATTGGAGATGGAACATCTCCTGGGACACTTGTGTCTTGGTCCTCCAGTACCGGCAGTCTGGCTTCTCAGTTGATCCTCCCACATACCTGGTCCATTAGATTCTGGTTGTCTGGAAGAACACTGGGGTCACAGTGAAACTGAGAGGAGGTTGGTTTGGTTTATACAGCAGGGTGTGGCAGGGCAAAGCCTCAGAATGTGGTCTTCTGCCCTCTGTCTATTCCTTCCTTCCTGACTCTTCTAGCCTCTTAGAGGCCTTAAGAGAAGTAGGAATATTTTTCAAAATGAGACAGCTCCCAGCATGATGTCAGAGATGAAGGTTTTACCACAGAGCTCAGTGTACAAGAAATGCTTAAGCCCTTTTCTGAATCAGGCTCTGTGCTCCTTCCTGTAATTTAGCATATTTTATTGTTGTTGATTGTTTGTTTTTAGAGTCAGGGTTTCTTTGTGTAGCCCTGCCTGTCCTGGAACTAGCTCTATAGACCAGGCTGGTCTCGAACTCATAGAGGTCCGTCTGCCTCTGCCTCAACTGCTGGGATTAAAGGTGTGAGCCACCACTGCCCAGCTTATTGTTGATTTTGAAGAATGGGTCTCACATAGCTCAAATTGGGGTTGGACTACCTATCTCCCTGCCTCAGCTTCTCAAGGGTTGGGATTACAGGCATACACTACCAAATCCAGCTTCATTTAAGACTTACTCATTGAGCATTTCCATGTGTCTGTGTGATCCTTAGCAAGGCACTTCCTATTTGATTGCTTTATATGCTTAGCCTAGAAAAGCTCTGGGGTCCCTGGCAGTTCTGCTATTCACTGAAAGTGTAACGTGTGGGCATATTCATTGGGGTTTCTGTCCCGCCCGGTACCCCACAGCTGGCAAACCCCAAAGAAAATTACACAGAGGTCTCCATAAGATTATAAACTGATTGGCCCATTAGCTCAGGCTTCTTATTAGCTCTTGTAGCTTATATTAACCCATTGTTCTTACCTATGTTAGCCACATGGCTCGATACCTTTTCTCAGCAAGGCAGGTCACATCCTGCCTCTTAGATGATCTGCGCAGGAGTGCAGGAATGGGCTTCCTTCTTCCCAGAATTCTCCTATTCTCCTTTCACCACCTCTACTTCCTGTCTGGTTTTCCTGCCTATATTTCCTGCCTGGCCAATCAGCGTTTATTTAAAACATTATTGACAGAATACAGAATCATCCCCCACCAGAAAGAATCTGCCATCACCACAAATTGGTGGTCACTGTCATGTGAAACCCATTCAATGACTTCGTGACAAAATGAAGAAATGGGTACAGCTCACCTTACGTTGTTATTGTCAGGGTTAAATATACTAACACACGTGAATGAAGAAATTCTCTGTAGAGTTAAATGTTAAGGGTAGGGAGATGACATTGCATTAAGAGTGCATGCTGAACAAGAATAAAGACCTGAGTTCAAATCCCTAGAACCAGGGCTGGAGAGATGACTCAGCATGGCTGAGATATGAACAGCACACGCTGTTCTTCCAGAGGACCGAGGTTTCCAGCTCCCATATAGCATCTCATAACCATCTGTGAACTCCAGTCCCATGGGATCCATTGCCCTCCTCTGTCATCTGCAGGCATGACACACATGTGATGCACATACATCCAAACAAAACACACAAAACAAATAAATAAATTCCCAGGACCTACATAAAAAGCTGGGATGGCTGTGTACTCCTGGAACCCCAGTGCTGGGTGGGGTGAGGCAGAAACAGGGCAGTAACACTGGGGCTTACTGGCTGCCAACTCCAGGTTCAGTGAGAGACCCTGTCTCAAAGGAACAAGGTGGAGAGTGCTAGAGCAGAACAACCAGCATCTTCCTCTGGCCTCTGTGTATTCAGAAGCATGCACACGTGTGCATGCAACATACACATACATACACGCATGCACACACATGCAATTTTTACAAAAGAGATCAATTATTCAGTGATTAAAATATTCAGTGAGGCCGGGCAGTGGTGGTGTACGCCTTTAATCCCAGCACTCGGGAGGCAGAGGCAGGCGGATCTTTGTGAGTTTGAGACCAGCCTGGTGCAGGCTCCAAAGCCACAGAGAAACCCTGTCTCTAAAATTAAAAAAAAAAAAAAAAAAATTCAGTGAGCTACCATACAATTATTATCTGAGCTAATTCTGGGCTCCTCTCTACTGTAGCACTTATACACAGCAGAACCTTATTCTGCTGCTTAGCCGGCCTCAGCAAGGCAGGGTCTTGACTTATAAAGCTGCAGAAAGATGCTGAAATGTCTCTAGAAAATAAGCGATAGCATGGTGCAGAGGAATGCATCAATGTGCCTTGAAATTCCAGTGAGGTTGCTTCCATGCCATGCAGCTTCACGCCTCCTCCCTATGACTCAGCCTCCTAACTTATTAAATGGGCATAGAGCCCACTTTTCAGGGCTGCCCAGAGGCTCAGATGAGATAATATTACATAGCTCCTTGCCCTGCGCCTGGCACACCATAGTGTGTAAGGAAATACTAGAGCTTGGTTAAGTCCACGTTGGGTCTCTCTGGGTACTTTTGTGGGAGTTTCAGCCTGAAGCCTCTGTACTTTCTGTTACCAGGTCTTCAGACCAGTGAAGATGCCAAGTTCTATGCCCTTTCCACCCGGTTTAAGCCATTCAGCAATGTGAATGAGACCTTGGTGGTTCAGTTTTCAGTAAAACACGAGCAAGGCATCGATTGCGGCGGTGGGTATGTGAAACTCTTTCCTGCCACACTGAACCAGGAGGACATGCACTCAGAGTCTCAGTATTACATCATGTTCGGTAAGCTCCCTGGAGCAGCTGCTCTGGGCCCCTGGGGGTTTGGATGAGAACCCCTGTGCTGGTTGAAAAGACTTAGACCTGGAACAGACAGCTTGTAATTCGATAGCTCCACATCCCCTGTGCAGCAGGGCTCTCCAGAGACCTGAAAAGAAGGCATCTCTAAGCCCAAATGTTAATATAAATAGACCAAAGCGGTGTGGAAGTACACGGAAGCATAAGTCTATAGCACACGGAGACGCAGCCCAGTTTTCAGAAAGGGAGGAGCATAGACCTACAGCAAGGCACTGTGCTCTGCCCAGAGAGAAATACAGCCAGGGTCAGAGAAATGTCCGTCTGTAAGCATCTGTGAATGTCCAGAGTGGGACATTCATAGCCTACATATGTAATTAGGCATTCTTGAGGCACTCCAGCTTTTAGCTCCAACCTTGAATCCAGTTTCAACTGTTGCTACTGAAAAGCCAGCAAACAAGCATTCCAGCCTCTGAAGCACAGATGAAGAATGTGGGCTAAACCGGATGTTTTTGTACAAAGTCAGTGAGAGGGTTATGCTGAACAGCAGGCACTAACATTCCCTTAATTCTCTTTAGATACTTCCTTTCCCTCCCCTCCCCCCCAGCAGCCTCAGCTAGCACTTGCCTTTCCTCCCCATCCCCCTCCTTTTCTCCCTTCTCCCCTCTCCTCCCCTCTTTTTCCCCAAATAGTATTCTTCCTTTTTCAAATTCTCCTCTTCAGCTTCATGGCCCCCTTTAAAATATGTATCTTTTTCTTTCTTAAATCTCACTCCCCTCTTACAAGGTTTTACTCTGTAGTTCCAAACTCAATATGTAGCCCAAATTGGCTTCAAACCCACAGTGATTCTCCTTCTTCAGCACCCCCAAGTGCTGAGATCATAGGTGCAAGCCCCCATACCTGCTTCTAGTCTTTCTCTCATGCAGAGTGTAATACTCAGGGTGTGTAAAGTGTGTCTGCTCCAGTATCTTCCTATTTTATCCGGAATCTGTACCGTGTATCACTCTCCCCATTTTGCAGACGAGGAAATAAAGGTAAGAAATTTGCTCAAGGTAAGTAGAAAACCAGGATTTGAGTCAGTCTGTCTATAAAGCCTGCATCTTCTCCCTTCAGCCAACTGAATACATTTTTAAAAAGCAGATGAAATCTATATTCAGGCTGGAGAGATGGCTCAGCAGTGAAGAGCACTGGCTCAGCTAATCCAGATTACATTCCCAGCACCCACATAGCAGCAGTTCAGAGGAGTGAGCTCCCTCTTCTGGCCTCCACTGGTACCAGGCACATAAGTGGTACATAGGAATATTCGCAGGCAACACACACACACACACACACACACACACACACATAAGATAAACATAAACATAAAAATTTAATTTCTCCGGGTGGTGGTAGCGTAAGCCTTTAATCTCAGCTCTGCAGAGGCAGAGGCAGGTGGATCTCTGTGAGTTTGAAGCCAGCCTGGCCTACAGAGTGAGTTCCAGGACAGCTAGGACTGTTATATGGAGAATATTTGTCTCGGAAAAATAAAAAAAAATTAAAAATTAATTTAGAAAGGGTATTGAGCATATGATGCTACATGCCAGTACACAGAGGCAGAAGCAGAACAAAGGTTGCTAGGAATGTGAGACCAGCCCATCTACATATCACCTGAACACGCAGACCCTCCATAGTTCATCTCCTGTGCATCACTCTTCCCATCCCACGTCCTAGGCCGGCCACCCCACCCTCTACTCCACAACTCCTCGTCCCCACCTTCCCTCCAAGGTTACACGGCTCTCTCCCAAGGCTGTGAGCTCCTGGGGGCCTGGAGGTGTACCTCAGAGCCTAGCACCAAACGTGACCCCTTGAATGCCTGTCTTGGCTATGGGCTATTGAGTCCCAGGAACTTCATCTTTCATTTGGCTGGCGAGACAACCAAGGCTACATAGTATCTTTAAAAAGTTTTGGGGAAAAAATATTGATGAGGCGCTATGAGATCACAAGAGATAGCATAATTCAATACAACTGGGGGCCATTTGGAGGAGGTGTTAATTCTTTAAAGAGTGAGTTTGATTTTAATAGGAGGACGAGAACATGTAATGAGGGCAGAATCAACAACGTGTATAAAGGCTCAGGCATGAAATTCAAGTGCATGGTAAAGAAGTAGGGAGAAACCGGGCGGTGGTGGCACACGCCTTTAATCCCAGCACTCAAGAGGATCTTTGTGAGTTCGAGGCCAGCCTAGTCTACAAGAGTTAGTTCCAGGACAGGCTCCAAAGCCACAGAGAAACCCTGTTTCAAAAAAAAAAAAAAAAAAACCAAAACAAACAAACAAACAAAAAAAGAAGTAGGGAGAAGACTGGTGTGGGGAGAAAACAGTGCAGATGCCTTGTGTGTGTGTTGTGTGTGCGGGTGTTGTGTTGCATGATTACATGTTGTGTGTGTGTTGTGTTTGAGTGTGTGTTATGTGTGTTATATGTATATGTGTGTGGTATGTGTGTTTGAGTGTGTGTGTTGTATGTATACGTGTTGTGTTAATGGTACATGTATATGAGTCTGAGCGTGTGTTGTGTTGTGTGTGCATGTGTTGTATATATATATACACGTGTTGTGTGTGTGGTATGTGTGTATGAGTGTGAGTGTGTATTGTGTGTGTTGTGTGTATACATGTTGTGTGTGTGATATGTGTGTATGAGTTTGAGCATGTGTTGTGTGTGCCTGTGTTGTATGTACACTTGTTGTGTTTGCAGTACATGCGTGTGTGTGAGGCTGAGAAGTTCTTGGTGAGTTATGAGTAGAGAGCGATAATGTGAAAGTCTCAGCACTTTCTGGGCTCCCCAGCTCTGACCCAGTTCTCAATAGAATTGTCACAAAGTCCGAGAGGTCTCAGGCTCTCTTCCTAGGTAGGAATGGCTCTTGACTGTGGGTAAGGTGCCTGACTTTTCTGAGCCACGCCCATTTAAAATGGAGATGGTAATGTTTAATTTGTCAGAAGTAAGTGATGTACTGGAAACTCCTGGCTTAAGAGGGGCTTCCTGCGGGTTTCGCCCGTGGGGCCCTGGCAGGAGACTAGAGGAAGTTTTGAGGTGTATCTCTCTTCTGAAAGCCTGCTTCTCTCCTACTGTGCCCCCAGTCTCTCCCTGGTGCACTCCCTTGCCCTTCCCTTTCTGCTGCTTGCCCTGAGCAGCACTGAACCTTCTTTTCTCAAAGCCTTGCCTCCTGCTTTGTAAAGAATCCCTTTCATTAAATCCTCCTCAGATAATCCTGACTTTGAGTGTGGCATCTGTTTCTTTCTGTAAATACCGAGTGAGACACAGGCTACATCTGCCTTGGGTCTTGGCCTCAGACTGGGCACGCTGCCTGAAATAGATGTGAAATCACACTTTGGGGTTTAATTTCCAGGCCCGGACATCTGTGGCTTTGGCAATAACAGACTACAGGTCATCCTTTATCACCATGGGAAATACCACGAGAACAACAAGACCCTCAAGTGCAGGGTGAGTATGTGAATTAGTCTTCAGCTCAGAGCAAGACATCTTATTTTTAAATTTTTAAAATTTTATTGATTTTTTTATATGTATGGTTGTTTTGCCTATATGTGTCTGTGTCCCACATACATGACTGGTGCCCACAGAGACCAGGCTAGGAGGCCAGATCCCTTGTGACTAGAGTTACAGGTTGTTATGAGCTGCATGCGTGTGCCGAGAGTTAAACCCAGGTTCCCTGGAATAGCAGTCAGTTCTCTAAACTGCTGAGCCATCTCTCCAGCCCCAGAAAAAAAGATTGTATATATGTTATTTCATTTTTCCTTATAAAAACTTTATCAATTAAGTGTTATCATCTCCATTTTACAAATTAAGTAGACCTAAAGATGTGCTATATATACATTGTAGGAGTTCACAAGGGAAAAGCTGGCCAAAAAAACGGGGAAGTAATGCAGGGTGATGTCTGGTGTGGCATCGTTACCCACAGCTAGATATTAGGATGGGGTCAGGAATGCTGTGCTTAGATGAGACGGGTGGGTCAGTTTATCTCAGTAACAGAAAGTCAAAGGCATCTAAATTAACTAGAGGACGGTAGGTACAATCAACAATCCTAACAGGCATTATTAGCCAAATGCCAATTCTGCCTTGTGGACTTGAGCATGGGATAGATTCAGTCAGATAGGTCTTTTAAATTAACCAAACTCACAGTAAAGCCTGACACAGTGAGTTGTTGCTGTATTGTATTTGAAGGCTGAGGTGAAAAGGTTGTGAGTTCAATGCCAACCTGGGCAACTTAGTAAGATCTTGCTAAACCAAACCAACCAAAACTTTCACAATTGAGTAAAGATCAGATTCAAGCAAAGGAAAGTGATATGGGAGCAGAGAAGAGGGCTCTGCCTCCACCTGGAGGCTTAGGTAAGGATGGCTTCCCGGAGAAGGCTTCCCTGTGCTGAAGATGAGCGTGCTCTAGGAAATGAGTGTGAGGATTCTGTGGAAAGATGACCTCCTGGAAGAGGAGACTGCATGAGCAAAGGCAAGGAGACTTAGGAAACCGAGGCACCACATGAGGGCTGATACAGTTGGTGTGCAAGGGAACGGCAGGAACAGAGTCTAGAAAAGCCCATGAGGCCTGGGACATTAGGGATCTTGTGTTGAAGCTAGACCTTCCTGACCAGCCTTGTACATGGGGCTGGATGTTCTGAGTCCCCCTCTGGGGCAAATCTCAGCTTGGAAGCTTAGACATGATAGAGAAATGATATATGACCCCTGCTCACAATTTAGGACAGACAGAAAACAAGTTAGGTTAGAGGATGATCAAGCTTTGGGTGGGTAGGGCCTGGAAGATGGGGACCACAGGAGTGAGCCTATAGGAGCACGCACCCGCAGGGTGAACATAGAATCCCTGTAGGTGTATTAACTAGAGGAAGGGAAAGGGGAATGTGGTAAAATGTGTGTAAATATGTGAGGGGGCATGCAGGCAGCATAGTGTTTGAGATCTACAGCGTCCTATAGGGAGCTGAAGTATCACCCATTCCCTTTCCAGATCAATAAAGACACTCACCTCTACACTCTGATCATTCGCCCTAATGCTACTTACGAGGTTAAGATTGACAACGAGAAGGTGACAACGGGGTCCCTGGAAGATGACTGGGACTTCCTGCCTCCCAGGAAAATAAAAGACCCCTATGCCAGGAAACCAAGGAAGTGGGATGAACGACTACAAATAGAGGATCCTGAAGATAAGAAACCCGAGGTCAGAGGGAGTTTAGTTGGGAAGCTGATCTCAGGGAGAAGAAGGGACAGTCAGGACATTAGGGCAGATGAGTAAGTCAAGTGTCTGGGAGGTTGGCGCCATGAAAAAATAAGGGTCTGAGTTCAAGCCAGGTCTAGTAGGTATGCTCAGGGTCACAAAACTGAAGGTGAAGACTGTGTGGGAGCAAACCACAGACAAACCAGAGCAGCAGCTCACGTGACTGAGGGCAGGACGAGGGCAGAGGCGAGGATAATTACCCTCTGAAGTGAGTCTAAACCTCTCAAGGTCAGAACGACAGTGAACCGGGGTCCGTAAAGGCCTTTTCTCTCCTGCACCGGGCCATCACAGCAGAGCAAGAGAACAGGGCGGGTAGAGAGTCAGTGCCCCCTGAGTGCACTTGATCCCCAGTTTCCTCCCAGATCATGTCACCATCCTCATGAAGGAACATTCTGTTTTAGGACTGGGAGGACTCTGAGTTCATCCCAGACCCAGAAGCCAAGAAGCCAGACGACTGGAATGAGGCGATAGATGGGGAGTGGGAAGGGCCGCTGATACCAAACATCAAGTACAAGGTGAGGGGCTCTCTTTTCCGTGAAAATTTATACAGAGAAATCAGATGGGAGAGATATCACTTCTAACTTAGAAAATAAAATTTCTAACCTGCCGGTTTGTAATCCTAACCCTTAGGAGGTTAAGGCAGGAGGATTGCAAGTTCAAGGCTAGGCTGGGCTGTACAAGACCTTGTCTCAAAACAAAATTAAACAAAGTAAAAAACAAAGCAGAAACTTGGATATCCTGTGCTCTTTCCCTCTTCACTCCACATGGGATGTGGCCACAGCAGAGCCTGTTCTCACGCCTCCTACTTGTAAGGGGGAGGGGCTGGTAAAGCCAGTACAAAGGGAATGGTTCAGGCAGGCTTGGGCAAGGAGCTTGTCCAGAGTTGGGAAAAGCTGCCAGTTAAAGGAACAAGATACAAACAGGAAATGGTGTAAGGCTCAGGAATCCGATGTCTTAGAAGCAAGCCAGAAGGGCAAAGAGTGGGATCCCGTGAGTCCAAGGTGTTTAAGCGATAAAGGAACTTCTCTTTAAGGGTCAACCCCTGACGTCATATCAGAAGCAAGCACCAAAGGACTCAGCTGACCAACAGTCTGGCAATAAACCTGACTGGAGCAGGCATTTTATCTGGCCACAGTTTCCTGTGCCACACAGGAGAAAGAGAAAAGGCCCAAGTGCCAAGATACTTAGACAATGTTCTCTAAAAAGCTGCATTTTCTTAACTTCATGAATATGCCTGTTCAGAGAGCGGGCCAGACCAGGCCACTCCTGCCAAGTCACTTCACTCCCATTAGGCGGGAAAGGGAACTGGGCAGAGTCTTATGTCTTTACTCAAAGAAAGGGAAAGTTCTAGGAGTCTGGTACACTGTATGATATTAGGAGAATGGAAAATTGTTATTGACATGTCCACTGTTGGTTCTCTGTGTAGGGACAATGGAAACCTCGGATCATTGACAATCCCAATTACCAGGGGGAGTGGATCCACCCAGAGATAGACAACCCTAAATACAGGCCTGACCCCACCATTTGCCACTATTATAACATCAGCGTCCTTGGCCTGGATCTTTGGCAGGTAAATCACTCTGGGCTCAAAGCCTCTGACCAGCAGTCCTTGTAGCTCCCACAAAGTAGAAGACCTAGCCTGGAAGTTACAGACTTGAATGAATCTTGATCTTTCTAAACCTCAAACAACTCACCTTTAAAATGGGAGTAATTGTAGTTATCTTCAAATTTTTAAGAGTCAAAACTTACTTAGTCCCTTCTATACACCACTGTATTAAAGATTTGGCATGTTTAATTTTCATGGTATATCTATTTCTCAACATCAAAAGAAGGCTCAGAAAAGTTGAATAAATTTCCTAAAGATATGCATCTGGTAAGATAAGCAGAAAACTTGGGCCCGAGCAGCAGCCTTTCCTCACCAGGCCTACTCCAGTGTGCTACTAATGCTTTTTGATGCCTTTGTTGATCTTACATGATTTGTTCAGTTGTTTTGTTTTGTGATAAGGTCTCTTGTAGTGCAGACTGGCCTTCCTCCAACTTGCTACCAAGTTGAGATAACCTTGAACTTCTGCTCCTCCTGCCTCCACCTGTAACTGTTAAGTCACCAAAACTTCTGGAATAAGCACCATCATGCTTTACTTTCTTAGTTTCTTCACTCATTTCCTGCTTTTTTTTTTTCTCATTTTCTCAGTTTTCTGACTTCAGGAGGTCAACATAGAGATGGAATGAAGTCACTACCAGATGCCAGGCAGGGGTTCAGAAGGGCAGGGAAGGAGGAAGGGACACAGCAGATGTCTTTCCTTCCTGACTTATCTGAAGAACACAGATACAAATCACACACAGTCACATTGCTATCTCTTTCTTTTTTTAGGTTGTTACTTTTAAGTAAACCAGAACTTTCTATATCATGTAAACATATAAAACCATATTAATGGGCATACTCTGCTTCCTCAAAAACAATTACATTTATTTAATGTGTGTCTGTGTGTCTGTGCGAATGTGCACACACGTGCGCATGGCCAGTGTGCGCATGGCCAGTGTGTGCATGGCCATGTGTGCGTGGCCAGTGTGTGGAGGAGGTCAGAGGACAAGTTGTGGAGGTTAGCTCTCTCCTTTCATCATGTGGGGTCCAGGGAGTGGACTTGTTCCCCAGATTTGCCCACAAGTGTCCATACCTTTCAGAGCCATCTCATTGGCCTTTAAAATATTTCTGGGCTCCACCAACCTCTCTAAACAGGCAAACCTTCCTTTCCTGTTTGAAGAATTTAGCCACATCAGAGGAGTGCTCTCCAAACCTTACTTTTACTGCATGTATGCCAACAGAGGATCACAAATTCTGATCTGAAATGAAGCCCCGGAGACTTCATTTCTAAAATCCAAGGCATGTGTGTATGTGTGTGTGTATGTGTGTGTGTGTGTGTGTGTGTGTGTGTGTGTGTGTGTGTGATAACTCTGCATAATGCTGACATCATCCTCACAGGCATTTTTTTTCTTATAATTTCTAGTTAGGTCTGACTCCCAGGTCATACTCCTTTTCACTCAGCTAACCAGGACCATCCAGCTCAACACTGAATCCTTGCATCTTACAGGAGAAGTGAAGTGACTAAACACAGACAAACAACATTCTTGACCTGCCCCCTCTAGCCATTAGTGTCCAGCCCCGAGATGCTCTCTCTGTCTCTGTCCCAGCTGGACAGCCCAGTCCCAGACACTTCCTGGTTCCCATTCTGGTGCCTCCAAATCCAGTCCATTACTTTTCCCCTACTTGAAAGTGATTGCATTCTTGGGTCAGGGCTGAAGCTTGGAGGAGACAGCAGAGAACAAACATTCTCTTCATGTAGGACTCTGTATGGTCTTTGAAGGGATAGTAACACAAACTAACGGGATATGTGTGGTATATTAGCCCATGTATAGGCCAGAGGCTGACATCTGGATGTTCTTCCTCAATCATTTGCCCATCTTATGTTTTTGTTTTGGTTTGATTTTTTTCAAGATAGGGTTTCTCTGTATTGTAGCCTTGGCTGTCCTGAAACTCACTTTGTAGACCAAGGTGGCCTCAAAATCATGGAGATCCACTTCCTCTACTTCCCAAGTGCTAGGATTAAAGGCATGCAATCCCACACCTGGCCCGTCTTACTTTTTGAGACTGGGTTATTACGGAGTCTGGATCTCACTGTTTTATTCAAACTGGCTATCCAATGAACCAACTATCTCTGTCTGCTGGGGTTGGGATTACAGGCCTGGGTCAGGATGCCTGACTTTTGCACAGGTGCTTGGAATCCAAACTCAGATCCACGTAAGCACTTTACCCACTGCCATCTCTCCAGCTCCTACTCTTTCCACTTTATGATATAAGAGAACTAGCACAGGAAAACCAGTATTAATTCCCATGAATTAACTTGGGAAAACATTGTTAAGACTGTATTTTACAATTGAATGCAGCTCTTTTCCACGTGTTCTTCCCTCTTATTTAAGTGACCACAGCAGGAGCAGAAGTATGCTTCCTGCTACCTGTATTTTGCAGATAAAAACCTGTGAGCACAGATGGGAGATGAATAGATCAAAGTAACATAAGCCCAGTGGGTTAGGAAGCAGGCCTGGGGAGGGAACAAGGGGTCGCTGAAGAAAGCAAGGTCAGGAGCACTCTTCTCAGTAGAAAAGATGGGCAAGTCAACAAATGGGCAGTTTTCTAAGCGAGACTGCAGACAACTCAAAAGGAAAAAAATTCAAAAGGTCAGAAAACATCTCACAGTTGCAAAAGGAATTTTACGAGCCAATTTAAAAGTAAATGACTTAGCGCAAACTAAGAATTCTGCTCTCCCATGTCTATTTGTCATTTATTTTTCTGTAGGACACAGCGTCAATGGAATGATGTAAGCCAAAATAAAAAGCCTTTCTTATTAAGAACAAAATATATATGCAAAATGCAAAAAATTACAGGTTTTTGGTCACAAGACAGGACAGAGCTTTATAAATTATAGAGGAGAGGCACACAAACCTCATGCTGGAACATTTTCTTGTTCACACAGCTGTTGGAGTGAAATTAAAAATGATTTATTTTATTTTTGTTTTTGTGAGACAGAGGCTCACTATATAGTTCTGGCTGTCCTGGAACTCACTCTGTAGACCAGGCTGGCCTTGAACTCACAGAGATCCACCTGCCTCTGCCTCCCAAGTTCTGGGATTAAAGGTGTGCACCACCATGCCTATTTTAGCAGTGATCTAGTCAATATACACAATCATAGATTAGCCAACTTTGGTCCTTTGAAACACATCCAGATACAAAAAAGTTAGAATAGTCATTCTCATCTATTAAGTGACATTAGCTAGGCACCCTGTTAAATGCGTTAGTTCTAATTTTCATGACACTACTATCAGAGAGTTATTTTCCATGACTCACATTGCTATGATGAGGATGGTTGTGCTATGTCACATACTGGCTGGCCTAGAACTCGCTATGTAGACCAGGCTAGCCTGGACCTCACAGGGATCTGCCTGCCACCTGCATCTGCCTTCTGAGTGTTGGGATCAAAGGACTATAGGCCACACCCATCATCATCATCATCATCATCATCATCAACAGGTAGCCCTGGCTACTCACTTTGTAGTTGAGAATTATCCTGATCTCCTGATTGTTCTGCTTGACCCTCCCAAATCCTGGGATTATAGGCATGGACTATCATGCCTGGCTTCCCGATTGATTTATGAGGGAATAACTCAGAGGGATTGAGTAACTTGCCTACTGTCATAAAGCTAGACTATAGCTGAACTGATGACCTCTTCAACTCTGTGTCATGTGCTCCTTTCTATTTTGTTCTTCTCTCATGAACTAAACACTGAAACTTACAAAGCATGGATTTAATATTTTAGTCACAAATACTAAAAATTCGTTTTGTTTTGATTTTATGACAGGGTTTCATGTACTGTTACGTAAAGAGTTTGAAGGTACATGAAACCCCAATGCCCCGTCTCCACCTCCCATGTGCGGGGATTACAGGCATACACCGCTACACACAGCTTCTTAGCATACTATTTTAAGAAAATAGAGAAAGGGGCTGGAAAGATGGCTGGAAAGTTACTGCTCTTGCAGAGGATCCTGGTTTTGTTAACAGCACCCCCCATATGGTGGCTCACAGTAGTCTGTAACTTTAATTCCAAGGGATTCAATACCCTCTTCCAGCTTATGATGCTCCTTCACTCATGTGGTGAACATAAACAGACACAGGTACACACATATATAAATAAACAAATATGGCAAAAGCCTTTTGGAGAGAGAGAGGGCATGACTGTGTGTGGTTTATATGCTTGTGTGTATGTAGCTGCACATACTAGTGGCCAGAGGAGAACATCTGGTGTCCTGTTCTATTACTGTCTACCTTGTTCCCTTGAGACAGAGTCTCTCACTGAACCTGGAGTGAGGCTGGCAGTCAGCAAGCCCTGATAAGCCTCCTGTCTCTGCCCCAGACAGCACTGGGGCTGCAAGACAGGCACCCTCACAGCCATACACATTTCCCACCAGTACTAGAGATCTAAACTCAGGTCCTCATGTTTATGCGGCAACCGCTCTGGGCCTTCATTGTGTTTCTAGCCCCCTAGGAACCAAGTTGTAATAACCTCACGGTTTCCGTTTCACCAGGTGAAGTCGGGCAGTATCTTTGACAATTTCCTTCTAACAAATGATGAAGAGTTTGCTGAAGAGGTCGGAAATAAGACCTGGGGATTAAGAAAGGTGAGGTGTTTTTCCACCCTAAATTCCAGAGGTCCAATTCTGTCATTTGTAAAATCAGGACCCACAATCACCATCCCAATTCTGGTCACATGACCTTGAGAGACAGAGAACTCACATTCATTGGACATCTTCTGACTTGTCACTTTGAGCACTTTTCAAAATATGCCTTACTTGGCCCTTAAGGAGACCTTGCAATAAAGATATTATTGCATTTCTTAGGTATGGAAACTGAGATTCAGAGGCTAAACTGCCCAAGATCACACAGCCTTTGATTTGTTGAGTTGGAGCCTGAACCCAGAAACCATGCTCCTTTTGTATGCCACAATGTCTTCTCAGTGTGCCCTTAGAGGGAGCCTCTCAGTCCACCTCAGAGGAGTGGTACTGCTGTTTATCAACTCCTCCCTTCCCGACACTATTTTATGTGGGGAGTGATATTCAGGACCATGACTTCAGAAGGAAGACATCCTGCATCCAGATGCCCTGGCCCTGCAGCAGGAAGGTCAATCCAAGTAGGTTTATAGCCCAGGCTTAATACTTTAGCAAGAAAGCACAGACACAGAAGGTAAAAGCAAAAACAACCCTGCCCCCACGTGCCCTGAGCTGAAGAAACGGCTCCGTTGAGAAAGCATGTGCTGTGTAAGCATTAGGATCAGAGTTCGCATTCCCGGAGTCCACACAAAAGCCATACATGTTTCCAGGCACACGGGTTGTGCTAGGCAACTGTTCTGCCACTGAGCTATATTACGAGAACTTTTCACTTTTTACTTTAAGATGGGGTCTCACCAAGTTACCCAGGCTGGCTTTGGAGTCACTCTGTAGCCAAGGCTGGCCTTGAACATGTGTTCTCTGTCTTCAGCCTACTAAGGAGTTGAGATTACAGGTCTTTGGCACCAGGCCTGACTCCCAACGGATCTAACTGAAGCTGTTAGGCATTTGCCTTTACCCGCTGGGCTATCTTGCTGATTCTGTGCTCAAGTTTAAAAATACTTCTTAATCTAGTTTTGTCTTGTTTTAACTTAGTATGATCATCTTTATTTTGTGATACTAGAGATCTAACCTAGAGCTTTGCTCATCCTAGACTGAACCACTCCTCAGCCGTCTAATACTAATGCTGTGTCGTTATCATATATTAGTTAAGAGCATGAATTTCCTAGGTAGACTGCTTAGGTTCAAATCCAGGCTCCGTCCGGACTGGTTATATGATCTTGGTCAATTTATTTAACTTTCTTTGTCTATTGACTAGGAAAGTTGATAGCAAACTATCTTCTAAGCTCCTAACATCTAACATGTGTTCAAGTCATGATATCTATTAAACCATACATTCATTTGACAAATACTTGGGAAGACCCTGTTCACCATGGCAGTTGTGGGGGATATAGCAAAGAATTAAAACTGAGACATTTTTTTATCTTCATGGGGCTAGTATTCAGTTTGGAAAGAACAAAATATAGAAAGCCTATATGAGCTGGGTATGAGGCACATCCAACACTGTAAAACTACAGGAAGGGAAGCAAAGGTGGAAGGATTAAGAAAGAGTCCAGGGTTGGGCATGGTGGTGCACACCTTAGATCCCAGCACTCAGGAGGCCGAGGCAGGTACATCTCTGGGAGTTCCAGCCCGGCCTGGTCTACACAGTGAGTTCTAGGACAGCCAGGGCAGCTTAGGTCTCAAAAAATTTTTCTTAAAGAAAAAAAGAAAGTATTCCAGGTCATTCTACACTATGTAACAACACTCTGTCTCAAGGACAAAATAAGCAAACAAATAAATAAGAAATCTAAACATCGGGTTCCCTCACGTAGGAAGTGGGATGAGTAACATATGCACTGCTGTGAGGAATGCAAACAACACATCAATGTTGTCTATCCTGTGCTGGGCAGTGATAGAGGCCCCAAATAAACAGATGATGGATCTGGATCCATTTTAGTGTTGCATTTTTAAATTTTTTATGACATCTATTTAGTGTGTAAGTGCATGCACATGCCACAGTATGTATGTGGAGGTCAGAGGGCAACTTCTACTATATGAGTCCCAGGGACCAAACTCAGGTCATCAGATTTGGTCAAGGACTTTTCCTTACTTGGTCATCTTGCCAGCCCACTTTATTTTTAAAATTACTTTATTTTAGTTTTTACTTCATTTTACCTTTCTCATTTTGAGACAGGATCTTAGATCCTTAAATTCTTTGTGTACCTTGAGTTCCTGATCCTGCTTCCACCTCACAGGTACCAGGATTACAGGTATTCAACACTAAGCCTAGTTTTAAATCTATTTTATTTACAAATGCAAGGTACATCATACACCCAGAGAAAGATTTCTCTCCTCCCCAGAGGTTCTAAAATTTCTATGTTAAGGAACACTATCCTAGGAATCGTGAAGCCAACAGGAAGGCTACAGATGTTTCTAAAGTGTATCTGTTTATGTCATCTGTGAAACTTTGAAATTCCACATTCTAAACAGGATGTAGAGCAGCAGTGGAGGGAGCTGTATGAGGAAATGGAGAAAAAGAAGGAGGCAGAAGAGACCAAAAGGAAGAGGGAAAAGGAGCGGGCCAGACAAGAGGACATCTGGGGACTTGATGAGGAGGATGAGGAGGACAATGCAGAGGACTCTGAGGAGGAACCAGATGAAAAGTCCAAGCTGGAAGACAGTGCATCTCTGGGTAGAAAGGAAACCCGCTTTGATCAGAAGGATGAACTGTAACTGCCCAGGGGAATTCTGCAAAGAAGCAAGAGACAGAGCTTAGCAGGGGAAATGCTCATGGTTAGCGATGTGGGAAGGAAAGTGACTTACTCTATTCAGATAAACTTTGGATTTATGTTTCCACTCCCCCTCCATGCTTCATTTGCTTATTGGTAGAAACGGAATGGTCTTTTCTGTTTCATGAGGTGGTTATAGGGACTGGATGAGGTAATATGTATAAAGTATCCAATGTAAATACATTGTAAAAAAAAAAAAGTGGGGGAGGAGTAGTTAAAACTACCATCATTATCATGGTGTTTATGAAATTAATTGTTGGTAAATAAGCTTCTGTATAAACTTGGTTGTCACTTTCAGTTGAGCCCTATTCTCCTGGGGATTTTCCTTGTTTAAATATATACATTTCTCAGTATTTACTGAGCAGTACTGACAGTTCTTCCCAATGTTTTTCTCTTGTAAATGTAATGAGCACCTAGAAACAAAAATCAGAACATCTACTGAGCACTTGGAAAAATACTCCATGAAATTCACTTTGTTTGTGTCCTAATTTTTAAATGACTGTTACTTGTTTGCAGGTTTGCTAGTCTTACTTCTATCTGTTTTGTTCCACCTTCTCACAGTGTCACTATCTTTTGCATTCTTTAGCTCTTTATAGATTAGAAAGCATTTTTCCACACGTTTGCAGCCTGCCTACAATGCGCCCATTCAGTCTTGTAGTGGTCACTGCGGAGGTCATGGCTATCTTTGGTTTACAGGCGCAGACACTTGTCAGGGTCAGTCAGTAAGGGGCGGGCCAGTCTCTGAACTGAAGTTCATCTGGTTGCAAAGCTTATCCTTCTACTGTACCAGGCAATTTGAATGAATATCTGTTACTATTGATACAGACTGTGGGCAACCTGTTACGTGAAAGAAATGTCCTTTTGGGTGCATTTTTTAAAAATCCAACAGTTAGGGATTACATAGGGCTACAAACATGAATCAAGGTGTTCACTAAATATCTACTAGAAAGAATGAACTCTCAGCACTTGGGAGGTAGAGGCAGGAGGATCGGGAGTTCAGGACCATCCTCAACTACATAGTGAGCTCAGGGTCAACCTAGACTAAGACCCTGTCTCAAACATAAAACAAAACAACTAAAAACCAATCAACCAACAAAACAACCAACTCACTCTGCCTATGCCTGCTGGTTACAGAGACAACTTCATACAGTGAGTAACCTTTGAGCCAGGTATTGGAGAATGTAGAAAAATACAGAACAGATTTTGGAGTTAAAGAACAACAAGGCTGAACAACAGGAATTGGAGTCATAAGATCAGTGAGAGTGGCCGGAAATTCTTCCTTCCTCCCTGGAGGCTGGGCCCTAGTCAGTTCTGCTTTTTTTTTGTTTTGTTTTGTTTTTGTTTTTAAAGCAAAACTTTTAAGTTTTAAAAGAATATCTTTTATTTATTCTTTGACAGTTTCATACATATTTACATAAGCACCTCAACCCCGTTTGCGACAGGATCCCATGGTCTCACTGTATTGCACTGACTGGCAGAGACCTTTCTATGAAGCATAGGCTAGCTTCGAGCTGCCTCCTACCTCAGCATTTGAGTGCTGGAATTACAGACATGAAAAAGCTGCCCAGCTCCTGATGGGGAGGTTGGGACTTTTAAAATATTCTAGGTTAGGGGCCAGTAAAATGGCTCAATGGGTAAAACAGCTAGCCACCAAGACCTGAGTTCAATCTCCGAGTTTCACGTGGTAGAAGGAAAGAACCAGCTTAAGTCCTCTAACTTCCACACATGTGCATGTGTACACACAAGAATTCATAAGTAATACAACTTGTAAGTGGGCAGTTGGGCATGGAAAGAAACTTGTCTAGATTAGCACACTGCCAGTCCACGGACTATAGAGAGCTTTCATAGTCAGGGGGAGTGGCCATAGCACACCAACCCTCAAAAGGCAAGGTTTCAGAACAATAAAAAGTTTAAAAAATATCATACATGAGCTATTCACAATCTCTCTAGCACTGTCTGATACAAAGCACATTGAGGGCACCTTAGAGGCGGCAGCCTGGACCCAGAAATGGGCGGTGAATTGAGCTTCATGCAGCTGATTCTGTGGCACAAACATCTTACTTTCTTCCACTGAAGGATTCAGGAGAGCACTAACTGGGCCTCTCAGCATTGAGGAGCACATGACACTTCTTGTGAGCAGTGAGAAAGGAGGGAGACATGCAACAAACTTGGTCTCAGGGCTGCGGAAGACTAACAGTGTTTGCTAACACGCACGGTACCCTCGTGCTGGGAGAACTAACAGGTGGCTCTCAGAAGTCTCACCATCTGAATCTGGCTACTAATGAAAAACAGTAAAGGAAAAATGAGGTTGTCCAAAGATACCTAAAGCTACAAACTTTAATGGTGCAGTATGATTTTGTTTAGGGCTATCTTCCTAGAATTCCCTTTCCTGTTTGACTGGGGCCTTGTACAGGGCAGTGAAGTTTCCTAAGACAGAGTCTCTGCCTGGGTTCTATTTGGTTGTCGGTAAGGCAGGCCCATACTTGTTTTTCTCCTCTGAGGAAAAGACAGTATGCATTAGGCTGAAAAGGCATCTTCCAGAAAAAAGAAATTAGACGGTTTCCTCTAAGTTGTAAAATAAGCTCTAAAATTTAAAAATTGTTACGACAACAAAATGATCTACACATTACAAAATGTGTATTTCACAGGAAGCTTTTTTAAAATTTAAATTTAAAATTTTATGTATATAGGTGTTTTACCTGCATGTATGTTTGCCTGTCACTTGTGTGCCTGGTGCAGGTAGAGGCCAGAAGAGGACATAAAATCCCATGAAACCAGAGTTACAGATTGTTGTGAGCTGCCATGTGGGTGCTGGGAATTGAACTAGGGACCTCTGGAAAAGCAGCTAGTGCTCATAGCTGCTGAACCATCTCTCCAACTCCAGACCACTTGTTTATTTTTTTGTTTGTTTAGTATACAATGCATGTGTCCTTGCAGGCCAGCAGATGGCACCAGATCTCATTACAGGTGGTTTTGTGAGCCACCATGTGGTTGCTGGGAATTGAACTCAGGGCCGCTGGAGACACAGTCAGTGCTCTTAACCGTTGAGCCATCTCTTCAGTCCCCCATACCATTCTTCTTAAAGACATTTTGTATTGTGATTGCATTCCCTAAATGCCCTCCAAAAATACTCAACTGAAATCTCTAGGAAGAGGCAGAAGTAAGTAGGTAAGAAAGTCACAAGGGACAGAGGACAAAGGAAGGGAGAAAGCAGCCTTCCAAAGATCAGTCCTCTGTTTCAAGGTCAGCTTCTGGCAGGAGTCAGGGAGGAGAGGCTGGCTGGCCATAGGAGCTCTGCATCCCCTTCATGCCTAGTGGAGCCTGGTGCCACACACACACACACAGATGTTCCTCCTCTGTGCAGCTCAGCCTGCCTTCCAAGTCACTTTGTCTTTTCAGTTTATCTAACAGCCTCTCAGCAAACTCAACACACATCTGCCTCCCTCTGAGTTTATCAGCAAGCGTCTTGATCTCTTCCTCATCTTTGCCCTCAAGCCCTTCCGGTTTAGGCCAGTCAGTGTGATTAGCTTGTGTCTCTTGGCAGAGGAAGGAGCCGCCTCTTCAACACTTCCCATCTGCTTTTTTGTTTTGTTTTGGTTTGTTTGTTTGTTTGTTTTTGTTTTAGAGACGGGGTTGCTGTGTGGCTTTGGAGCCTGTCCTGGAACTAGCTCTTGTAGACCAGGCTGGCCTCGAACTCACAGAGATCCACCTGCCTCTGCCCCCCAAGTGCTGGGATTAAAGGCATGCGCCACCATTGCCCAGCCCTATCTGCTTTTCATTTACTTATTTTTAGACAGGATCTCACTACACCCGGCTTGTCTGGAATTCAAAATGTAAGACCAAGCTCACCTGGAACTCACAGAGATCTGCCTGCCTCTGCTTCTGTTGTTTAGTTTCTTTGAGTCAGATTTCCATCTTTTAGGACCCAGTTTTCCATAACCTTTGTACTTCTCTCACTGCCATCAGCACATTTTTTGCTTCCTCGGGCATGATCCTACTGGTCCAGGAGGCCACCTCAGATTCAGCCTGCTCCAGGGCTGACTGCCTTTCTCTGTCCACTTCCCTCTCAGAGGCGCTAGGCCCTCCTGCCCTCCATCATCTGCTGTGGAGCTTGGATCTTGCACTCCCAGATGGTGATCTGAGCCCGGCTCCCTCCAGCAGAGTTTCTCCACCCTTGTTCTTGCCTGAACTGTGGCACAACTGCTTTTGATAGGGCTTTTCTTCCAGATACCAACATTCGCTGGATGATTTAATACATATTAAATTTATATTTTTATAATTTTCAAGATAATTATTCTCGGGGGCTGGAGAGATGGCTCAGTGGTTAAAAGCATTGCTTGCTCTTCCAAAGGTCCTGAGTTCAATTCTCAGCAACCAAATGGTGGCTCACAACCATCTGTAATGAGGTCTGGTGCCCTCTTCTGGCCTGCAGACATACACACAGACAGAATATTGTATACATAATAAATAAATAAATACTTAAAAAAATAATTATTCTCAAAACATAAATGTTTAGCATAAAAATATTGGAGTTATGTATATGTTAAGGGAAAAAAGGAGACAGTTATCCAGTATTTGTTGTATTGTCTCTAGGTTTTGTGCTCATTTGCTAATTGATTGGTTTGATTTTGTATATGATACTTTATCATCTCTGGTCTCTGACAATGACACTGAAATTTTTCCCCCTTTCCCATACAGAGAACTGAATTTTGTTTAATATATTTTTGTTTGTATATTTTCTTAAAAATATGATTTTGTTTTATATGAACATATTTTTATTTATGTGACATTTAAATTTCATTTTGTTATTTTCAATCTTTTCCCTGAGCACTGTTTTATGAGGTTTTAATTTTTAAAATTTATTATCATTTTACATGTGTGTGCATGATGTGCTTAGGGGGCATGTCTAGTATGTATATGATTCCCAACACCCACATCACCGCTCCTGTTCCAGGGGATCTGAGGCCATCTCCTGGCCTCTAACGGCACTCATGGTGCACAAACAACCATGTAGAAAAGATACTCATACAAATACATAAAAATTAATAAGTCTTGCCAGGTGTGGGGGTGCATGCCTTTAATCCCAGAATTCTGGAGGCAGAGGCAGGTGGATTTTTGTGAGTTAGAGGTCAGTCTATGTATAGCGAGTTCCAGGACAGCTGAAACTATGTAGAGAGACCCTGACTCAAAAAGACAAAGCAAAATAAAACCCCAAAATAAACAAGCCTTTTTAAAGAACATTTAGTTCTATTATAAGAGTGCCAGACATCCTTATAACAAAAGACAGGGTCAAACAAGAAAAAAATAAGTTTGTTTTTTTTTTAATTGAAGAGTTCTGTTACTTAGAAGATTGAGGCAGGAGGATTAGGAAGTCAAAGACAGTCTGTACTCTATCTCAAAACACAAAAAGACAGGATAGAAGAGCATTCTGAAACGAAGGCGAAAAAGTTAAAGAAAGCTATTTTTGCTCTTCAGCTCAGTGAACAATGGGCAATCAAGTACAAATGTGGCTGAACATAGGGTAGTAGATGAGAGGAACTGCCCAACCCTGCTGTCTGTTCAGATTCTCCTTGGCTTCTCACGTATGGTGTAGGAGGAGGTGTTTAAATGTCTTATTATCAGACAAATTATCTGTGCAATATTCCTTTACACTGTGTGAACATATGTCGCTGGATTGGTTTAATAAATAAGCTGACTGGACAATAGCTGAACAGGATAAAGTTAGATGGGAGAGTCAAACTGAGGATGATGGGGAAAAGAAGGGCAGAGTAAGAAGAGTTGCCAGAGACATGGACATGCCACACTGAGAAAAGGTACCAAGGTACATGGCAAAGCATACATTAGAAATAAAGGTTAATTTAAGTGTAAGCATTAACTTGTAACAAGCCTATCGCCTAAGAATTTATAATTATTATTTAAACCTCTGTGTGGTTACCTGGGAGTAGCTTGCAGGACAGAAACCTCCATCAACAATTATCCTTTCTAGAAAGGAAGGGAAAAGTTAGGCTAATATTTCTAGTTTCTATGACCCACCTTGAGAGATTGAGTTCTTGTTTCAGTGACTAACTTCAAGGAGAAACGTAGGAGAGAGGAAGTTGGGAGAAGGTCAAAAAGAAACTTGCTTTTGGGGTTTTACCAATGTCCTTCAGTTCAAATTACTTGGCATAATAAAACACTATACTTGGTGGTACTGATTCACAAGCCCCAATACCCCCACCTATTATAGCACCTTTTTCTCCTCCTCCTCCTCCTTTTTTCTTTTCAAAGTAGGGTCTTAATCTGTAGCCCAGGCTGGCTTTGAACTTGCAGGAATCCCACCACAGTCTGCTGAGTGCTGGGAGAAAAGGTACAAGCCACCATTCTGGCTTTTCTTTCTTTCTTTCTTTCTTTCTTTCTTTATTTATTTATTTACTTAATTATTTTTATTATTTATTTATTTTTGAAATAGGGTTTCTTCTGTGTAATCCTGGCTGTCCTGGAATTCACTATGCAAAGCAGACTGGCCTAGAATTCACAGAGATCCACCTGCCTCTGCCTATTGAGTGCTGGGATTAAAGGCCTGTGCCACCGCCACCAGGCTATCATCCACAGTCTTCTAAAAATGTTGGGATGAAGAGTCTCCTTCAGTTGCCAAGACTGGTCCAGATTTTGCAAAGCTTCTGCCTCAACTTCCTGAGAATCTAGAATCACAAGTGTGTGCCACTACACCTAGCTCATAATACATTTTTCTTGTGATAGCAGTCCTCAACCTTAGATTCCCACCATGGGTTTAAGGGTGTTCCCCTCTCTCACTAGTTTGAAGGAAAACAAACAAACAGACAAACCAAAGCTCTAAGCTTGACTCTGAGTCAAGTATCATATGTTTATATTGACCCAATCACTGTTGCTAAAGTGTTTGAACTCCAAAGAAAACACATGAAAAGAAGAAAGAGTAGAAACCAAGAAATCATTATATATGTCTACTTTTATACTGAACTAACTTTGACTAACTTTGAGTTAGTTCATCTTTGGGTTTTGTTTGTTTTTTTGTTTTTCGAGACAGGGTTTCTCTGTAACTTTGGAGCCTGTCCTGGAACTAGCTCTTATAGACCAGGCTGGTCTCAAACTCACAAAGATCCACCCTCCTCTGCCTTCCAATTGCTGGGATTAAAGGCGTGTGCCACCACCACCCGGCATTAGTTTATCTTTGTGATGGCAACAATAATACAATAAAGGGACAATGCAAAGAATAAATTATGTATTAGATATGACTATCCCTCAGGAATTATAAAACACCGTGCAAAGATTGTTATTCTTGATTTTGCATGTGTTATGCAGCATTACTTTCCTGTGTTTGTTTGCTGGGTTTTACCCACATTTCTAGTAGGTGCTTTTCTATCTAGCACTCCTCTTAAATTGAGCTGAGAATAAAGAACTGGTAGGATATTAGGGTCAGCTGTGATCTGGGTGTTGGCTTCTGTCCAGAGTTCTTACGTCAGAGCCCAGGTAACTCGTTAACTTCTCCAAATTCCTTGGAGCTGGAGGTTAGATCTAATGGTCTGTAACCAGCCTCAATTTCTTCACTACCTCCAGTTAGATATCCAGGAAGTTAAATTCTCTAGGCTATAATGTCTTTGCCTGAAAAATGGAGGCCATAAGAACTCCATTTTAGCCAGGTGGTGGCAGTACACACCTTTAATCCCAGCACTCGGGAGGCAGAGTCAGGCGATCTCTGAGAGTTTAAGGCCAGCCTGGTCTACAGAGTGAGTTCCAGGACAGCTAGGGCTGTTACACAGAGAAACCCTGCCTACATGAGACCCTGACTGAAAATACCAACCCTGAACAATAAAACAGTAAAAAATAAAATAAAATAAAATTTTTAAAAATTTTAGAAAATGAAAAGAAAAAACCCACAAAAAATCCACTACTTTTATTTCTGCTGTCAACTCTAAAGTACATTAATCTTCTGTCTCCTTGGAGGATAACTATTGTCAGAGAATACTGTGTCTTCAGAATTTGGACCAGGAACATTTGCCAGCAGGACGTGGTCTCCTGAGAGAAATTCTACTTCTTATTGGCAACTAGAGTTTATAACTATGCTGCTTCTCACATAGGGAGGATTTAGATTTGGGCTAAACTGAAGACAGTATAAACCTGCTGGGCTTCTTGGAATAGAAACAAGCTATAAGCTTCTAAGGACTCTACGAATTCTGTGAAATAGCCCCATTTTACAGATGGGGAAATGGAAAGTAAGACATGAATTGACTTGATGTAGGTAACAAAGCTCACCAAGAGAAGGCAGGCAGGTCAGATAGCAGGGAGCTTGCCTGGTACACGTGGAATCCTCAGTAATGAAGAGAGAGAAGGGAAGCAGTATAATGTAAAATGGGTTTGGGGGTCAGATGGACATAAATTAGGATCCCAGCATGGCCATTTACTAGACCTTGAACTTTGGTCTAGTGACCTAATTTTTTAAATTTCAATTTCCATATGTGTTGAATGGGGAATTATAATGTTATCTGCTGCACACAGATGTTGTGAGGTTGAACTTAGAAAGTACACGTGAAACCGAGTAACTTGCACACAATTGGTACTCCATAGATGGTCAGCTACTTAGGAAGCCATATGCATCTTGTACTGCTCCTTCCAGGAAGCTCACATCACCACTGAGCGTCTCTAAAGCAGCTCATTGTATATTCAACTGCTTATTCTTACGACTCCTTTGGGATGATTCAAAATGGCTGTACAGAAAGAGAAGGAGGCAGCAAGATACTCAGGAGCAGAGAGACCTGACATCCTGTTAGGGCTCTTCTTTGGGGTCTCCAGTACTGGGATTATAGGGATGTGGCACTATTTATTTAATCTTAGCTAATGTTCTCCTTTGTTTAAGGGAAACAGTGTTCTTTACCTCCTGCGGTTTTTGGAGGAACAGATGCAGATGCTAACACCCATCTAGCACTTTAAAAACACTGTGTAACTATGTGGGATTACAATTTGTGTTTACTATTCTTCCTGAGAGTGAATGGACTCAGAAATCGACTGAGTTCTGCTCCAGAGTTCAGCTTTTGGGGGAACATGGACCTTTGGTGAGGCCTGGTTAAAAAGCTGCTGCTGCTGCAGCTAATGCTCAAATATCTGTCCCTGCCCCTGAAAATCCCCCACTCTTGTGAAAAGCAGTGCTCTACAGAAGATCTCCACCCACATCCTGCCAGAAAGCAGCTGCTGGGCCTGGGCCTGGGAATACAACCCACAGGCAAGCACCCATGGGCTTGCCGATGACCTACAAATGCATTCTGCCTTCTTGAAAATGAGCTGGGCAAATCAATATTTCTCCCTCAGGAATCTGAATCAGGAACCATGAAACGACTGAGGCAATTAGCAGCAATAAAAACCACAGCTAATAGCATATAAAAGAACTGGGAGGTGGAGTGAGAGTAACACAGGAGGAGATAGAATCTAGGCGACAATAGACTAAGTGGTCAGGGCTCAGAAATGTGAGTAAACAGAAGCTATGAAGAAGAAAAGACAACGTATGTTTATGGAGCAATGCTAGTGTTCCTTCTGTAACAGCAAATGGTGTTGGCCTTTGAGTACAGAAGAGTGATTCCACACCAACCTGGTCTGTGGAGTGAGCCAAGGCTACACAGAGAAACCTCTCAAAAAACAAACAAACAAACAAAAGAGTGATTTAGACGCAGCACTTGATTTTGGTGAGGAAGAGAAACAAGGCAAGTAAACAAATAAATAATTGCTAAGCGCTAAGAAGAAAATAAACACAGGACTGAGGGTCTCCTGGGAAAGGACCTAGTTAAGAAATAGCCAGGGAAGGTTAGTGAGATGGCTTAACCAGTAAAGGTTCTGGACACCATGCTGGAAGACCTGAATTTGAGTTCCACCCCCAGAAGTCACATGGTGGAGAGAACCAACTCCTGAAAATTGTCCTCTACGTCAGACTCATAATTGTGGCACTTGAGTGCACTCTTCTCAATAAAGGTTAAAAACATTTTTAAAAAGAAATAGCAAAGGAGGGAAAGCCTCTCTGACTAGAAACTAAAATGAGGTCTGAGGACAAGATGGAACCAGCCAGGCACATGATGATCAGGAAGAGGACTATCTGAGAGAGAACACGTAGTGGCCTGTAGACAGAGAAGCTGGGAGGGGAAGACCCATGCACAGAGCAATGGAAAGGAAAGAGGGGGGTCTGCAGGGGTCACTAGGAAACATGTCACACAGGAGAGTGAGAACTTGGATAAGAAACTGAGGGTTTAGTTAGGGTATAGTGAGAAGCCATCAAGGTATTTGAGACTGGCCAGTGACCTGACCCAATGTGGTGTGGAAAACAGTTTTAAAAGCTGAGGAATTGGGCCAGCACGATATTGGGCTCTGTGGGTAAAGGTGCTTGCTGAGGAAGACTGCCTGCCGACTTGAGTTCCATCCTTGGGACCAATGTAAAAGTGAAAAAACCAGTTCCATGAAATTTTCCTTTAACTTAAAACACACACACTATAGTAGGGGCTACCTCACGTTATGTACACATACATATAATAATTTCTAAAAGTGTTTAAAGGCTACAGACTCAGTCTGTGTGGAGATCTAGGTTCTAAGTTTCATCATTTATCAAATGTGTGACCTTGAAAAAATTTATTAATCTTTCTGTGCTCTACAAAATTGAGGTAGAGTTTTCATGGAAATGTTAAAATTTTAAAAGAGAGAAAAAAAGCACTTCTCCCTTCCCTTTCTTACTGTGCGTGTATGTAGACAGATAGCTAGCTAGCTAGATGAAGTAGTTGAGCTATACAGTGCTATTATTAATGTATTATTGTTGTTACAGAGTTTTGTTTTGTAGCTAAGGCTGGCCACTACGTCCTCCCGCCTCAACCTCCTGAGTGCTATGATTACAGGAATATGCTCCCATGCTGATTAAGCACACGATTTTTCTTTCTTTTTTTTTCTTTTTTCTTTTTTACCCCTTCAAGATAGAGTTTCTCTGTGTAATCTTGACTGTCCTAAAACTTGCTCTATAGACCAGGCTGGCTTCAAAAGAGATCTACCTGCCTTTGCCTCCCTTGTTCTGGAATTAAAGGCATGTACCAGCCACCACAACCATTTGGCCTATTTTTTTTAAAATTATTCTAGCAATTATACAGAGAATGGGTGTGTGGGAAATGAAGAGGAGGAGTGCCTAAGGGGAGGCCAGCTATACAGAGAATGAGTATTCTGAAATGGTGTGGTATTAAGGGTGGTAGCGGAGGCAGACAGGCATGTCTAATTGGATGTAATTTAGAAGTGAAATGTTGATTTTGCAGGTAGGTTAGGTATTGTAATTGAGGAAAGCAGAGGAATGAAGAACAACTTTACAGGGTTCTAGCTAAGGCCAGGAGGCAAATGGCTGACATTTACTTGGAGGAGGGATCCTGGGAGGAGCAGGTCTGTAGAGAAATGAGAAGAAGGGGTAAAAAAGAAAAAAGAAAAAAAAAGAAAGAACTTTTTTTTTTTTTTTTTTTGGTTTTTCGAGACAGGGTTTCGGTTTCTCTGTAGCTTTGCAGCCTGTCCTGGAACTAGCTCTTTTAGACCAGGCTGGTCTTGAACTCACAGAGATCCGCCTGCCTCTGCCTCCCGAGTGCTGGGATTAAAGGCGTGCGCCACCACTGCCCAGCGGTTATAAGTTTTAAAACCAGGGAAGTCTGGGGTGAAGATATGAATTTTGAAGTCATTAGCAAGTCAGCATTTGAAAACAGAAATAGTTGAGACTCTATGAAGACAGACAGAAGACAGAAGGGAGCCATGAAGAGGCCGAGGAATGGTAAATTTTAGGGTAGGCAAATAGAAAAGGGGAATAAGAAGAGAAAGTGAGCAGCGGCTGCTATCAGAAGCGAGAGTGGAGAATGTTTCAAGAACAGTGTCAGCTGTGAGAATACCACAGAGGAGGAGGTTCCTTCATGGTGAGGGCCTAAATAAGAACCACAATTAACAGGTACTTTCTCTGTGTGCTTCCCCACACTGTGGCCTGAGCTGCTCTACTCCACTACACTGTCCTCCACTGTGACCAACTGAGACCCTGAAACCTTGGGCCAACATAAATAATCCTCCCACCCTTAAAAAACAAAC
>JAQHUG010000012.1:2661140-2726565 GCA_028555095.1 Dicrostonyx torquatus | reverse complement strand
TAGTTCATGCTTGCCTCTTATTAACTGTGTAGCCAAAGATGACCTTGAACTTCTGGCTCTCCTGCTTTCACCTCCTGTGCCAGAATCACAGGTGTATCATACTATGCCTGGCTTTATTTGGATTTTTTGAAGGAGGGTCTCACGTGACTTCACCTGGTCTGAAACTCTCTATCCAACTGGAGATGGCCTTGAATTCCTTTCCTCATCTTCCTGTCTCTACCCCCCAGGTCCTGAGATCATATGTGTGCCACCATGTCCAGTTGAACTGGTTTATTCTAATAGTGTGTATGAATATATGTTTTGTGTTCATCTGTGTCTGGATGTATGTATGTGCATGCATGTAGATTTCAGTTCAGTTGCACTCTACTTATTTTTTTAAGCTGGCTTTATTGTATGTGTGCCCACCTTAACGTAGAAAGTACAAACTGCAGGTTCAAGGAAAGCCTTTGTCTCCAAGTAATAGTTGGAGCACGATAGAGGAGGAAGGACACCTTCCTAGTTTCTGTGCACAAGCACATACATGTGTGCATATGCTCAACAGACAGACAGACAAATGCATCTTTAAAAAGGAACTAGATTTGAAAATGTCAGCAACATAAAGCAGTAGGTACCATTTTTGCTCCCAGTGATGATTTTTGTTTATCTGGTTTAATTATAATAAACCAGAATCTCTAGAGACTCAATTCTTTAAAGCCTGTCCCAGCTTACTCCAGATTCTGTCCAGGTTCTTTTTTTTCTTTTTCTTTCTTTTTTTCTTTTGAGACAGGGTTTTTCTGTAGCTTTGGTGCCTGTCCTGGAACTTGCTCTGTAGACCAGGCTGGTCTTGAACTCACAGAGATCTGCCTGCCTCTGCCACCTGAGTGCTGGGTTTAAAGGCGTGCGCCACCACCACCTGGCCCAGGTTATTTTCTAATTTGTCTTTTATCCTCTGTTAATTTTTCCTATATACTATGTTTCATTTTATCAAACATCTCAGCATAGTCAGAATGCACTTGTTTTTCCTTACTTTGTAGACGTCTTTTACCTCCAAAGACCTGGCCCCCACCGTAAGCCAGGTATTATAAGGTCGATGAGAAGTTCGTGTTTATTGTTTTAAAAATGTTAATTTTTGTGAATGGGTCTTTTGCCTGCATATATGTCTGTGCATCATGTGCATTCAGTGTCTTTGGAGGCCAGAAGATATTGTCAGCTTCCCCAGAGACTGGAGTCCACTGTGGGGATTACCAGGATCTAGCCTGGGTCCTCTGGAAGAGCAGCCAGTATTCTTAACCTCTGAGCCATTGCTCCAGCCCCAGGTTTTGCCTTTTGTTTGTTTAAGGGTTTATTTATTTTATGTGTATGAATGTTTTTTCTGCACATGTCAGTGTACCACATACACCGTGGAGACCAGAAGAGGGTGTCAGTTCCTTTGGAAATAGAGTTAGAGGTGTTTGTGAGCCGCCTGATGTGGGTGCTGGGAACCAAACTTGGGTCCTAGGCAAGAGCGGTAAATGCTCTTGACAGTCCCCTCCCATACCCTGTAGGTTTTAAATAGGGAAAGTATAAGACCAGAATATTTTCAGAAGATCATGGTGTGGCAAAGAGCATGAGCATAAAAAAGAGCATTAGTTATGATGCTGGTCCAGGAGAAAGAGGGCAGCCAGGGAAAGAGGGAGGAGCTATCAGATATGGATGGGCTGTGAAAATAAAGCTAGAACTTTGGAAAAATACTGGAGACTTAGTTACCAGAACTTGCTGATAGACTGGGCTTAGGCTGTGAGAGAAAGCACAGAATTCCAGGGAGAAAAGGATCAGGAGCCTGGACAAAGCAGGCTTTATCTGTGTTGTAATGTGAGATGTTCAATATACAGTCATGGTTTTAAGCTAAGACACAACAGTGTTTATGGCTTTAAAAGGCCTTTGACTGAAAGAGTGGTCTATTTTCATTATGAATGTTTAAAAAGGGTGTTTTAATTTTTACCCCCTGCTACATGAACCAACATTGTCATCATTTGCAAAGCACCTGGCACTGAGCTCGGCTCTTTTACAGAAATCATTGGGTTTTCTCCTGAACCCCAAGAAAAATATCCTTGCTTGTGATTTGACTGAGGTTATAGACAGTAAGGGACTGGGCTGAGATTTGAAGTCAGACTTGACTCTGAAACTTACGCTTTTCTCACTGCACTGACTCAAAGGTACAGCATCAGAAACACACTAAACTCACACAATTTGGCCTTTCTCTCTGTCTCTTTCTTTCTTGACAGGGATGTATGTATCATAGGCTGGCTTTGAGCTCTTTGTCACTGAGTCTGAGTGCCTGAACATCTGATCTACCTCCCATTTGCTGGTATGTTGGGGAATATTATTTTAAGATGTGTGACTTTTGGTTTTGCTGCATTTGTCCAACCCTGTGAAGCTGTGTTACTGTGCCTGTCTAAAACCACTAATGGTCTAATAAAGAGCTGAACAGCCAATAACAAGGCAGGAGCAAGGATAGGCGGGGCTGGCAGAGAGTATAAATAGAAGAACAGAGGAAGGGGCAGAAAACAAGAGAACAAGGGGAGGAGGACGTCAGGGGCCATCCACACAGCCACCCAGCCACACAGCCAGCCGCGGAGTAAGAAGGAAAGTAAGATATACAGAAATAAGAAAGATAAAAGCCTGGAGGAAAAAGGCAGATGGGATAACTTAAGTAAAGCTGGCAAGAAACAAGCCAAACTAAGGCCGGGCATTCATAACTAAGAATAAGCCTGTGTGCGTGATTTATCTGGGAGGTGGATGGTGGACCCCCCAAAAAGTCAAAAGAGTAAAATGTTACATTACACTGGGATTATAGGTATATACCACTATGCCCAGTTTCATATACTTCTTGTGACACAGCCTGGGGCTTCATACATGCTAGGCAAGCACTCTGCCAACTGGGCTACATCTCCAGTCCTCTTCAAACTTTTGCCGTCAACACCTTAAGTTTTGTTGATTTTCATGTGTCCTACTTTAGAGCCCAAAGCTGGGAAGCTAGACAGCTTTGTTCTGTTTGTAGCCTGTCCTCTGACTTGTCTTGTGATTGAAGACAAGCCTCTTCATTTGATGGTGCCTCAGCATTCACACATGTTGAGCAGGGCTAGTAATTACTTATGGAGAAAAAGCTTTGAAATCTGTAGATGAAAGGACCTGCAGCCACGAGTACAAATATTTTCTTTCTCAGGGTACTCTTTTTGATTTCTTGTGGTTTCCAGGACCTTACGTAAGAGAGGGAAATGAAAGGAAGGAAATAGGGCAAGGATAGAACTGCAGTTGCTGTCTCACTAAGAGCCAATGTCACTTCGGGAACAACAACTGAATAATTTCCCTAACTCTAGAGCAGTTAACAAATATCACTAATAGATAAAAAAAAATCATTAAGTAGACTTTTGAAAACCTTAAAAATGATTTTGTTTTTTAGTCCAGGTTACTCAAACCTTGAATACTCTCCAGTAGGCAAGAAAGCTCATGATAATGAATACAGGGTCTGCTGCATGCTAGGCACCAGGCTTTTTATGTGTAACCTTAGTCATAATAATATTATAATCAAGCTGGTATATGACCTTCAGTTTTCAGAGGAGGCAACCGTGGCTTGGTGTCACTCACTGACTTGTCCAAAGTTGTAAAAATAAGAAGTACAGAGCAAAGAATGGACCTGGTTGGGTTTTCCGAGCTCTAAATTCAGCTGTTTCCAGGACATCCCATTGTACTGAAGTATTGGTGATAACAATTTTGAATTATCTTATGACACCCTGGGTATCTATGGCATTTGAAAATCTTTTACTGTTTGTCCTTTTTATGGCTCAGACCCTGGTACAGGACAGTTATTTGATTAGCACAATTGCTATTATTGTATTGTCTCACATTCTTTAGGCCCTGGGTAATTCCGAAGAATGCTGAGCTATATTTATGAAGCAGCGGCTTGGAAGCATGAGCTCTACATTACCATTACAATCGTAGTACAACTTTGTTTTACAGTATAGCACCATTTCTGTGGAAGGCCTTTCACAAAGATTCATGCTCATAAACCGCTCTTTGTACACCCAGAGGTCCTCACCGCCTCCCCTCATCGTTTCAGTTATCCTGCATCTCTCGGCTTTACAGATGCTGACATCACAAATGCATAGTGTTCATGAGAGACTGATATGATATCTGCTTTCAAAAGTTGGGAAACAAAGAAACAGGAGCATAAAGATTTCCTTTAAGGATGTGTTCAGGAATGGGAAAGTTAGAATAGCGAAGGGAGATATCCAAGGGCAAAGCTGTTTGTGATTTAAGGGCTCCTCGTCAGGCTCATCCCAAGTTTAGGCTTATCACAAATCCATGTTTCACATTCAGTTTTTCTAGGCTCAGAATTCCAGTTTATGCTGTCTTCTTGGGGACCATTTCTCCAGGATGCTACAATACACATCATTAAAGAAATCAGGTTTGAATAAGAAGAACTGTGAATTATGGATTTGAACAAATTTCTCTTCTGTATAGTTAGGTAAAAGTAATCCTTATCGGGTTGTTGTAAAAACAAGTTTGATTCTTAGTGCCCAGATTATAGTCATCAGATACAAGTTTAGTTCTTAGGGAGCATCTACCTTTTAATGACAGGGATAGATGTGTCAGGTGTTCGAGACAGTCACTCCACTTTCTTGTAACTAATACAGCTACAGAGCCACTTAGTAATTAGAGGGTTGGCTGAAAAGTAGAGAGTAAGTGGTGACTTTGCATAATGGTATTGTATAAATATCAGTTACTGAGGAAACACAGAGTCCAGGCCAGTCTTTTTCACAGACCATTTATGATGATGTCTAATATTTATACTATCTGTACAAAGTGGTTATTATTATATCAGAAGGATACACTAAGAATTTGAAGCTTAGAGCCTGAGAGACACTTAAAGCTGCCCTAAAAAATAAGTCCTTTTTGTCTGCCCTGTGTAGCTCATTCCTACTACAATGAATTAGATCATAATATATCTTCCATTATCTATATTTTGTCTTCCTAGAATAGATTTGGGATGTGACCCAGTGCTTTGATGAGATCTGGGACACACATTTGCAAACTATCATTGGTATGTCATTAAAAAAAAATCCATTCTCAGAAGTTGTAGGCCTTGGGAGTTTGGCCCATCAGCGTTACCCCTGCAGACCTGCTTCTATCTCCTACTACATGCTAGTAATTGAAACCAGAGCTCATGAGTGGAGAAACCACTATAAATCACTGGTGCTCCCAAAGGGACTGGGAGTATTTCCTATAGAATGAATTTAAGGCAGTCTTCCTTTCCTAGATGCTCCTTCCTTCTCTCCTTTTCATTCTTTTTCTCCCATCCCCCCCTCCTTCCGTTCCTCATTTTTTCTTTTGGATTGAATCAAGGACCTCGCGCAGCCTGGGCAAGTCTGCTTACTCAGCCATACTCTCAGAACATGTTTTTTTCTTACAGGAAGACCCAAACTGCTTATATGTCAGTATGCACGTGCTTGCAGAGGACAGGGTGATGCAAGGTATCTTCTTTAATCACCTCTACCTTATTCCTGAGAGAAGGTCCCTCACTCAGTTGGAGTGCACCCATTTCCCTATTCTGCCTGGCTATCAAGCCTCAGGGAATCCTGTATTTGCTTCTCCAGTGATAGAATTATAGGTAGATGTGTGCCACTTTACTTGGCTTCTCTCTATCTCTCATTCAGTTTTGCATGGATGGTGAGGATCAAATTCAGGTTTTCTTGCTTGCACTTTACCAACTGAGCCATCTCCCCAGCCTCTCAATGTTCTTATCTGTGAAATGGGGATAAACTAAAGGTACAGATAAGTATGCCTGAGATTATATATTTAGTTTAGCTCAACAAACTTTGATAAGTTAGCTGTTAGCTACTAGGAGTTAGTGTGCTAGATTTTGCAAATAAAGACGTAACTGCTAAAGCAGTACTATATAAATATGAGGTTTCATTTTTTTCCACTTAAAGCAAATGCATAGTAATAGTTCCTTTTATTCCCTTAACATACTATGGTGTGTATGTGAAGGTCAGAGGACAACTTTCCTTCCAGCTATTCTCCAATATAAAATGCTCTATGACTTTCAGATTTCTGAACTTAATTTGTGTATTGACAACTTAAAGCATTTTCACATATCATTTTATGGCCCCTCTAAAGTCTATATAACTAGTGATTCCTTGGTTGTACCCACTGATTCTGATGCCTAAGTTTTATTTTGATGTATCAACTACTTTGGCTATTAACCATATAACCCTGAGCAAATTACTTGACCTCTGTGACACTGAGTACCTCATTTGTGAAGTGAGTATGATAATTGCTTCCTTTTAGAGTTTTTTTTTTGTGTGTGTGTGTGAAGTTCAGACTTAATAATGAGAAGCAGAAGATGCCAAAATCAACATCAGTTGGGTTACAGCTGATGCTTCAAAGAGGGATAGTTTCTCCTCTTCTTCCTTTAAAAGGAGAAGGAATAATGGCGAAAAGAGGTCAAAGGAGACACTCCTGACTAATTGGTTGCTCATCAGACCTGTATAACTTGCTCTCTGAGGCTGGACTAAGTCAGAGGAATCTGGGTAGAGCCAGGAGTTCTGGAGTCCTCTTTGGTTTTTGCCTGTGATGGAAAAAGTCTAAAAACAGAAATGGAGCTAACTAGATCTTGGGTCTTCCTAGCTGTCTCAGTATTTTGAGGAATATTCTATTATTAATGCTAACAGCCGTGGGCATGATAGACTTTTGGTTCTCACAGTTGGGATTTCTTCTGGAAACAACCATGACTGAGGAAGGAAGAACAATCTGCGCAAATACATATTGGAGCTGGGGACTTGTAACAGGCTCATGTCTGAGGCACATGGAGTAGTAGTCAGTCTTCAAGGATTTTACAGGCCAGTGAGACACAGACAGGCCCTCAACTAACTCTTAAAACAAGGTAAGGTTGTGGCCTGTGGAGCAACTTAATAGATAAAGGCAAAGTCTGCCAAGACTGCCAGCCTGAGTTCCATCCCCGAGACTCCCATGGTAAAAGAAGAGAATGAGAATGTGTCCCTGCCAATCCCCAGTCTTTCCTCTCCTCTCTTCCTCTCTTCCTCTCTCTCTCTCTCTCAAAGGTATGCAGATTTCCTAGAAGTCTTTCTGGAGTAGATTTCATCCATGTGCTGGCTGGCTTTATGTTAATTTGACACAAGTAGAGTTTCGGAAGTGAGGGAACCTCAGTTGAGGAAACACCACCTTAAGATCTCATGGCAGGGCATTTTCTTTTTTTCTGAATTAGTGATTGATAGGAGAGGGCCCATCTCTGGGCTTGTGGTTCTGGCTGAGAAAGCCATGAGGAGCAAGCCAGTAAGCAGCACCCCTCCATGACCTCTGCATCAGCGCCTGTCTCCAAGTTTCTGTTCTGTTTGAGTTCTTGTCCTAACTTCCTTCAATAATGGAAGCAAAAGGCAAATAAACCCTTTTCTCCCCAGCCTGCTTTCTGGTCATGGTGTTTCATCACAGCACTAGAAACTCTAACTAAGACTTAATAGCTTTTGCAAATGAAAATTTCAAGTTAGTGATTGGTTATTCCATTAAAGGCATGAAAAGTGTAAGGTATATTATGTTTAATAGAGGCAGGATTTTATTAAGCATACACTGTACCGTTATGATATTAAAATACATATGTATCAAAAAATTCTTGTCATTGAGGAGTTCTCGGTCTGGTGGGGGTAGACTTACACAGACAAGTCCTTAGGCGGATGCTGACTTGCTCCTGTAGAGAGAAGATTAACATAGTGTCCACACTGGTTTGGAGAGGAGATACCTTGCCAAGAGGTGAATTTGGGATGGGTCCCAGGGTTTCGTGCACACCGAGTCCCCCTGAACTGCACTGTGGTACTACACATGCTTTCATTGAACACTCCAGGAGGGACAGAAAGCAGGCAAGGGAAGCTGTCTCTTTCTGCACCCCAGATTTTGGCTTTAGGAGAAAACGACTTACAAGCCTTCATTTTCAGGCCATTTTCCGTGCGACAGCTCGTGGTAAGGCTTTGGAGTTAAATTGTAATCCCGCTTCCTAGTCAGCTGTTTGACTTCAGGTAAGATACTTTCTGTGTGTTTGCGTGTAGGGAGTGTATTCCCTTTCTTTTAATTTCAGACAGGGTGTCACCTATGTATATCCGTGGCTATTCTGGAACTCATTATGTAGACCAGGCAGACACGAAAGCTCACAGAGATTAAAGGTATGTGTGCCACCATGTCCAGCTGGGTTTCATCTTCATCATTTGTTTAGCTTCTTTCTGTTTCAAATCCCCTAGTCATGCAATTAAAAAAAAAAGTGGGGCGATCGGTGGTGGCCCATGCTTTTAATCCCAGCACTCAGGAGGCAGAGGCAGGAGGATCTCTGTGAGTTCGAGGCCAGCCTTGTCTATATAGTGAACTCCAGGACAGCTAAGGCTACATAGACACCCTGTCTCAAAAGCAAACAGAAAATAAAAATAAAGCATTTGGTGCAGAGCCAATCCCATATAAATCTGTATTATTTAATATCATTACTAAACCATTACTAGCATTACTTAGTACCATTACTCTTTTAGTTCCCACAAGCCACCTGGGCACGGGTATATCTTCCCGCGCTTTTCAGAAGCAGCAGCCCAGGAAAGTCAGTGTTCTGCCTAAATTTCTCTCTTAGGTCTCCATGGCGCCGCCTCCGCCTCCGGTCCGCCCCGGTGCTTCATCCGCACCGGGTTTTCCAGGACAGCCCGGGTCAGGGCCTGGTTCCGCGCCTCAGACTCTCGCGCCGGGCTTTGCGCGCCGCCGCGGCCTGTGGGGCCGGCGGGGCGGGGCAGGGCGGGGCGGGGCGGCGTGAAGAGGGAAGTTGTCGAAGTTAAGGGAGACGCCCGGCCGCCGGCCTCGCCTACGGCCTGTCCCTCCGCCTCCTTCCCGCCCCGGCCCCCGTCCGCCTGTCCTTCCTTCCCCTCCCGTGCATGATGGAAACACCATGGCTGCGACAGCCCAGCTCTCCCTGACACAGGTAACGCCGCCCGCCGGTCCGCCCGGCTCGAGCCGCCGGGCTTCCCCGGCCCTCCCCCACCGCTCTCGGGCGCTGGCGCGGCGGCCGCTCTCGGGCCGCCCGGCAGGAGCGCGTGTGAGGAGCGCGGGCGCCATCCCGAACCGGAGCCCCCCCTCCCCCCCGAGCCGCGGCCGCCGCGCCCCCGCCCCGGGGTCGCCTAGCGCTCGGCTCCGCCCCGCGCGGCTCCCACCCCGGCCGCCTCCACGGGTCCCGGCAGCGCTCACCGTCTTGGGAAGTTTCTGTGCGGGCCTGACGGCCGTCAGGTGAACTCCGGTAGAGCTCGCGCGGTGCGAGGCTCGCCCTCAGCGGAGCAGGGTTCGTTCAGCTTTGCTCACGGGCGGGAGTGAACGCTACCGAGTCCCCAGTCGCATCCCGCCCGGGCACTTGTCCCACTCACGTCCTGCCCGCCCGTGTTAACTTCTGCGCAGCTCCCCTTGCAGACTTTCCCACCCGTGAGGGGCAAGCTCTGGTCGCCGTCCTGGGGACTAACAGCCTTCAGCAGGTGGGGCGTCTCTGTCCGCCCCAGCGCGGGGGGCCACAGCGGAGATAACTTTGGCCCAGGACGATTTCTGCCCAAAGCGGTCTTGTCTTTCTGTCTCTCGTTTTCTCTTCCTTCAGAGCCCGGTCCTCGAGTTTCCTAGGAAACCTCTGAAGATCATTCACTCAGGAGATCCCGAGTTCTCTGTCTCTGTAAAACCCCAGTAGTCCTCTCACTACGACATCCAGACGGATCTCACTACACACCTGCCGGCCCAGCCATCTTCACTGTCCAGGAGTTTGTTCTCCCCAGAGCTGGGGACTGTGCCCACCTCAGCCTTACAGGCTGCCCAGTGATAGCTCCCTGGCATCTTGTCTCTTCGGCCTAGATTTGCCGGTACTTAAGCTAAAGCTCTACACTTAGGGCATGTGCTTGGCCAGTAGACATTTGTGTTATGATAAAAAGTTTTTGAGGTGTTTTTTTTTCCCGTAGCATTTTGGGATAGAGAGAAAAAAAAGTATTTTTCCCAGGAACCAGGATGGAATTTTATTTACTTATTTATTTTGAAACAGGTAGACCAGGCTGGCCTTGAACTCACTACATAGTCAAGAATGACCTTGAACTTTGGATCATTCTGCCTCTGTCTCCCAAGCAGTGGGACCACAGGCTGGACCACTATGCTAATAACTAGGGCTCAAACCCAGGGCTTCTGTAGTAGCTGAGCCACATCCCCAGCAAAGGTGATTTTATATATACACTATGTGTGTGTTTCCAGCTCTTCAGGTGAAAAGAGTTTCAGTGTCCAGGAATAGTCTCCTAAACTGCACTTTACAGTTCCAACTTTGTGTGGGTCACTGTGTTTTGATCAGCAGATAACAGGGAAGAATTTTTAAGATGGAGCCTTTAACTGGTTGAGTCTTTAGTCTTGGTCATGAATCTGTTTAGAAGGATCCTTTTGAAAGTCAAATTTGAGGAATGGAAACATTGACTTTTGGGTGTTGACTTTCTGAGTCTAGTTAGTGCCCTGCCTTAAACATGATCTCTGTTGGCAGTCTGTTGTATTCTGACTCTGTTGGCCAATTCTGGCACTTTCCCCTCTCTTAAAGATTTTGTTCTCTTGAAGACTTCTGTACAGTTGCTTCTCGGTTCTGTGCCTACTTGCTTTTCTCCTTGGACGGGACTGTGGTTTTAGTTTCTGCTTACTATCATTCATCTCTTGGAGTTTGCTTCAGGCTCTTACTTTTTATAGTCACTTTCACAATTTACATATGTTCTTGTGGGTATGTATTTAGGTGTTAACAGTATCCAGAGTAAGTGCTGAATCACTAAGGGGAATTGTCTTTTAGTGTTTCATGTTTGAATTTATACTGATAATTCAAATAAGTCAATTTAGAATATTTTGATATTAAAATACCAAGATACAGTGAGATTATATTGTAAAGGAACAGGAAAAAAACCTTGTTTTAAAATATTTACTTATGTGTCTTCTTCCTTTAAAACTTAGTAAATTGTGGTTCTTAGATTTAATTAACATGTATGAGTGTTTTGCCTGCATGTATACATATATATAAGGGCATGTGCATGCCTGGTGCCCACATAAGTCTCCTAGAACTAGAGCTGTCGATGGTTATAAACCACCATGTGGGTAGTGGGAACCCAACCTGGTTTCTCTACACGAGCAACAAGTGTTCCTAACCTGAGCTGCGCCATCTCTACAGCCCATCTCTGTGCTCTTTACGTGTGTGTGGGTGTGTGCGCGCGTGTGCGTGCACGCTGTGAGATAGTCACACTATGTAGCCTTGCCTGCCTGGAACTCTGTAGACTATGCAGGCCTCAAATTCATAGCGTTTATACCTACCCCTCTCTTAGATTTCATCTTTTTTTTGTTTTTAAGTTAGGTTAATTGGGTCTGGTGGCACATACCTGTAATCCCAGCACTTATGAGTCAGGGGCAGGAGGAATGCTGATGGTTTAAGACTTGTGTGAGCTACATGGAATGTGTGAGTTAAGCCAAGGCAGTGCAGAGAGACTGTCTAAAGTGTGTGTGGTGCACACACGTGAGTGCACAGGTGCGTGTGCCTGTTGAGCATATGAAGAGACCAGAAGAAGATGTCAGGTGTCTTCCTGTATCACCTCTGCCTTGCTTCCTTGAGATCTCTCAATGAATGGGATTTGCATTTTGGGGAGGTGGGCCAGCTAGCCAGTGGGTTCTTGAGATCTGCTTGCTCTGCTCTCCAGTGCTGGGATTACAGACATGCTCACCAATAGTGGGCTTTTTATGTGGGTACTGAGGATTTGAATTCTGTTCCTCATGCTTTGCCTACTGAACCATCTTCTCAGTTCCTCAAGTTTTTTATTTAATTTTTTTTTTTTAACTGCTTGAACTACGTCAAGTCAGATAGTGGTGTAACCTGGTTTCACATTCATTATTGATCTATTTGTGTCACCGTCTGTTTCTGTTTTCTACTTTTCTAACACACAGAGACAGGTGTTACTCAAGTGAGATTCTTCAGGGCAGAGATGTTGTGGAGGGTAGGCAATGTATGGCTATGTTGCCATTCTGACTTAAGTGATCCTTCCACCCCAAATCTCACAAGAAGCTGGGATTATGGGTGTGTGCCACTGAGCCCAGCAAAGGATATTTTAAAATGCTTCTCTTTCCCCAATCTTTTATTTGGAAGAAAGTGATTGATAACTCTTGTTGTCTATGCAAAAACTATAAAAGGGCTCTTTGGCAGTTATGAAGATTAGCCTCCAGCAATTCGACGATCAGTTTGGAGTAGGTTCACCCATTTATACATTCATTCATTCATTCAGTGAGAGAGAAAAAGGAAGAGAGAGAGATTGTTTTTGAGACAGGGTCTTTAGCCCTGAGTGTCCTGGAACTTTCCTGTAAGCTTGCCTCCACCTCCCAGGTGCTAAAATTAAATGAATATGCTATGTAAAGTTTTTAAAATACTAGATATAACACACTGCATTTGGTTGATTTTTGGCTTTTTAGCCCTTATCACTTAAAGAGAAATAACAAATTGGAGAAAAAAATGTGAAAAATGTTTTAGTTTATGCTTCCCTTCCCTTTTGAATGCCTGCCACAATCCTTTCTGTAGGAAAAGATTAAAATGAAATTTTGCCTTCTAGAAATGATAGATTACTAAATCAAGAAAATGAGTGCCATTTTTAGCTTTGCCAGTAGATATGGCAGTGAGTAAAAGCTCTCGGTGTCTGCTTTCTTAGCCTTAAAAATTGATCTACATTAGTTAAGAGCTCCGGCTGCTTTTCAGGAGAATCTGGTTCAATTCCCAGCACCTGTCTGGTGGCTAACAGTGCTCTATAAATCTAGTTCAAGGGAATGCAACCCCATCTTCTGGTCTTCCCAGGCACTGTACTTAAGAGGTGCAGATATAACTTGTAGGCAAAACACCCATACACATAAAATAAAAATAAGTGAATTAAAAATTATTCAGCAAATAATGTTGAACATTTGCTTTCTGCCAAGAATTATTCTATCTTTGAATATACCAACAAACAAAATAGTAACTTTTGAAACTTAAAAACAAAAACATGGAGCTTGGATTTTAATAGGGGGTTTGATGGCTATTACATACTTTTCCAGCCCCAACATTCTGTTTTGTAAATCTTACCCGACAATGTGCTGATTTTCCACAGTATTTAGTAGGACACAGCCTTATGTTTCTCCTTTCAATTGTTTTCTTGTTAATGAGTAAAATTCAAATAGAAACATGTTGGTGCAAGCTAATCCTAGCATGTGGGAATCTGAAACAGGATTATTGTGAATTTGAGGCCAGAATGGCAACAAAGTAAACTGCAAGTCTGCCTAAGCTACAGAGAGCTTGTATCTGAAAAGACAAAAACACCCAAGCCCCATTCCTAGATGAAGAGCTACAGGCAGTTAATGCAGAGAGAGGGAGAATTTCTTTCCTAGGGATGAATTGGTTATTTAATACCAGGTCATCAGCCTGAAGAACATACGGCTGAGCTATACTAAATGAACTCAGCAGGTTGTATTTACATATCTATTTATTTACATATATGTGTATGTCAATAATAATAATAAAAAGAGGCCATGAATTAGAGGGGAGGAGCTGGACATGAGAGGGATTGGAGGAGAGTGACTGGGGAGGGAGGTTGGGGGTGGAGAAGTGATGTAAATACAGCACACATAACGAAATTGAAAGAAAATTTGGAAAAAGGAAAAACTTGAATGAGAAAAATCCAATTTTTGCGTTTTTGGTAGATTATAGAAAAGACAGGTAGGCTGGGCGTTGGTGGCGCACGCCTTTTATCCCAGCACTCGGGAGGCAGAGGCAGGCGGACTTTTTTGAGTTCAAGGCCAGCCTGGTCTACAAGAGCTAGTTCCAGGGCAGGCTCCAAAGCTACAGAGAAACCCTATCTCGAAAAACCAAAAAAAAAAAAAAAAAAAAAGACAGGTTATGTTTTCTTTCTTTTTGAGCACTCTGTATCAAACCCAGAGCCTTATGAATGCTAGTCAGTCAACCACTCTACCACTGGGTATTTCCTGATATGGTACCCTGCTGACCTGCACTCAATAGAGATCAGTCTGGTGTAGCCTCCCAGAATGCTGGGAATAAAGGTGTGAATTTTGCCTGGCCTAGTAAATTCTGTCTTAGTTAAGGATTACTATTGCTATGATGAAACACCATGACCTAAAACAAGTTGGGAAGGAAGGGTTTTATTTGGCTTACACTTCCACATTAATGAAGAAAATGTCCATTAATGAAGTCAGGATAGGAACTCAAAACAGGGCAGGATTCTGAAGGCAGGAGCTCATCCAGAGGCGGTGAAGGAGTGACATTCACTGGCTTGCTCAGCCTACTTTTTGATAGAACCCAGGGACCACCTGCCTAAGAGTGACTCCACCCACAGTGAACTCACCTCCTTCAGTACTAATTAAGAAAATCTCCTACACGCTTGCCTGCAGCCAGGTTTTATGGAGGCATTTTCTCAGTTGAGGTTCCCTCCTCTGAGATGACAGTAGCTTGTGTCAAGTTGATGTAAAACTTTTCCTTTCCTTAAATCCTAGCACCCTGGAGGCAGAGGCAGGCAGAACTCTTGTGTTGGGGCCAGTCTATATGTAGTTCCAGGACAGCCCAGTCAAGGATACGCAGAGATGCTGTTTAAAAAAACAAAACCAAACAAAATTTTTTTTCAACTGTCCATTTCTTTTTCTAATGTCTATATCCCTACTAGTACTCCTCATAGCTCCTTTAGCTTTTTACTCTTTGACAGAAGTGGTACTTCAGTTAGTAATTCATTTTAAAAATGGGTGAGGTAATTTATATAAGGCAGGAAATAGTAGATCTAAGTTTTTGTTGTTGGTGTGTTGGTGGTTTTGTTGTTACTTTGCCCCAACTGTGGTTCAGTACCAAGGCTGGCCTTGAGTTCTAGATCTTTGTTGCCTCAGCCTTCCAGATGCTGAAATAACAGGTACACACAATTCCTCACTGAGATCTAAGATTGGAGCTAAGATACATGAAACTAGAAGCTGTTTCATTATACTTGTTCTGGGCCAGGCTTAGAAGCATAGTGAGATGATACCTTAAAAAAAAATGAAACAAAACCAAGACTGAATGTGTTGGTGTACATCTATAATTTTAAGTGCTGAGTGTGGTGGCAGAGGATGATCAGGATTTGAAGGTCATTCTTGGTTACATGACAAATTCATAGTCTGGGTTATGTGAAAAACCCTGTCTTAAGACAAAACCCCAAACCATAAACAACAAAGATCCCAAACCAAATGCATAAACCTCAAATGCAACAAGCAGTATAAGATGCTTTGTTTATTTGAGAAAGGGTTTCCTTCTGTTTTCTAGACTGATCTTGAGTAGCAATCTTCCTGCTTCAGCTTTTAGTGTGCTGGGATATGTAGTTTTGTGGTTATTTTAAATTATAAGAATGATACAATTTTGTTACAGAAAATTTGGAAATTGGAAGGGAGTATCTCCCATAACTTCAATTTTTGGTATATCTTTATTTATTTTGAGATTTGATCTCTCTTTGTAGTCCAAGGTGGTTTTGGAGTTCATATATCACTCTCCTGCTGATATTACAGGTGTGTGTCATTTTGAGTTTATTTTTATTTCATGAAAACCTAGAATGTGTAGTTGGGCGGAGGTGGTGCACACCTTTACACCCAGCATTCAGGAGGCAGAGGTAGGTAGATCTTGAGTTTGAGGCCAGTCTGGTCTGTAGGGCTGAAAACAAAGCCACTACATGTATTAGTAAACATATCAATTTATTCTTCAATTTAACAATTATAGCAATAAATACAGGATAGAGTTTGAAAATTACAACTGTTTTTCACAATCAGGAAAGGAATATTTTCTCAACATGACAGATTTAAGTTTTTAGTGTGGGAAAGGTGCAGTGGAAAATGTTTCCTTTTTTGCCTGTTATTTTTTTGTATTGAGTATATTGCATATACTCAGGAAATCTCTGTTTACTCAAGAGACAACTAGTCATTGTTAAAATGCTTCTGGGTGTTTAGCACTTGGGAAGGATTGGTTTAGTTAAAATTAATTAGGATCACATGGGTTTGTGCAGTAGCCTCTCAGGGACAATTAAGAGTGCATTCCTTTATTTTCATCTGTTTACAAGCTAATGTTAGCAACAGGCTGATAGACTGTCCCCAGTTGCCTCGTTTTAAATGTTCATTAGGGCATTTTACTTGCATTCCAGAGAAATTAAAACCCAAATTCGCAAAAAAGTTTTTGTAAAATTGTACTCTGGAAACAAAAGCAGAAAAATAATTTTTCAGAGATCCTAATTTTTTTGCTAATTGGTAGAAAATAATAAAAGAAAAGGAAATGTTAGGCAAACTATTTTAGAATTTTATTTTAAAACATTTTAATTTTTACTAAAAAAATGTGCCTTTGTTAAAAATTATCTTTAGGGGCCAGTGGGATGGTTCAGTGGTTCAATGTCAGTAAAGACCTTTGCTGCTAAGCCTGATAATTTTGAGTTTGATTTCCAGGACTCACGTGGTGGAGAGACTGACTGCTGCAAATTGTGTTGGGACTTCTGCATCTGTGCAATGGCGTGTGTTGCTGACACGCTTCAAGGTTACAGAGAAACCCTGTCTCTAATAAGCAACAAACAAACAAACAAACAAAAGAGAGAGAGAGAGAAAAGTTATCTAAATTATTAGGAGCTTTAAATAGTCTGAAGATTTTATGATTTGGATGCAGAAGTGGAAAACTAAATAAAAGTGATTTCAGGAGAAAGACTGGAAGAAAAAAAACACTTAAGATTTTATAATATCGTTAATTATAGCTTTTAATTATCTCACCTTTAATAGTGAACATGTATTCCTTCTGTTAGCAATTGATTTAGCATTTTTATATGACACTTGAAAATCTACCCCTTTAAATAGATATCAATAACAAAGTAAAACTATATTCTAAGATTGTAGCTACACTTAGATTTCTTTTCTGTCTTTCCCTATCCTCCTGCTGGTTCTTGTTTATTCCATGATGGCCCAGAATTTGTAATGTAGCTGAGGATAACCTTGAACTTCTGGTCCTACTGCATGCCACTACACCTGCTTTGCTAGCTTGCTAGCTTTTCTTTCTTTCTTTCTTTTTTTTAAAGGTTTTTCGAGACATGCATGTGTGAATGTGCGCCATGTGTATGTCTAGTGCCTGTGGAAGTCAAGAGGGCATCAGACCCCTGGAACTAGAGTTATCAATAGTTGTGAGCTGCCATGTGGGTGCTCGGAAATCAAACTTAGGTCTAATGCAACAAATGCTCTTAACACTGAGCCATCTCTTTCTCCCTCAAAGGGTATATTTATGCTATATACTGCTAACACTGTTTTCCATAGCTTCATCAATATAGTATATGTATATTAGACTTTTTGATCAGTGTCAGTTTGACATAAAAATTAGATTTCACCATTTCACTTCATCATTTCTTTAATTATGGGTAAGGTTGAAATTATTATTAGTAGTAGTAATAGTCGTAGTAAACTGTTTTAAGTTTTCTGTGTTTAAAATTCATAGCCCTTCTCTCAGAGCTTTTGCCAGATCTATTTTTTTTTCTTTCATTGCTGGATATTGAACCCAAGGCCTTATGTGTGCTAGGCAAGTGTTGTACCATTGAACCCCAGAGCTTTATATTTTTTAAAAAATTGTGTGTGTTTTTGCTGCCTACATGTACATACGTACAGTGTATGTGCATGCATACACATCCCTTATGCCCATGGAGTTCAGATGAGAATATCAGATTCTCTAGAACTGAAATGACAGATGGTGTGAACCATTATGTGGATGCTGGGAACTGAATCTGGGTCCTATAAGGTTTTTTGTTGTTGTTGTTGTTGTTGGTTTTTGTTTGTTTTTTTTTTTTTTTGTGTGTGTGTGTGTATGATCTAATAAATAAATCTTGCCTGAAGATCAGAGTGCAAAGCAGCCACACTATTCATCCTTACAAACCAGGTAGTGGTGGCACACAACTTTAATCCCAGCAGCTGCACTAGTTATCCATAGAGGCCTGGAGGTGGTGGTGCACACCTTTAATCCCAGCAGCTGCACTAGTTATCCATAGAGGCCTGGAGGTGGTGGTGCACACCTTTAATACCAGCACTGGAGAGGAATATAAGGCGGGGGGGGGGGGCTGGGATGAACAATTGGGCCCTCTCCTTGCAACAACAGGGTCCTCTGTAAGAGCAACAAGTGTTCTTAACTGCTGAACCTTGTCTCTAGCCCTAAATGTAGATATTTTTGTGTTTTTGATACTTTTGCAACTTCTTCTGACTATGTAGACCAGGTCAGCCTTGAACTCAGAGAGATTTGCCTGCCCTGCCTCCTGAGTGCTGAGATTAAAGAGTACATCACACTGAGAAGCAGAGACAGAATAATATATATTATTTCTAAAGTATCTCTGCCCTTAAACAGCTCTGTGATCTTGGACGTTCTGTTTAATCTCTAGCTCAGTTGTTTATTTATTTGTGTAGTAGAAATAAACTATCATTTAGGCATGTTATGACTACAAAATGAACTGAGGAATTAAAAAAAAAGATATAATGTGTTAGTCAGGGTTCTCTAGAGCAGTGGTTCTCATCCTTTGAGTTGCAACCCATTTGGGGGGGGATCCCATATCAGATATCCTGCATGTCTGCAGGATATTTACATTATGATTTATAACAGTAGCAAAATTACAGTTAGGAAGTAGCAACAAAACTATTTTATGGTTGGGGATTACCATAACATGAGGAACTATATTAAAGGGTCACAGCATTAGGAAGGTTGAGAACTGTGTGTGTGTGTGTGTGTGTGTGTGTGTGGGAGAGAGAGAGAGAGAGAGAGAGAGAGAGAGAGAGAGAGAGAGAGAGAGAGATTGAGATTATTAGAATGGCATATAGACTGGTCCAGTGAATCCAATAGTGGCTGTCTGCAAATGGAAGGCCAAAGAATCCAGTAGTTCACAAGGTTGGATGTCTCAGCTGGTCTTCAGCATATGATGGAATCCCAAAGAAGTAGGCTCTAATGCCAGTGAAGGAATGGACTTGCTAGAGCAAGAGCAGGCAGACAAGGAGAGAACTAGTTTCCTTCTTCTGTATTCTTTATATAGGCTGCCAGCAGAAAGTGTGGTCCAGATTAAAGGTGTATCTTCCTACCACAAAAGATCTGGATTAGAAGTGGGTCTTCCCACTTCAAGTGACCTAATTAAGAAAGGAAAAAATCCCTCATAGGTGTGCCCAGTCAAATGTGCTTTAATGGGTTTTAATTAAGTCTAGTTATAGTCAAGTTGGTAACCAAGCATAGCCATCATACCTGGGTGGTGGTGGCACACACCTTTAATCCCAGCACTCAGGAGCTGCTTATCTCTAAGTTTGAGGCCAGCCAGGGTTGCTCATAGAGGAACCCTGTCTGGGCAGGAAGATGGGGAGAATGGGGGAATAGCGGGGATGGAGAATAGCCATCACAATACATGAAGCTGTTGATAATTTTTTTTTAGGCTTCCTGTAGTTTTCTGTTTAAGATACCTTGGGTAGTGCTCTGTAATTTTCTGTTACATAAATGTTAACTTTGACACTTCTGTACCAAAAATAGGAGCCAGGTAGAATAAATTTACCTTTCTTATATAAATAATGCTTTCAAATGAAAGGTTGAGGCTGTTTTTGAAACTCATTTTGCTTCTAAATGTAATCGATAATGTTGTTTGTTTAATTGATGGTGGTGATTGTTGTGGAATATTTATGCAAGACTGTGTTGCATTTGTTTAATCCTGTAAAGGTGTGTTGCATTTGTTTGTTTTTCAGGACAATTGTTTAACTGTGTAAAAGTGTGTTACATTTGTTTATGTTGCAGAATATTTAACTTTGAAAAGATGTGTTGCATTTGTGTAATTACCTAAAGATGTGTTGTTATTTTACCTTGCTTGCCTAAGACACCTGATTGGTGTAATAAGCTGAATAACCAATAGAGGGAAGAGATATAGATGGGACTTCTGGACAGAGAGAGTATGTAGGAAGATGTAGGGTGGGTGGAGGGAGGGAGAAATGCCTCTTCATTCGTTAAAGAAAATTGAAACATACAGAAAAATAGCAAAAAGGTTGACATGTCCACAGTTTTTCTGCTATTAGTTTTTAATCCTTGATTTGACTTGAAATCTTGATCCTCTTACCCCAGCCTCGTGAGGCCTGGTGTGTAGGCATGCACCACCATACACAATCTAATTAGAAGGATTTAAGTTGAGGGTATTTACTTTTGTTACAAAGGCCTTTATAGTCTTTTAAAGTTTAGTTACCATTGGAAATTGGAAGATTGAAATGCTTCAGTTTGCATCTTCTCTGTAGTTTATGTTGCTCTTGTTCTTAGTCTGTTCGCTACATTCTGTTCTTTGTTTTTCCCCTTGGCATACTTTTGTGCATGGTCTTGTGGGTGGATTCTGGACCATCTGGTACTTTAGAACAGTTTAAAGCTGATTCTGTTGACTCTATTTGAGCCATACTTTCTTGAAATGTCCTGGTATGTCTTTGTGCTTGGCACTTCTTCTCTTTTATATCGTCACTGCTTTCATGACTAATTTTTCCCTAACACATGAATTTTGGCAGTATTTTTTTTTTTTTCGAGACAGGGTTTCTCTGTGGCTTTGGAGCCTGTGCTGGAACTAGCTCTTGTAGACCAGGCTGTCTCCAACTCACAAAGATCCACCTGCCTCTGCCTCCCGAATGCTGAGATTAAAGGTGTGCGCCACCACCGCCCGGCTTGAATTTTGGCAGTATTAAGTATTCATGGATTAAATTGATCAAGACTTATTTTTTTGTAGGCCTTTCCCCCAAATTTCTATAATAAAAAACTTCACACCTGTGAATTCAAGGCCAGCCTGGTCTACAGAATGAGATCCAGGACAGCCAGGGCAACACAGAGAACCTATCTTGAAAAACTGAAAAAACAAAACTTCACAAACTTCATTGTTTTGAGATGGTCTTTTTAAAAAATGGGAAATTATTTGAAATTGTGAATAAAAACATCAAAATTATGGTCCTCTTGCCTCAGCATCCCAAGTGCCAAAATTAGTCACTGTGGTGGTTAAAAAAAAAAATTGCCCCCAAAGGGTGACGCTATTAGGAGGTGTGGCTTTTTTGGAGGAAGTGTGTCAATGTGGGGGTGGGTTTTGAGGTTTCGACTTCCTCTTGCCTCTGAGTCAATATGTAGGACTCTCAGCTCCAGCATCACATCTGTCTGCATGCCACCATGCCCTCTGCCATGATGATAATGTACCCAACCTCTGAGACTGTAAGCAAGCCACCTCAATTAAATATTTTTATTTATAAAAGTTGTCATGATTCTCTTCAGAGCAATAAAAAAAAAAACCCTAAGACAGTCACATTGTTTTTCTATTTTAGAGACTAGGCCTCTTGTAGCTCAGGCTGATCTTGAACTTGCTTTATAGCTGAGGATGACCTTAAACTCCTGACCCTCCTTAGCTCCAAAGGGCTAGATAGCATTACAGGTGTGTCCCACCATTCATTTTCTGCTTGTCCTTTTGAAGTTAAAGAATCCTTTGCCATATCCGAGATTATAAAGGTTTATCCCCAACACACTTTTTTTTTTTTTTTTTTGGTTTTTCGAGACATGGTTTCTCTGTAGCTTTGGAGCCTGTCCTGGAACTAGCTCTTGTAGACCAGGCTGGCCTCGAACTCACAAAGATCCGCCTGCCTCTGCCTCCCGAGTGCTGGGATTAAAGACGTGCGCCACCACCTGCCGGCCCCAACACACTTTTTTAAAGATAGGTTTTACTTCAGGCTGGCCTAAAACTCAATAACTGTGTAGGCCAGGCTGGCCTCAGACTCACAGCAATCCCTCTAGTTCTAACTCCTGAATGTTGTGATTAAAGACATGGCCTAGAGGGTGTTTTTTGTTTGTTTGCTTTTAAAAGAGTTTCAGGTCTTATATAGTTCCTTGATTGATGCATTTTTAGGTAATTAAAGAAGTTTTTTTTTTGTGTGTGTGTATGTGTGTGTAAATGTTGGTCAAAGGACAACTTGTGGGAGTAGGTTTTTTCATTCTATCATATGGGTTCTAGGGATTGAACTCAAGTTGTTAGGCTTAGGGAGAAGCACCCTTTCCCTCTGAGCCATCTTTCTGGTTCTTTGAGTTAATTTTTATATAGGATGTGAAGGATCCACTTTCATTCTTTTGCTTGTGTTGCAGTATCCCAGCACCATTTGTCAAATAATCTTGATGTCATTGTCAAAAAAAATCCATAGATGGATGAGTTTATTCTGAATTCATAATTCTGTTCAACTCAAAATGTTTGTCTATCCATGTACAGTGCAATGTTATCTTGAGAAATAATTGTTTTATAGTGAATTTTGAAATTGAGATGTGTTCGACATCTAGCTTTGCTTTCTCTTAATCAGAACTATTTTGGCTATTACAAATTCATTGAAACTCCATATAAACTTTAGTTAGAATCAGCATGTTAGTTTCTACAAAATGTTGACTGGACTTCTCCTAGGAATTGCATTGAGTCTGTAGGTGAGTTTGAAGAGTTTTGTCATCTTACCAATGTTAATACTTGTAATTCATTAAATAAGATGCTTTCATATGTATGTATTCATTTATGTATATATGTATGTATAGTTTGTTTTTGTTTTTTCAAATTTACTGAAAGTGCATAATGTATGATCATTTTTATATATTGGTTTTTATGTCTTACAACTTTCATAACTCTGTTTTAATGGATTCTTTAGTACTTTGCTTTATAAAAGATCTTGTTTTCTGTGAATAGGGATAGTTTTACATCATCTAGTCTGGATGCCATTTATTTCTTGTTATTGTCTATATTTACTTGCTAGCCCCTCCCTTATAATAATGAAAAGATGTGGCAAGAACAGACATGATGTGCCAGTTTTGGGGGAAAACCATGTACGTATATAATACAGCCTTACACTTGAGCACCTACAGAGAGAAACTGAAAACAATATATGTATTTTTCACTATAATTTGCTTGTTGTGGAATATTAATTTAAGATTTGTTACATTTGTTTAGGCCTTGGAACATGTGTTTCTCTGTAAAGCTGTATTGGTTTGCCTGTCTTGAATTCCAGATTGGTCTAATAAAGAGCTGAACAGCCAATAACAAAGCAGGAGGAAGGATAGATGGGGCTGGCAGTCAGAGAGAATAAATAGGAGAAATCTGGGAGAAATAGATTGAGGAGCAAGAGGAGGAAGAGGACACCAGGGGTCAGCCTCCTGGCTATACAGCAAGACACGAATAAGAAGTAAAGAAAGGTATACAGAAATAGAGAAAGATAGAAGTGATAATTAAGTTAAGAAAAGCTGTTTAGAGAGTCGCTGTCTGAGGAGCCCTTCCTACTCATGTGTTCTTTGTGACTTCGATCATGGCATACCATGGACAGGGCTAGAAGGCACAGAAGGTGATGGTGCAGCCCATCGACCTCATCTTCAGATACTTGCAAAATAGCTCTCGAGTTCAGGTCTGGCTGTATGAGCAAGTGAATATGCCGATAGAAGGTTGTATTGGCTTTGCTAAGTACATGAACCTCATATTAGATTATGCAGAAGAGATTCACTCTAAAACAAAGTCAGGAAACAACTGAGTCGGATCATGCTAAAAAGAGATAATATACTGCTCCAAAGTGTTTCCAGCTAGAGACCATCAAACACTCAAGAAGTTGAAGAAGTACAGTGTTTTAAAGGTGTCTTCTGTTGGGAGCACAGTCTGAAACACTTACTCATACTGTTTTAGTGGCCTTTATGTTATTATCAGGCAACAATAAATGCTGTGAGATTTATTGCTTTAATTACCAAAAAAGAAAGAAAGGAAAGAAAGAAAGAAAAAAAGAAAGAAAGAAAAGAAAAACTGTTTAGAAATAAACCAAGCTAAGAAGACTGGGCATTTAGAAAGAAATAAGTCACCATCTTTATTTATTTGGGATCCTCAAAGAAGCAAAGAACAAAAGAGTAAAGAGTATTAAAAAAAATTAAAAAAACCATTTTCTTTCTTTTTTTTGGAGACAAGGTTTCTCTGTAGCTTTGGAGCCTGTCGTGGTACTAGCTCTTGTAGACTAGGCTGGCCTCAAACTCAGAGATCTGCCTGCCTCAGCCTCCTGAGTGCTGGGATTAAAGACTTGTGCCACCACCGCTCGGCTGTAATTTGCTCTTTAAAAGAAATTTCTCTTATACTTATGAATATTTATTTGTCATAATTGATAAATGCTTTTAATTTACAACAGAATTTAATTTTTTTTGTTGACAACTGTGGTTTAAAAGTTTACCTTTAGAAATTTCATTACTAAAAAGGTTCATGTGTAATTTTGTACAATTAAACTTTTAGATATTTTTATTTTTCTAAATTGAAAACTTATTCTCACTATATAAGGATGTTTGCTATAAAAGATCTTCAGAAATTGCACAGTGTTATCATGAATGTAAAAAATCATTCATAATCCTTTAACCAGAGAAAATCTCTGTGATCATTTTAGTCATTCCTTTCAGATATTTTCACTGTGTTCATGATGTGTGCTTTTTTTAATATCTAAAACGTGATCGTATTTATTAGTCTAGCAACAGTGACAACAAGAGCTGTCTTTACTGAGGCACATAAAGTAGTGTTGGTTGTCTTGCTTGATGAGTGACTTTACAATCTGGATGGCTTTTTCCATCCCCATTTAACTGTATCACATTAGTGTTGTAATCAGCCCACATGTGCTTTAGTCTCCTTAGTAAGCTCCTGCTGCCTTATGGTTTTTGCCATAACTAGTGAATCTGTATTGTAATAATAAGCTACAGTTGGAGCTCAGAGCTTCTTATGTATAATTTACAGTTTTTCTCTTGGATACTAGCTGAGTAAAATCACCTCTTTATTATCGTTGCTTTCTTTCTCAAAACAGACTTTTTTGTTTTGTTTTTTGCCTTTAGGTATGTAACCATATGCTTTTTTTTTTTTTTAAAGGATGTTAAGGGAATGCTACAACTGTTTAACTTTCTGCAGATTTGGGGAATACTTCTATTAATACTATTGTACTAGTTGTACTGGCAGATGAATAAAATAGTTTCATTCAGTCATTCAGCTTTCTTTTCTTTTTCTTCCTTTCTTTTTTCCTTTTTTCTTTGTTGAGACTGGGTCTTACTCAGTAGCCTAGGCTGGCCTTGACACCATTATGTAGCTCAGATAGCCTTGAATTTGCATCAGTCTTCTTGCCTCAACCTCCAGAAGAGTTAGTCATTGTACTTGCTCTATTTATTATTTTACATTTTCTACCAAATTTAGATCCCGAACACTTGTATACCTTTTATATTTCTCTCCTTTCTAGTACAGAATAGAAATTTATCCAGTTAAAGAGTCTTAGCTGGGCAGTGGTGGCAGTGGTGGCGCACACCTTTAATTCCAGCACTCGGGAGGCAGAGGCAGGCGGATCTCTGTGAGTTTGAGGCCAGTCTTGGTCTACAGAGCATGTTCCAGGAAGTCAGGGCTGTTATACAGAGAAATCTTGTCTTGAAAAATTAAACTAAAATAAAAATGAAAGACTTGATGGAATTATTAGAATTGATTCCAAAGCAAAATGTAGAATTGCAAAATGAAATCTGTTGTGTTTTAGTTCTCATCATTTCATTTGTTCAATTCTTTTGTTGATTTTGAAGTGTGCATTTAATGTTTTAGCAAATTTTGTTAATAAAACTGGCAATTGCTGTTTCAAAAGATAAGTTTCTTTTGGAGCTTTAGTCATTAACTGTGTGTGTGTGAGTTTTGTTGCAGGTGTGTGTTTTGGGTGTATGATATATTCGTGTGTGTGTGCCCTTGTGTATGCAGAAGCCATAGGATGTTTGGTGTCTTTCTCTATTGTGCTCCATCTTGTTCCCTTGATACAGTGTCTCAGTGAAGCTATCTGTTTCCACTAGGCTGGTTGGCTAGCAAGCTCCTCAGATCCTCTTGTCTCTTGCCTCAGTGCTGGGCTTGTAGGTAAATATGTCATGTTTTCTATGTAAGTTTTGGGGATTTGAACTGAGGTTCTCATGTTTGCACATCAAACATTCCTCACTGACATTTTCCCTGCTCAGTTTCTTTTTCTTTTCTTTCCTTTTTTTGCTTTTCAACAGGGTTTCTCTGTAGCTTTGGAAACTAGCTCTTATAGACTAGGCTGACCTCGAACTCACAGAGATCCACCTACCTCTGACTCCCAAGTGCTGTTTTTTGTATTTTTTAAAGACAGCATCTCGTGTTCTTTTCACCAAACTTTAGTCCTTGATTAAGGACGTCCAACTGGTTTTCTAAGTGTATAGACAACTTTTGGAGGACTTAGTTTTAGAAAGAGTACCACTAAGATACTTAGGCTGGATTTATAAGGCAACTTACCCATATTTCTTGTGTCTGGGATATATTTTTCAAGGAATCTCTGCTTGATTTTCTTTCTTTTAAAAATTTTTTTAAAATAATTTATATATGGTTGGAGGTATTTGCATGTGTGGAGTCAGAGGACAACTTGTTTCAGAAGTCAGTTCTCTTCATCCACCATGTGGGTCCTGGAGATTGATCCAGCTCAGGTTGGCAGACTTGGCATAAGCTCCTTTGCCTAATGAGCCATCTTGCCATTTATGCTTGTTTTCCTTGAAAGGAAGGTACTCTTCTGAGTCTGTAAAGATTCAGGACAGTAAAACGGAATTATCACTCATCTTTGAAATGTCAGTTGTTTATGCTGTTAAAATACTTAAAGCCCTTCTAGCAGATATTTCAGCTAGGAGTTATTACACAGTGAAAGTATACTAAGTCCACCATGGTTTATGTTAGTATTTCAGTGTAATGATGAATAGTAGTTCTTTTTTTTTAAATGTGAAATCTGAGACATAGTAATGAGCTGGATGAGCTGCTAGGACAACAAACCGAATCAAGACTCTACGGGCTAGTCCATGAGCATATTTTAGGAAGCACTGTGATGGAGTGGGGAAAACCAAATTGTGTATCCTGATTCTCTGACAAGTGACTTCTGAAATTAGTGGCCCACGCCTTTAATCCCAGAACTCGGGAAGCAGAGGCAGGCAGATCTCTGAGTTTGAGGCCAGCCAGGGCTGTTACGGAGATAAACCCTGTCTCAAAAAATCAAACCAAACAAAATAAACTAAAACATTTTGCTGGAGAAGCAGAGACTACAGGATATGTGTACATATTTGGTATATATACACAATATAGCTTAACTATATATTGATTCCTAGACAGTATTTCTAGACTTCACACTGTGCTCATGTATTTTTACCCATGCTTTTATTCCCTCACCCCTTAGTAAATATTGTTAAATCTTTCTTAAATCATACCCTCCTTGCTGGGCGGTGGTGGCGCACGCCTTTAATCCCAGCACTCGGGAGGCAGAGGCAGGTGGATCTTTGTGAGTTCGAGACCAGCCTGGTCTACAGGAGCTAGTTCCAGCGCAGGCTCCAAAACCACAGAGAAACCCTGTCTCAAAAAAACAAAACAAAACAAAACAAAAAAGTCATACCCTCCTTTTTTGTCTTCACTAACATTCAGATCCTCAATTGAATCATTTGAAGTTATTCCCTAAGTTACTTTCTATGTTCTTCCTATCTTTACATAGACACGTGTACAAATAATCACTCTTGAATTTGTCTTCCTTTGTATCCTCATTTCTTTATATTAGATGGGGCCCTTTATAAATTGTCCTCTACAAAATGTTAAACCATTATTTCTGTTCATTACTTTGTGTGTGTGTATGTGTGTGTTTGAGACATGGTCTTGCTATATAGGTCAGACTGGCCTCTACTCGATATGCAAGGATGTGCCGCCATGTCCATACTTCTTCCCAGTTTGTACAGATGTAGCTGAGCTTTGTTAATTGCAGGCACACATGTTGCCTCTAAGTAGATTCACCCTCTTTTCCCCATACTTTTACGTTCCTGTCTTTGTGTCATCCCATAAGCCTCTTAGATGCCCTTCTTTGTCCTGAACATTCTTCCATATTCCCGTACAGGCAAACCTGAGCTTTTGAGCATTGATATTCTTCAGCTGCCTTTCAAATGAGCTATTATGTTCATCAGTTGGACAAGGAGCCCTTTGAACTATGGGTGTGAAATGAGTGGCACTGCCTGCACATAAGCAATTCAACTCTGATGACATCAGATCATCATCAGGACACCAGTTTGTGTACCCCAGGTTGTTTGTTGTGGTGCAGTGGTCACAATTATGCCCTTTCACATACTAGACAAATACTTTCCTATTGTACTGCATCCCTTTATTACTTTATTGAAGTAGATTTTGAATTGATTTTTAAATACTGCTTGGGTAGAGGATAAACATTTTGAAGAGGGCTTTAAAGTGACTTGTTTTGTATTGGGTCTCTGGGTAGAATTATGTATGAATAAAAACCTTAGATTCTTTCCTGAATTTTTGTGATTCTTTGACTGTGTTTATTCATTCTCCTCCTTGTTACCAAAGAAGAAAATATTTTCCCAAAATGAAGGATTTTTTTATCTTTTTGTCTGTTTCTCAAATATCTTTTGAATGAATACCAAATGTATCACAAAGAATTATTGGATAAAATATAATTGCTATTTATTGTTTATTTTAGTTGTCAAGTGGGAATCCTGTATATGAAAAATACTATAGACAGGTAAGATTTTTACTATATTTGTATTCTGAATTAAGCATAAAATACGATATCAATTGTTGATTATATGTATGTAGATGAGGAGTCATTAGATAAGTTTGTTGTGTCATGATTCAACTTTTTTGGGTTTAGCCTCTAACTCTGATACTGTTTCGTTTTTGTTTTGAGAGGTCCTGCTAGGTGGTCTCAACTGGCCTTTCAGTACATAATCCTACCCCAGTCTCCTAAGTGTTAAGATTATAGGCACACACCAAAACTAGATAATAGCTCTCAGAAAAAATGAAAGAGAATTTAATTACCCTAAAAATCTATGTTAAAAAGTCTATAGAACATTAGATATATTCATTCAGATATAAATATCCTAATTAATGTATAAGTCAAATAGAAATAACTTTTATGTGTTATTTGTTTATTTATTTGGTGGTTTGGTTCTTGTTTCCTGTCTGGCTGGCCTGGTATTCACTGTGTAGTTCAATTTTGTGTTTGACTTGTCAAAGTTCTCCTGCCTCAGCCTCTAGTGCTAAGATTTTGGTGTTCATCATTTCACACATATTAAGTGAGCGTGGGGCTGAAGGTGTAGCTCTTCGGTAGATGACATGTTCATCACTTAAGAACCACACTCTTAAGAAGTATGTATACAATTTAAAATTTGAGAACCTATGTTGTTCAAACTGGTCTTGGATCAGGGCTCAAGTCATCCTGTCAAATCCTCATAAGTAGCTGGGGTTATAAGTATATGCCGACATATTCAGTTTGATTTATACTTCTTTAAGCTTTGTCTTTTTAAGATGAGCTTTCAGGCTGGACTCAAACCTATGATGTAGTTGAGAAGTGGGAGGCTGCTTGTTGGTTCCCAGCTGCTCAGCCTCAAAATAACCACACAGATACTATTTAATTAAATCACTGCTTGGCCCATTAGCTCTAGCTTCTTATTGGCTAACTCTTACTTATTAATTTAACCCATTTCTGTTAAACTGTTTGTATCACCACATGGCTGTGGCTTACCGGCTAAAGTTCCGACCAGCATCTGTTTCCAGAGACTCCATGGCGTCCCTCTGACTCCGCCCTTCTTTCTCTCAGCATACAGCCTAGCTTTCCCCGCCTAGTTCTGTTCTTTCCTGCCATAGGCTCAAAGCAGTTCTTTATTCATTAACCAATAAAAACAACACATAGACAGAAGGACCTCCCACACCACCCCCACGCATGCCCAGTCATTGTAGGAGAGGTTTATATAGATACTGACTCCACATCAAGCTACTGTTCTTTATAGATAACTTGTTTTATCAGAATAAAAGAAAATTGTTCTTAAATGTGAACTTGTGTTGTACACTTAATTTATTTACAGCCTCTTAAAAAGCCAAAAAGCTTGTTGAATCTTTGTGATTATATTGTCATAAAAAGTAGTCTTTCAGTAAAAATTATTGTTTTGGTATTCTGATGAATCAAAGAAATCGGGTTCTATTGGAAAGTGTTTTTTATTCAGTTTACAATAGTGGAGCCTACTGTATTGAGATAGCCTAAGAAGAAAAAGATTTTTTTTTTAACATTTTGAACTTGGGGTGTACATTACTGATAGAATGCTTGTTAACATGAACAAAGCCTTGGGTTCTGTCCCAAGCACTGGGAGTTGGGAGGTGAGGGTGAGTGAATGATGTTCTTATTCTGAGTTTCCCAAGGCAGTTGTAGTAGTACACTCCTGGGATCCTAGAACTTGGGGAGATTGAGGCAGGAGGATCGTTCAGGATTGTGTTTAGTTATATTGGAGTTTGTTACATGCTTGGGTTACGTAGCTGAAACAGTATCTCAATAAAAGAATAGAACTTAAACCATAGGGCATGATGTCTGTAATCTCACCATTCAGGAGACTGAGGCAGGAACATCATAAATTTGAGGCTAGCCTGGGTTATACAGTGAGACTTTGTCTGAAAGAGTTGGACATGGTGGTGAAACTGTGATCCCAGCACTTGGGAAGTGGAGATGGGGGTAGGAGGGTGTCACACACAGAGAGAAATAATTCAAAATTTTTCTTGATTTAAAAAGACCCCTCCATCCTCAAAACAACAGAAGAAGAAGGGAAAAGAAGGAAAGAATAATGTGAGGCAGGAGGCTCACTTGAGCCAGGTAGTTCATAGTTAGCTTGGGCAACATAGGTAAGACCTGCTCTTTTAAAAAATAAAATACAATAATGCCGATAGAGGGCTGGTTAGTACAGCTCAGTGTATACGCATCGCAGGAGTGTCTGCGTGTGGGAGATAGCTCAGTCTCTAATGCCCGAAAAATAAAATCCCAGTAACATTCCAAGTAATAAGCACCACTAAAATTTAAACAATTTTTTCAGTCCTGTGTGGTCTTTTTTTGAATTATCTTACACCAGGATTTTGTTTGGGTGTAGTAGATCAACTTCTACTTTCAGTTTACTAGTCTAGTCTAAAAGTTATTGAGTTGATGTTAGCTACCCAGAATTCTTTTTCTCCCCTTTGTGAGATAGGGTTACCCCACCCCTCCAGACAGGGTTTTTCTGTGTAGCTCTGGCTGGCTGTTCTGGAACTCAATCTGTAGACCAGGGTGGCCTTGAACTCAGAGATCTCTCTGCTCTGTCTCGAGTGCTGGCATCAAAGGCATACACAACCGCTATGCTCAGCTGAGGTTTTGTGCAGCCTAGACTGGCCTTGAAACTTGCTGTGTGATGGGGATGTGTCTTGGATTCCTAGTTCTCTTGTCTCCTCCCAAGCGTGGGGATTAAAGGTTTATGCTGGGACTGGGAGACATGATTAGTGGTTAAAAACACAGGTTGCTCTTTTCCAGAGGACCTGGGTTCAATTTCTAGCACCTATGTGGTGGCTAAAAACCATGTATAACTCCAGTTTTAGGTGATCCAGTGCCCTCTTCTGGCCTGTGGGCATTGAGGACAGACCTGTGTACAGGCAAAACACCACACACATACTTTTAAAAAGGCATGTGCTGTATGTCTGCTTTTTATTCTTTTCCTTTTAGTGTACTGAGAATTGAATATAAGGCTTTTCCTATTGAATAAGTGCTCTACCACAGAGCAGCAGTCTTAACCCAGTAGTCTATTTATATTTTTTAATTGTTGAAATGTAAAGTCCTTTGTGAGACTATGGAACTCTGTTGAAGACATCAATTCTAGCTTGAAGTTTATAGCAGAGCCTTTTCCAGGAATTAGAGGACTGTAGAAACATCCTGTAGGTGAATGTAAATGGATGTTTTGAATCTGTTACTGTGATTGCAAGAATGGAAGATAAGATTCCATATTAGGATACAGTATGTAAATACGTAATGAATTCAATCTATGTTTACTTTGAGTGTATTGATATTTAGGTAATGCTGGGCGTGAATGTTCCTTTCTTATCATGGTCAGGAAGTGGGTAAAGAAAAATAGTTCTGGAGAATTTTAGAGACATGTTTCCTTATACTTCTATACTTCCTTCTTCTCCCAAAACTGAAGGATTAGGCAGTTCTTTTTCTTTCTTTTTTTTTTTTTTCTGAGTGCCTGACTTAGTCTTTTAACTAAACTAGAAACACAGCTACTTATGAATATCCTAGTATATTTCCTTTCCCATAACTTTTAAGGTTTACTTTTTATATTTACAAATAGAAGTATAGGAAGTCTTTACAAAAGCAATTGTTTTTCCATCCTCTTGTTTGTTGTGACCTCCGTATGTCTTAAAGGATAAGTCCCCATCAGTCAAAATAATGTATTCCTTTTACTGTACTATAGAAATGAAACAGTTTATTTTTTTTAAGTTTGACATGACTTAAAGCTGATACTGCTTTGATATTTTTAAGTGTTTTCAATTTCTAAGAGCAGATACAAAAGCAGAAGTTAATCTAAAGCTATTTGAAGAGTCAAATCATGCTTAGCTATCCCAGTTCTCAGAAGACCTCTAAGAAATATTTTTTCTTATATTGCCATTTAAATGACAATCATAAAAGTGTGGAATTAGATCTGTGTTCATGTTCCAACTCTACTCACTTGCTTTTCTATGAACTTGGTTTTTTGCTTGTATAATAGACATGATAAACTTATTTTGCAAATTTACTCCTCTTTGGATGGTACCATTCTTAGAAGACTCTGCAGAGGTCTTGCTCTTGTTAGCAGAAGGATTCTGATTCCGGTTCATAAATTAGGGAGGAGACATGGAAAGTGATATAATTTTGAGTTTGTGTTTTACTGTCAGCTTCCTGTTTTTCTTTTCAGGTTGATACAAGCAATACTGGAAGGGTGTTGGCTTCAGATGCTGCTGCATTCCTGAAAAAATCAGGGCTTCCAGCCTTGATTCTCGGAAAGGTAGGATGTGCTTATTATAACTAGATTATAATGAATATGGAGAAGCATAACAGAACTGCAAATAAATTCAGAAGGTTGCAATCAAGAAACATTCAAATTAGAACTGAGTCATAGGAGCAGTTGTAGTAATGGAATGGGGTTGTGGTGTAGTGATTTATCCTTTTGAAAATTAAAGCAATGCCAACTTTTCCTGATGGGATAGCTTTTTCTTTATCCCACATGCTGCAACACTCTAGAGAGCAGCCCTGCACCTTGCCTGGACAGCCCCATTGGTGGAGGTGAGTGAGCTAGCCTCTAAGTTGTGAGCATGGGAGAGTTGTCCCCATTACTCATCTGTCATGTGGCAGCATGGGCTGCAAAGATACTCTTCCCCCACGCCCATCCTCAACCCCGCCCCCACCCATCAACAACTGAGCCAGGTGGGAGAGCTGGCCCTGAGGTCATAAGAGCAGGAGAGCTGTCTCTACCACTTACTCAGAGAGTGACGCCTACACCATGCTTGGACAACACAGTAGAGCTGGTCCTGAAGGTGTAAGTGTGGGAGAAGAGACTCTGAAAATGGGAGAACTGGCCCTGCCTCTTGCTCACCCCTTCTAGGGATGAACTAGCCTGGCAATGCTGGAAAGCTCACTCTGGTGGTGAGGCAAGGGAGCGCCTGCCAGCTCCAATTATCCACCTCATCTGTGATCTGCTGGAGCACATGAAGGGACCTGACCTGCATACCCAAAGCTCTTAAATTTTTATTTTATTTTATTTGATGGGGGAAGTTGCAAGGGCAGAGGGAAGATACAAAGGGACAGGGAAATAAATGGAATAGAGATGTGTGATGTGAAAAACAAAGCATAGCTAAAAAAGAAAGTTTAAAAAAAGAAATTAAGGTAATTTTGAGCATTTTAGAAACATCACTTTTGACTAGGATGAAATGAGAAAGTAATTGTACATTTGTGTATTGTGTTGAGGTGCAGTGCAGAGTAGGAACCTTGCTATCTACTCAGACAGTTGGACCTATCCTTGTTTCCTCAATAAAACTGCCTCTGTTTAATGTACAAAGCAGAGTTAGGGATTGAAAAGAACAGAGGTGGAAGGCCCCTCTCTTGCTAAATTGTTATACATGATATTGATATATAATAAAAGTCTTTAAAAATAATATTAATAGTTTCATAACTCATAGAAAAACTAACTTGGAGATGGAAGTTTCTGTCACTCCTAGTCTCTCAGCTGTTCAGTCCCAAAGAAACACACAGAGGCTTATATTAATTATAAACTGTTTGGCTCAGGCTTATTATTAACTAGCTTTTACAACTTAAATTAGCCCATAATTCTTATCTAAGTTTAGTCACGTGGCTTGGTACCTTTTCTCAGTGAGGCATTCTCATCTTGCTTCCTCTGCTTTTAGCTTATGATTGTGTCTCTGCTTTTCCTTTTCCCAGAATTTTCCTAGTCTGGTCATATGCATATACTTCCTGCCTGGCTAATGGCCAGTCAGTGTTTTATTAAAACAATATGAGTGACAAATCTTTAAAGTGTACAAGAGTGTTATTCCACAGCATTAACTAACCATCCATAGGGGGGAAAATTACCTTAATAAGAATCAAAACCAGGGTAATATGTTTCAGTGGACAACAGTTAAACCCTGGGCTAGTGAAAAGGACATTTGACTAGATCTTGGAACTTGTATTCAATTTTTCCCTCATTCCTTTAATGTTCTTAAGCCAGATTACCTAACCTGGGTCTTCATGTCTTTGTTAAAGAGTTGCACTGAATAATTTCTAATGATTTTTAGATCTGTTTACACAGATCATGAAGTTATAAGTTACAGGGATTTAATTAATTTTTTAAATTATTTTTGTTAAAATATATAGAGATTGGTTCTTTTTTCCTCTTATATTTCAGATTTGGGATTTAGCTGATACAGATGGCAAAGGTGTCCTGAGCAAACAAGTAAGACTGAGAGATTCATCTAAATTTTTTGTGGGTTTGGTCCAATTTGAAGTAAAAAGTAGCAGATTTTTTTATGTTTAAGCTTAAAATTAGTTTTTCAAGACCATGTATATTAACATTGAAAATATTTTTAACTACTGAACATTTAGCTATCTGAATGCTAAAGTTTAGTAACATTGTTTTACTGAAGCTTTTATATAATACCTATATCTCTTACAGACAGACTTTATTCTTAGTATCTTATTAATTGAATTTCTGGAGTATACAAGATCATAAGTAAACATTGATTTTATTAATAAGTGTTATTGTGGATAAACCTTTGAAAGGAGTCTTGGGCTAATCAAACCTAAATTCTTTTCTTTTCTTTTCTTTTTTTTTTTTTTTAAAAAAAAACTGGTCCTTACCTCCAGTCAAGAGAAAGGTTTTTAGTTACATGGGAAAGGGCAAAGCCCGATGAGCACACAGCGAAGGGAAGCTGAGGGAGGAGCATGTTATTTCGTTAGTTTTTAATTTTTGTTTTGTTATTTCTTTTTTTTTAGATTTATTTATTTTTTTATTATGTATACAATACTCTGTTCCCATGTATGCCTGCCTGACAGAAGAGGGCACCAGATCTCATTACAGATGTTTTTGAGCCACCATGTGGTTGCTGGGAATTAAACTCAGGACCTCTGGAAGAGCAACCATTGCTCTTAACTACTGAGCCATCTCTCCAGCCCCATAAACCTAAATTCTTGTGTAGGTTTATTTTTTACATGTCAACCAAAAAGTGGTGCACAGTATGAAAGTACACTCTATAAATATGTGAAAGTGTTTATTGCTGAAGGTATTGAATACCATGTATATAGTTTAATGTTTGGTTTGTTGGAAGTTTGCTATCCTCATACTCTTGTTTGGCACTACTGTGTAAAGCTCATTTTCCTTATGAGCATAGCTAAAACAAGGTCAAAAACAGAAAAGGAATGAGAATAATAAATAATGATAGAATCAAAATACCCAGCCTCTTTTATAGGAAAATTATGTATATGGTTGTTTTGCCTGCATGTATGTGCATGTTTGTGTACCACATATGTGCCAGGTGCCTGCAGGGGTCAGAAGAGGGTTTTGGATCCTCTGGAGCTGGACCTACAGGCAGTTGTAAACTGCATGTGAGTGCTAGGAATCAAACCCATGTACTCTGAAGAGCAGTCAGTGCTTTTAATGATTGAGTCATCGCTCTTGAATACCCAGCCTCTTAATTAGGATTTTAGGATTAGGATTAGATTGTTAGTAGTCCTCATTGGAGGTTCTGGGTAGAAGGGCCAGTTCAAGACACTGAAGACAGGGGCCTTCTGGTATGGTCCACTCAGTTAGCAAATGTTTGTTAAGAACCAACTTTAGAAGTGCAGAGGTGAATGTGACAGATTTAGTTCCTCTTAGTAAATTTGTAGTATAGTAACTTCTTCACTGGTAGTGCTGGATATTTGATGTGGGAGTGTTCTTCTGTATTTTGTATTACTCTTATTGGTTGAATAAAGAGCTGCCTGGCTTATAAGATAGGTCAGCCCTTAGGTGGGCGGAGTAGACAGAACGGAAGTTCTGAGGAGAAGAAGGAAAATGAGCCAGACAACCCGCACCTCTCCCTCCACCTACAACAGTTATTGGATCAGTCTGAGTTGTCTTTGCTACGTCCAGGCTGCTAGATATCTGGGTTTGCCATTGAAGTTTGAGTGTACATTGAAGGCAGTGTTTTGTTTTGACTTTTTGAAGAAAGATTTGTGTTGACTCAACAGTTACAGAAATTTCAGCTCACAGTCTTTAGGTTGCATTGTTTCTGGATCTGTGATGAAGCAGAACTTCAAAGCAGTGAGGCATGGTGTATAAAAGCTTGGTCACCTCCCTGCTGCTGAGAAAGAAGAGAAGTGCTTGGGGTTCCAGTATCTCCTTCAAGGGCTCACCCTCAATAACCTACATCGGCCCCACCTCCTAAAGTGTCTTTACCTCCTGGTAGCACCGTCAAGTACTATGCCCTTAGCATATGAGCTTGATGTGTTTATGGGGCTGGGGTGGAGAATTGAAGACCCAGACTATAGCAGAGGCTTAAAAAACTGTGTGTGTTTAATATATGTGCATGTTCATGTATATGTGCTTGGGTGCACATGTGGAGATGAGAGGACAACATCAGGTGTTGGCCTTCACTTTCCACCTTGGCTAAGGCAGGATTTCTTCGTAATTTTTCAGTTGCATATGCCAGGCTAGCTGACCCATGAGCTTCCGTGGATCCCCTTCCCCACCTCTGATCTAGCCATAGCATGCTAGGATTACAAATGTGTACTGCTACATCCAGCTTTATGTGTATTTTGGGGATTTGAACTTCAGTCCTCTTGCATGCTAAGTACTTTATCCACTGAACCATCTCCCCAGCCCAAAGATAATACTGTACTGAGAATCTGTATGATAAAAATGACCCTTGGTGCTATCCACCTACAGAATAGTTTTATTTCATTGCTCCTAATACATTGCAAGGTAGATAGTATTAGACTGTCCTCCTTTTAGGAAAGAATTTCATTTAAATTGCCTGTGGCATTTCAGTTTTAAGAGCTAGAATTTAACGAATTATTTTACTTCAGAGCTCATCTGCAGTGTGGAATTGGATCTGATTCTTTAAGAGTAGTTGAAGAGGGACTGGAGAAATGGGTCAGAGGTTAAGAGCACTGGCTGCTCTCCCAGAGGTCCTGAGTTCAATTCTTAGCAACTATGTTGTAACTCACAACCATCTATAATGAGATCTGGTGCCCTCTTCTGGCATGAAGGCATATGCAGGCAGAACACTGTATATATGTAATAAATAAATAAGTAAATCTTGTTTTAAAAAAAAGTAGTTGAGGAATACAAGCACTTGAAAGCTTAGTAGAGCAAACAAAACTTTAGCAGAAGAGGCATGGGAAGTCAATGGAAAAGTAGGATTGCTTTATGATGCTGTGAGGGATGAAGAAGAGCTTTGAAGCATCATTTTTTTGCCTAAGCTAAGAAATTTGAGAAGGATGAAGAAGCTAGGAGATTATTTGTGACAGACTTACTGTGAGAGTTGAAGTCTTATGACACAGAAACTTCTTAGGTAAATGAGAAAAAGAGAGAGAGAAAGAATGAGACAGAGAATGAGTGAGACAGGGAGATAGTGAAAGTATGAGACACAGAGAAAGGGAGAGAACAAGACACACAGAGCGTGTGTGTGAGAGAGAGCTGTGTGTGTTGCTAGAAATGAAAACAAGGATTTCTCAAGTATGTGAGACAAATACTCTACCATTAAGTTATATTTTCAGTCCCAAGGGGAGTCTCTTGAAAATCTGCAAGAGGCAAGTATTGAATAAAGCAGATAGCTTGCAAGGTAAGAAAGGGTAAAAGAATAAAAAGAAATAGGTAAGAACAGGTTAGGTGAGAATGGGGCATGGTTAGAGTGAACTGTTGAATCAGTAACAGTCTTGGGATGTTGAAAAACTGGGAAAAAAATACTATTGGAACAAAACACCACCATTCTTGTGTCTATTTTCAAGCCTGTCTAACTGAGAACAACTGAAAAGAAATAAATTGAGTTTCTTTACATGTGTTTACTTAATTAGGCTTGAATTAAGTACAAGGACCTTTGTGGAAGATTTTTAATTTTTGTGTTTGTTTGCTTCTCAAGACAGGGTTTCTCTGTGTATCCCTGGCTGTCCTGGAACTCGCTCTGTAGACCAAGCTGGCCTCAAACTCAGAGAGATCCTCCTGCCTCTGCCTCTGAGTGCTGGGATTAAAGGTGTATGGCATTGCACCTGGATGTAAATATTTTTGTAAATATTTTTAAGTCAAACAGTTAAAATTGTTTTAGATGCTTGTTTTCCAGTTGTTTTACTAGGTCCTCTGGAATAGCAGTGATTGACTCTTATACTACTGATCCAATTTCAAAATTACATGTCCATTTCAAAGATGGCTTTTGGTAACAGTTATTATCTCACTTTAGGCCCCGTACCCAAAGGCCTTTCAGTTAACAGCCAACATTTTTTAGTAAAATTGAATATTCTTTAAAATGTGAATATTCTGTACAGTTTCCACTTTCATATACCATGGTTTATTTATTTTTATTAAAATTATTTTTTGCTAATTATGTTAGAAAAATCATTATACATGTTTCTTTTCTCAATTTTAAAGCAAATGTTTTGAAGCAAATATACTGTTATATTTGTTGGTATATAATACTGTGGAATAATTGTGCATTTTATATTTTCAGATCATAAAGTAGGTATAAAACAAGGTAGATTGGAAGAAAAGCACCTAACATTTATGCTTTTCTTTGTCAGGAATTCTTTATTGCTTTGCGACTTGTGGCATGTGCCCAGAATGGACTGGAAGTTTCCCTGAATAGCTTGAATCTGGCTGTTCCTCCACCAAGATTTGTAAGAAATGATTTTATATGTAAAATTTATTTAATTAGAAAGATTAGGGCTGAGAAGATGGTTCATTGGGTAAAGTGCTTGCCCCTGTAAGCAAGAGAACTAGAGTTCAGATCACTAGAACCCACATTAAAGGCTGGTTATGCATAGTGACCTGCCTGTGATCCCAGAATTCAGGAGGTGAGATGGGATTCTTCAGGGCATAGCTGGCACTAAACTAGTGGAATCAGTAATCTCTGAGTCAGATGAGAGATCCTACCTACAGAAACACACACAGACACAAATTACAGTCATACTTACCAAAAAATTACACCACATGATTTGAAATAAAAAGTAACATACTCACTCTTTCTGCTTTAATCCCTACCACTTAGCTACCTGGCTTTCTTTCTTAGTAACTACTGCTATTACTAGTTATATGTATGTCCTTCAGAGTTATATGTGCATATAAAAATACAAATACGTATTTCTTAATTTTCTAATGGTGGCATTCTATGTATTCTACTCCATACGTTTTAAAATGAATATGTTTTAGAGATATAACATAAGCTTTATTTAGTGTTTGCATGGTATTTCTTTGTTTATGTTTACTATAGTTTATATAAATTCCAATATAGGTACTTAGATTTTTTTAAGGAAAAATGCTGTGACAGATATTAATTTGTTTATGACATATGCAGAAATGTAGTTGTAACATCTCAAAAGTGAAATTGTCTTTAAGAGTTTTTGTATTTTACTTTTACCAGCAGTTGGTCGGCATGTCAACTTCCTTGTGCTTTTGCTCACGTGCTGTTGTCAGATTATAGATCCTTGTCAGCTTGGTGGCAAATGGTGTGTTAGTGTCTAGATTCTCTTTTTAGCTTATAGGTAAGATTGATTAGTTTTTAAGGCAATGAATGGTTTTTATTCTGCTATGGGAATGCTAATTCTAGGCTGCGACTCTTTTTCTTGAGTGATTATTCTTTTTCTTACTGAATTCTAGAGTTTCTTTGAAAATTAACAAGTTAAATCTCCATCCATATCATTTGCAAATACACTCTTTCAATTTGTTGTTTATCTTTTACTGGATTGTGTTTTTACCCCCATGATAAAATTGTTTTATGTAAACAAATTGCAAAGCTAAAACTCATTTTTTCCTTTTTGTATATTTGTTATTTCTTTTGGAAATGTGAGTGTGGATTCAAATTCATTCTACCATGATAGCTACAATATAGAATACAGTGTAATGAATAATTATTCTTTTTCATACCAATTTCAAATGCCACATCAGTGATGGCCTAAATTGCCATATGCATTTTGACGTCTTTCTGGATTTTCCTGTTCTTATTCATTGATTTGTTTATCTGTGTGACAATTTTGCAGTGTTTTGATTATCATTGTTTGGAAAATGTCTTTATATACTATACAGCTTATCAACTTTACCCCCAGCTTTTTCAGAAATTTAATGGCTGTTGTTTTAATTTTAAATTTAAGTTTGGTGCTGCTGGAGCTAAACCTAGGGCCTTGTTCTTCCTGGACAAGTGTTTTATCACTGAGGTATTCCCAACCCCTCTTCTATAAAACTTAATATTTGTTGGTACATAATACTGTGGAATAATTGTGCATTTTATATTTTCAAATCATAAAATAGGTATAAAACAAGGTAGAGTGGAAGAAAAGCATCTAACATTTATGCTTTCCCAGTACCCACATGGTAGCTTACAACTGTCTGTAAGTCAAGTTACGGGGGGTCCAACAAGTCTGGTCTGCACGGGCACCAGACATGTACATGGTACACAGACATAAGTTCAGGCAAAATACCCACACATAAAATAAAATAATAAAGTTAAAAAATTAACTTCAGTTTGAGAATGTCTGTATTTCTCTGTTTAGATGTGACTTACAAGGGTTGTCATAAGTATTTGTTGCCTAGGTATAATACTGAGATTTTTCAAATGTATTTACATGTCTCTTGAGCCAGATAAAATAATAACTTGAATGTGCTACCATTAGGTATTGTGGTAATAAGTTTATTTTTTGGGTCTACTTTCCTTAATTAATATTGGGAACAAGGTTTTATTTCAGTAGACAATAGATGAAGGTCTAATTAAAGTAAAGTAATGTTGATAACCAGCATTTTGCACAAACACATTTAAATGGAAAAACACATTTTCTTCATTGATTCCTGGTATGAGGACTTCAACAGTTCATTGTTCTCCTTATTTCCTAGCATGACTCCAGTAGTCCTTTGCTGACCAGTAGGACTTCAGCAGCTGAGCTCCCTTGGGCTGTAAAGGTAAACAAGTTTCTTGCATCTCTTTTTCTTCCTACTTTTAAATGCTTTCCTCCCTGTCCTCAAAATACATTGTTCTGCATTGGACTTTTCATATTCATGTTCAAAAGTGTAGGGAAAACACTGAGATGGAAAATGTTGAGTTGTACCTTAGCTCTGTTAGCCATTTTGTGACAATTTTTTTAAAAAACATTTTATTTCTTTGAATTGAAAGATGGAATGTCATTGCCAATGTCTTCTGAGAAAGTACTTTCTTGCTGTAGGTCTGGTTGAGTGAGTGGACCAAGTGCTCCTCACAGCATTCTGTCTCTGAAATTGTGAGTCTAACCTGACAGAAAAGCAAAGATGGTCTTCCTTAGTAGAGACACTTTGAAATTACTTAATATATTTTGATAAAAATGGTTTTTAAAAATGTTTTCTTAAAAGTTTGTTATTTGAGTATTTCATTCTTATATGTGCAATTAAATCCTTTTCATGATTGTTTAACTTGTCATCTTTTTTTTCATATTGTAGTCTGAAGACAAAGCCAAATATGATGTAATTTTTGATAGTTTAAGCCCAGTGGATGGATTTTTGTCTGGTGATAAAGTGAAACCAGTATTGCTCAACTCTAAGTTACCTGTGGAAATCCTTGGAAGAGTAAGATAGCAAACTTTAAATGTAATTTGTTTGTTTTGAAATAGTCTTAATGTGCAGCTCAGGCTGGTCTGGAGCTCACGGACCTCTCGCCTCAGCCTCATGAGTGCTGGAATCATAGTATTGTGCTAGATGCAGTTATTATACATTTTAATTTTACACATAACAGGAGCACTAATAACTAATAACAATATGATAACAATAATACAATAAAAGATATACAGGTCTTTTAAAAGCTGTGTTAATACAGGATTTTTTAATATTTTTAACATGTATATTATTTTCACATTTCTGGTTTTTAGTTTTCCCTGCAAAATATGAATAGTTGGCATTAATTACATATGTATACTTGAATGATCTAGTTGATGAATTTTCTCTGTGTGTTTGCACATGTGTATACATGTGGAAGCCCCAGGTGTTGCTCTTCAGGAACTGATGTGTTTTCTTACCTTAGTTTTTGTTTTGTTTTGTTTTTGAGGCATGTTCTTTCCTTATCCTGGAGCTCTGCCACTCCGGACCTGGGGGTTACAATCTAACACCTAGACACTTTTTTTTTTTCAAGATTTATTTTATGGCTGGGCCTTTAATCCCAGCACTTGGGAGGCAGAGGCAGGTGGATCTCTGTGAATTCGAGACCAGACTGGTCTACAAGAGCTAGTTCCAGGACTGACTCCAAAGCTACAGAGAAACCCTGTCTCGAAAAACCAAAAAAAAAAAAAGATTTATTTTATGTTCTTGAATGTTTTGCCTCAATGTATGTATGTACACCATGTGTGTGCCTGGTGCTCATAAGAGTTAGAAGAGGCCATTGGACCCCCTGGAACCGGCATTACAGATGGTTGTGAAGCCTCTATGTGGGTGCTGGGAACTGAACTTGGCTGCTCTACAAGAGCAGCAAATGCATTTATTTGCTGAGCCATCCCTCCAGCTCTCACACCAACCTTTTTATGTGGGCCTGGGATTTGAACTAAGGCCCTGGCCCTCATGCTTGCATGGAAAGTACTTGATTATTAACTGAGTTACCTCCCCTGCCCATGTAGTTAAATATGCAGTTCAGTAATGTTAAGTATAGTGACATTTCCATATAGCTACCATCACCATCATCTCCATGGCTTTTTTTCAACTGATAAGATTAAAGTTCTATCTTTAGTATCTTCAGAAATTATTTTTTCTTTATTTAATTTGTATGTGTTTGCCCTTAGTTCCATACCTTTATTCTTAGCTCTTTTTCTCCACTGTTCTTCAATATCTTATCTGATGAAATCATGGATTCTAACTTGAATTTCCTGCTCCTACATAGATCTTTTTTCCTAAATGTTTTTAAGACTTTTAATTCTTTGACTTTGTTAATAAGTGTTTGATTTTACTAAAAAGTCAATTTTGCATTTGCTAATTATTTGCCTCTTTTTTGTTGCATACAGGCTTTTGAGAAATGCTAAAATAAGTTCATGATCACTAGTTTTGTCTGTTTCTCCCTATTCCTTGCCACTTTTGTGCTCTTTCCAAAGTAATTTTTTTTTCTTTATTTGATGTTTTAAACTGCAACCACTCTCTATAAGCCCCCAGCTCTTTTGTCAAATCTTGCCTGCCCTGCTTTCTTAAGTAACTTTGGGAAAATCCTTAGAAAAATTGTGTGTTGGTTTTCAAATCTTTAAATTGAGTATAATTTTTAGTTGATAGGCTTCCAAGCAGTAAATGTGATAGTGTATGTTCTTAATACAGTGCATTTACAAACTCTGTTAGAGAATGTTAGATGCTATAGTGGTGATGGTGGTGACTACCATCACACTGTCACACTGCCAGAAATACTTGTGCTGCCCCTGGGTCAGTAAGTCCTCTTTTTTTTTTTTTTTTTTTTTGAGACAGGGTTTCTCTGTGTACCCTAGGCTAGCCTGGATCTCTTCTTTGTAGACAGACCAGGCTAACCTTGAACTCAGATCTACCATGTCTGGAAAACACTGATTTTTTTTTTAAAGCTTTTTTTCTAGTATTATTTCCATTCTTTTTTCTATTGTGTGGTCAGTGTGAGATTCCTAAACTTTGAATATTATTATTTTATTTCTCTAAACTAACCTTTTAGCAACTTCTCATTGCAATTAAGACAAAGTTCAGATTCCTTTTAAGGCACTTAATGACTAGGCACTCTCATATTCCACTAGTATACTTTCTCTTCCTGTCCCTAAGTAGAACATAAAATAAAAGAGCACTAATTGTTCTTACTTCTCTTTTTTAAGGTTTGGGAGTTGAGCGATATTGACCATGATGGAAAGCTTGACAGAGATGAATTTGCAGTTGTAAGTAACCAAATGTTCTTAAAATGTAAAGGGTCTTCATTTTATCTCCCACCCATACCTTCCAACATTTGATTAAAACAGGGCTTGAACTTACAAGCTTCCTACCCCAGACTCTGAGTATTTTAAATTATAGTGTGTGTCACCTGCCCCGGGAAGCATTTCCTGTTTTAATTTATCCTTAGTAGTATGCTCATCAGATTGTAGTTATTAATCTCTTTAGGATTTATAGGTAAGTACAATTTTTAATGAAAAAGAGGATGCGTATGGTTTACTGTCATTTTTTTGTACATCGTTTGCCGTACTTAGGAAATATACTTGGTTAATAGATTGTAAAGATGATGGTGTGGTAATTTGGGGGGTCTTAAATTACTTCAGTCTTCTTAAATTACTTCAATTTTGTTTCAACTATATCTCCTAACCTCATTATTTTATTAAAAGGAAACATGAACAACAATTTAGTTTCATTTTAACTGATGGGGCAGGAACATTTTGGCATCTTCCCTTATTTTAAAGATCTTTCTATTTTAGTAGTTAGGTAGTTAATGTCAGATATGGTATTTATTGTTCCCTTAAAGTTAGATGAAACTTTAATAGGCATTGGGAAATGGTTCAGTTGTTAAAAGTGCTTGCAGTTCAAGCTCATGAACTCATGTGCACCTGAGTTCAATTTCTAGAACCTAAGTTTCTGCCTTTCAGTTTGCCAGACTTGCACAGATAGTGTCTTGACCATTTGAGTTATCTCACTGCTCTAGCCCCGCCCCCTTTTTTTGTAACTCTGATTAGCCCTGTCAGGTCTTACATTCACTATATATCCAAGGATGACCTTTGTCAAATTTAGAAACCTACATTGGTCAATTACTTTTAAACTCCACATTTTCTTTTGATTTCACCACTTTAAAACTTTGTGGTCTAAGATCTGCTCTTTAGTATTCTACTGCATTTAGTTGCTGTATCTTTTCAGTCTCTTGAGTCTTTGGCAGTTTGTCATTTTTGTCTTATTCTTATGACCTTGACTTTTTTTTTTCAAAGGAGTACTGGCCTAATAGCATGTAGAATATCTTCCAGTTTAGATTTGTCTAGAGACAAAATGAATTTATTCAAGTATCAGGGATATATTCTGTCATGGAGATTGATTAAGATAGCACTTGTAAGATTTCTTCCCAGAAAAGTAACTTAAGGTTTTTCTCTTTTTTTGTTCCTGTAAAGTAAAGGTGATACCATTTTTGCTTGACTGCCTTTGTATCATGTTTTCTCTTCCTCTTTCCAAGTGTTAATATTTTCTGTCACTAGTATTTATTGGGTTCTTACTTTGTGAGGAACAAGTGGCACTAGAAGATCTAAGAGGGAACTATACTTGTATATGCTAGCATCTATCACATACTTTTTGTTGTTGTTTGTCAGGACAGGGTTTTTCTATGTAACAGCTCTGACTGTCCTGGAGCTTACTCTGTAGACCAGGCTGGCCACTGCCTCCTGAGTGTAGCCACTGCCATCCATCTCATCACATGCTCGTTACTAGTGTGTGTGTGTGTGTGTGTGTGTGTGTGTGTGTGTGTGTGTTTCTTTGAAATGAACACAGGGTCTTACATATGCTAAGCAGCGCTCTGCTGCTGAGCTACACCTCAAGCCCTGAAATTAACTTTTTCTCATGTGCTGTTCTCTTGTGTTATGAAAGTGACGGCTATTTTCCCCTTTGTGTTTTTAGCCTGGTGGTCAGATATTTTTCAGTAAATGTTCCATTAAACTAAAGTGGTGAAGGAAACTTATTTACTTGGAAAACACAAAAAGTGTTTTCATCCCTTATAGCAGCTATTGGTTGCCACCTGCTTCAATAGGTCAGTGAGCAAGTAAAACTCTAAGAAAACTCCTAAAAGTATAGTTGCCCATCAGTAATACCCAGAAGCCCTTGGACCAAACCTCCAGCCTTGCTCCTGCAGACCTTCTATGCCAGAAGCTGGTCAGGCTCTGTATTTTAAAAGGCCTTCAGAGCTCATGGTGCTGCTTAATCCCAGCACTCCAGAGGCAGTGGTAAGTGGTAGGCAGATCTGTGTGAGTTTGAGGCCAGCCTGGTCTACAGACCTTGGACAGCCAGAGCTACACAGAGAAACTTGGTCTTGAAAAACAAGAAACGAAACAAAGCAAGCCCCTCAGGTTGATCTGACATCCACTGAAAGTTAATGTTGCTTAAAACACAAAGAGAAAAACACTGTGAAAGAAAGTCAGTTGATAGTAATCCCAACTGAATCTTTTCTTTCCATGGCACTCTATGTAAAGTTTAGGTCTGTTTGCGGTGATTTTATTTTTAAATAAGAAGTATCCTAAAACTTTTTACTTTAGCGTCTCTCTATGTAACTGTATTCATATTCACCTAGTATATACCAGCTTGAAAGCTAACATTTCTCTTCCCTCACCCCACATGCACACATGGGGCAGGTGGTGTTGGGAGGGCATCATTTGATCTGGTTGCTGTTTTTGTTTCAGTTGTAGACTTTGTATAGGATAAAGTACAATGTAATAAGAAAACAGATCATAGTCCAGCAGTACTAAAATTACTCTGTTCACTTTTGAACAAAATTTAGTGAACAAATTTGGCATTGGTTTTCTTGGGGAAACTATTTTCAAGACACATAAAATTAAGAACTTTAACTCCCAGAAAAAAAAAAAAAAGTGTTGTCTCTTGGCAGCAGATGGCAAGCATTGCTTTTGTTGTTTTTGTTCAGTTTCCACTTTTCCAGGAAATGATTTCCATCTGCAGCAAGAAAAATGCTGACCTTTATATGCTTGCGGGTCACTTGTCACATGCAAAGTGCCAATCTGATACTACATACATTGTCAGCTTGTCTGAAAAGGATGTGTTAGGCAGATTGTTTTCTTTTTGGAGCTTCAGGTTTTTGGAGACATAGTGTTCTTTTTTTTTAAAACTGACACTGAATTCTTGTTAGTTGGCTCATCGCTGCAGAAGGCTTGGTTCGGATCAAATGGTTAGGTGCTACCCTGGATACACAACACCAGAATCACTGGAAACTTGTTAGAAATGCAGATTCTTTGGCCCAGTACCAGCTTTACTGAGTTCAGAGTTCCAATTATAGAGCTACCAAGCCGTCCAGGCATTTCTGGTGCCCACTATAATCTGGGTCCATGGGTCAGGTTTAGTTTTTCTAATTATAAAGGAAAGAGTGCTGTTAATGATGATTAAAGCATAATCAATCAAGAATGCTGTAGCTAAGATGACCTGGTTTGTATCATATACTTTTATATATGTATATAAACATTTTAAAAATTACTTTTTTAAGACAGACTAGTATAATCTGGGGTGGCCTCAAACTCAATCCTTTGCTCCCCAGTTTTGAGTACTGGGGTTATAGGAATGTGAAATGATGCTTGGTTTAGTGTATACTGTAGCCTATGAATTCTTTAAAATATTGTATTAGGAAGTTAGCATTTCTGGACCTCAATTTCTTGATTTATAAAATATTAGCCATTATAGAAATTATGGATCACATTTGTATTTTGTACTCAGTGAATATTGATTTGAAAACAACTCAAACTTAGGAGTTAAGATAGGAGCTCAAAGCAAGTTTACTTTTGAGAGTTAGGATTTTCTTTCTTCATTGTTGTCTTTTCTGGTTGCTAGTTGTTTTTTTTTTTTTTTTTTGCTTGCTTGCTTTGCTTTGTTTTGTTTTGTTTGAGATAGGCTTGCTCTATATAACAGTTCTGAGGTCCTGGAACTCACTCCGTAGATCAGGCTAGCTCTGAACTCTTTCCCCACAGTTTATTTGCCAAGTACATTGTGGAACTTAGGATTCTTGCCAGCTAGGCAAAATGTTAACCCACTTTTTTTTTTTTTTTTTTTAAGACAGGGTTTCTCTGTACCTTTGGAGCCTGTCCTGGAACTAGCTCTTGTAGACCAGGCTGGCCTCGAACTCACAGAGATCCGCCAACCACTGCCTCCCGAGTGCTGAGATTAAAGGTGGCGTACACCACCACCACCCGGTAACTCACTATAATATTAACCTGTAGTTTTAGTTTAAGAGTAAAATTAAGCATGATTTTTATTTTCTATTTTTTTTAATATTTATTTATTTATTATGTATACAATATTCTGTGTGTGTGTATGTCTGCAGGACAGAAGAGGGCACAAGACCTCATTACAGATGGTTGTAAGCCACCATGTGGTTGCCGGGAACTGAACTCAGGACCTTTGGAAGAGCAGGCAATGCTCTTAACCACTGAGCCATCACTCCAGTCCCAAGCATGACTTTTATATACTAAAAGATGGGCCATTTGTGGTGTCCCTCCCCCCCCTTTTTTTGTAAATTGTCTGTTCATAGTTTTTGTTCATCTTTAATTGAAATTAAATTATTAATTTCTAGGAAAATTTTGTATATTAGATTATTTCTTTATAGATAGCATTTTTAATTTAAATCCTCATTCTTTGTTGTTATAAGAACTTCAATTGAAGGGTGTGCCTCTAAGTTTTTATGACTGAGTATTTCTTCTTAAGAATGTTTTAGCCTTGAGTTCTTACTTTTTCTTCCTCTTTTCTTTTGTTTCTTCTTCTTTTTCTTCTATTTTCATACTTAATTTTACTTTTTAAAAAGATTTGAGAAACAAGGCCATGGTAAGTGAATTTTATGATAACTTAAAAATATGTCTGATTCTGTTTTGTTTATCTTCAAGGCCATGTTTTTGGTATATTGTGCACTGGAGAAAGAACCTGTGCCAATGTCCTTGCCTCCAGCCTTGGTTCCACCTTCTAAGAGAAAAACGGTCAGTATATCAGGCTCCATGTGGTTGATTCCCCTCTTCAGCAGCCAAGGAATCTTACCACTCCTTACCACCTGTAGGCATTTTACCTACCAAAGCACCGTTAAGACAGGTAGAAAAATTTGTCAGTGTTAAAGGATTTTACTTTAACAAAGTGCATGAATGTGATTGCTAAAATTAGAAGGAGCAAAGATGCTGCACTTGCTCTAGTTGAGCCTGCATAACGTGATGCCACAGAGGAGGCAGATGCTCCTTATGTCCTGTGGGTGTTTGATCTATAGAGATTAAAGATGGAGATAGAAGATACTGTGTGCTAATATGCATGCTCTCCCTGTCATAATAATCATTTTTAATCTGTAGTTAACTCTTGATTCTTTAGATCACATTACTAATTCTGACTGATTCTTGCTTCCTTTGACCTATCTTTGGTCAGATTGTGTAATAGCAACTATAATGACAGCCTGTACAAGCTCAGCTCTGGACAAAAGAAATGAAGCTTGGGAAGTATCTAGATTATTTGTTTATGTAGGCTTTCCCAGATATCACTGTTAGTATGGAAATTTATAGGCCAGGGCTTAATTGTGCTTGAGTTTACTGGTTTCTTAAAAAAAAAAAATGTTAAATTGGCACCTGTAAATGTCCTAACTGATGTGTAATTTTGTTGCCTTCTCTTTATACTTTTTGGTTGAGTGTAGGAATCAGTGCACTGACATCAGGTTATTTGGGTGTATTTGTTCAGATTGGTGACAGATATACTTATGGTTTGAAGAAATACTATTTCAAAGTTGGTTTCATTTTGACAGAAACTTCTCTTCCCTCTCCAGTGGGTTGTATCCCCTGCAGAAAAGGCTAAATATGATGAAATTTTCCTGAAAACGGATAAGGATATGGATGGATATGTGTCTGGTCAAGAGGTTCGTGAAACCTTCCTGAAAACAGGTTTACCTTCTGCCTTACTAGCTCACATCTGGTAAGACTTTATTTTAATAGTTTTTAAAAAGTGTGTGTGTGTGTGTGTAGTTTTATATCAAGTTATATCTAGTTTTTATACTTTTTTTCTAAATTTTAAGAACAGGTTAGTATTTGTTTTATTTTTTATAGAGAAAATTCAAATATGAAGAATTATTGGAGTGGTATTAAAAAAACAGGTGGAGCATTTTATTTTTTTATACCAATTAAAAACTCTTAGAATGTTCTTACGAAAACTCAGATATCTGAAATTTAAACAGTTTAATAAGTAATACCTTTAGGGGCTGGAGATAAGCTCAGTTGGTAGAGTTCCTAACTAGCATACAGGAGGGCATGGATTGATCCCTTGTGTTACGTGAATTGGGTATGGTGGCATACACCTGCAATCCCAGTACTCATGGAGTGCAAGATCAACCTGGAATAATGAGACCATGTCTAAAAAAAAAAATCGTTTTCATTTTGCTTTAGAGCTGAATAGTATTCCATTTTTTTTGTTTTTTATTGTTAAAAGAAAAATTTACATTTACTCCCCTTGTCCCGGGCCCTCCCACTCCCCCACTACCCCTCCACCCTCCCCCTACTTCCCTGATATGGGGCAGGATACCCTGCCCTTTGGAAAGCCCAAGGCCCTCCCCACTCCATCTCGGCCTAAGAAGGTGTGCATCCATATAGAATAGGTTCCCAAAAGGCCAATACATGCAGAAGAGATAGGTCCCTCTGCCAATATCATTGGCTTATCTGTCAGTCCCCATTGGCAGCCACATTCAGAGAGTCCAGTTTGGTCATATGCTCCTTCAGTCCTGGTCCAGCTGGACTTGATGAGCTCCCAATAGATCAAGCACACTGTCTCAGTTGGTGGGCCAGTCCCTTACGGTCCTGACTTCCTTGCTCATCTTCTCCCTCCTTCTGCTCTTCCACTGGCCCTTGGTAACTCAGTCCCATCCTCTGATGTGAATGTGGGTCTCTGGCTCTATCTCCATCCATCATGCGAAATTTCTATGGTGATGATCAAGATATTCATCAATGTAACTATGGGGAAAAGTCATTTCAGGCACCCTCTCATCTGCTGCCCAAGTACCTAGTTGGGGACATCCCTGTGAACACCTGGGATCCCCTCTAGAGACAAGTCTCTTGCCAATCATAAAATGACTCCCTTCATGTAGATACCTTATTCCTTTCTCCAATATCCACCCTTCCTCCCACTCTACCCTCCACCACTCCCAGGCTCTCCCCAGTTCTTCCTTCTCCCTTCTACCCCCCTCCCTTTTGCCAACCCCCACCTCCAACCCCTACCTCCACCCCCATCCCCACCCCATCCCCACACCCATGCTTCCAACTTTGCCTGGCGATCTTGTTTGCTTCTGAAATCCAGGAGGATCTATATATGTTTTTCTTTGGGTTCACCATGCTATTTTTTAATATATACAGATTTTTGTTAGCCACTTATCTATTGATGGAGGTCTGTTGATATCATTTCATTCCTATAGAGAATAGAGCAGCAATAAACAGGGATGCAAATACCTTTGCAGGAAAGTAAATGTGTCATATTCAGGTTACTTGGAAGGCAGAAAAATTCTGTGTGTTCTTTTTGTGAGTCCTTGCCTGTACCTTACACATGTAGGAGTAGTAAGTATCACAGGTAATAGGTGAACAAGAACGGGTGATGAGGAAGGATGGAGTGCAGGTAAAGAATACATGAGTCAGCCAGGCGGTGGTGGCGCATGCCTTTAATCCCAGCACTCGGGAGGCAGAAGCAGGGCAGATCTCTGTGAGTTTGAGGCCCGCCTAGTCTACAAGAGCTAGTTCCAGGACAGGCTCCAAAGACACAGAAAAATCCTGTCTTGAAAAACGAAAAAAAAAAATTTTAAAATATATGAGTCATGAAAGAGGGTATAAAACTTATGTTTCTAGTTTTAACTCTACCATGGATTTTTAATTTTTTTTGTGCATAAACATGTAAGCAAAATCCTATAGCTTCAGAATGGCTGTATATATTCATGATTTGAATATGTTCATTGAGGTGTATAGACTTTTGGTCTAGGCAGTTGCTTGTTTGAATGGCTACATTAGTCTGTGTGGGGTTTGTTTGTAACATTTGTACAGGTTAGTGGGTTTTTTTAATTAAAAAATAAACAGTGGTGTACATGTCTAATCCTGTAAGATGTATACATTTGTATGATACTTGTTCATTGGTAATGAATTTCATAGTACATATGATAATGCATATGAAATTGCTTTGTTTTGTGCCTGCCACCACCCTGGCTAACTATGCCAGATGTTTTCTTAAGGTTTTTAAGAAGCAACAAACACAAAAAGTTGCAAAGAGAAACTTAGGAGAGAGCAGAGCATAGTAGGTCTGAGTATTCAGACTGGAAAAGATTAAGCTTGCATAGCTGAATCTACAGCCTTTGAGTGCCTAGGCTAAGTACATAGAACAAAGGTAACTGTCACAAATGGGTTTGGTGCTTTGCTCAGGCTTTAAGCATGCATTGCCTTCCTTATGGTACCTCACAAAAGGGGTTTCTTTACTTATAGATGAAGAAACTAAGATTGAGATCTCAAAAAATTTTGTTCCAGGTTATAAGGACTTAAGATAAAAGCTGGAATCCACATTCGGCTTGATACCGTGTCTTTTTGTCAACTACCCTGATTATTCAGTCTTTTTGTCAGGCTACACTGGCTTTCAGAGAATTAAACATTTAGAAAGCTGAATTTTAAAAAGAAGAAAAAAAGGCAAATATAATGAAACATTTGTTCTCTTTCTTCAATTGACAGATTTTACTGTGTTTTCTGGTAAAATTTATTATTTGACAATTTTGTATGTATGTAATATGTTTTGGTCATTCACATACTCCATTACCATCTTGTATCACCATTCCACATTCTGGAGCTCTTCTTTACAATATATCTCTTTGCAACTTTTATGTTTATGTTTGTTTTCTAATAACCTCCTGAGCTTAATTAGGGTTGCTTGCATATACATGGATGTAGGATTATTTACTGGATCATGTACAACTTGCCAGTGACTACTTCACTGAAGAAAAATGACTTCCCTTCCCCTGCAGCCATTAACTACCCCAGGCAAAGGGCTGGGCCTCTTGTGCCCCTCTCCTAGCCGTGCTGCAGTGCTGATGGGCTCAGCCTTAGCCGGGTGGCCACTGCTGCTGTGTTTGTGAATGCAGCAGCTGTGTCATGTTCAGAAGACAGCATTCCCAGCACCCTTTCCATCTTCCTGCTCATATGTTCTTTTTACTTTCTCTGAGCACTGGGATTTTTGTTTTTTTGTTTGTTTGTTTGTTTTTATGACAGCCCTGGCTGTCCTGGATCTTGCTCTATAGACCAGGTTGGCCTCAGACTCAGAGATTCACCTGCCTCTGCTTCCCAAGTGCTGGGACTAAAGGTGTGCTTCACTACTGCCTGGTTTCTTTTTTAGCATCTTAATGTGGTCTACTTAATTAACTTTTTTATGTGAGTTTTGAGCAGCCTGTGATCTGTCTTTTTCAGTTCAGCTAATTATTTTTAAAACATTAAAATCATATTTTTTTCTTCTGGGTTTTGGGAGTAATAATTTTAGCACTTATGCACTGTTCATTTTGTCTATTTGTATAGGGCACTATGTGACACAAAGAACTGTGGGAAGCTTTCAAAAGACCAATTTGCCTTGGCTTTTCACTTAATCAATCAAAAGTTAATAAAGGGCATTGATCCTCCACATATTCTCACTCCTGAGATGATTCCACCATCAGACAGGTCAAGTTTACAAAAGGTAAGAAAACTTTAAAGAAGACCTGCATGCCTGATAGAAAGGAACCAATGCTGTGTCTAGTCACAAACGTGGAGGGGCACAGCACTCCCTGTTGGTTTAGTGTATCTGTGAGCATGTTCACAGACCTTATATAGCCGTTATATAGCATCCTTGAACTGCCAACCCCACTATTCATTACACATATAACTGCTGTACTTTATTATATTAAATTGAAGTTGTTTTTTTTTTTTTTTGAAACAGGGTCTCATATAGCCCAACCTGGCATTGAACACTGTATAGCTGAGAATTACTTTGAACTTCTGATCCTTTCTTCTTTCACTTCCCAAATGCTAGGATTATAAGCGTGCACCATGGCTAGTCAGTTTTATGAAAAACTAAAGAAGGAAGGAAGAAAATGTTAGCTGTAATAATTGTTACATTTCTCTTACAGAAAACAATAAAAATTTGGAAGCAAAATCTAGAAGATAGTGATTGCTTGCTTAGTATCAATTTTACATCAAAATAGCCTTCAAGAAAAATTGTATGTTGAGGAAAATCTGTATGCATTTCTTTGCCATAGGATGAGTGTTCATTCTTAAGTATATATCTGAGCTTCATATCTAAATATTTAGAAGTTAGTTGGATTTCTGGTCAGCAGTGGAAATTTTCAAAACATTTTCATTTTAACCATGTTGTACTTTGAATTTTTCTTCCTTGTCTACAAGCTCTTTTTAATATAGCACATTTACAATATCCTGGTCTGTAATAGACCCTTGAAAAGACTTATATGATGGGTTTAGTTACTTTTCAAACCAAATAACCAGGTGTTGTTTGACCCTGTAGTCTCAACTCCTGGGAAGGCTTAGGCTAAAGAATTCTTTTTGTTTGTTTGTTTTCGAGACAGGATTTCTTCTGTAGCTTTGGAGCCTATCCTGGAACTAGCTCTCGTAGACCAGGCTGTCCTCAAACTCATAGAGATCTGCCTGCCTCTGCCTCCCGAGTGCTGGGATTAAAGGTGTGTGCCACCACCGCCCGGCTAAAGAATTATTGAATCCAGAAGTTCAAGGCTACCCTGGGCAGTGCCAGGAGACCTCATCTAAAAAGACCCAAACAAAATAAAACATCTCACCCAAACTTTCCATCTTTAAATCTTTTCTCACTTGTGTCATAAATACTGCTGTGGTGATATCTCAGGGTTGTCAAATGTGTGTTATTAAGAACTGACTTTCAAGTACCAATAAAATGTTTTGATTTTGCATTAATTTTGTAAGATAGTTAAAAATTCCATTTTAGCCTAACAGAAGTCAAAAATGGACTTTTCCCCCCAAATAAAGTAAATGGAATTCACTACTGCCAGGTCCTGAGAATTAGTTATATGAATGAGGTTTTGTACTTTGTTAGTGTTTTTAGACTCTTGGATGTGTGACACGAACTCACTAAGTTGTGGAGCAACTGAAAGTGATGCTGCACAGAAAGATGTAGGGTACAGATTTATACCTACGCATTCTGTCTGTTCTGTATCTCAACAGTGTAACACTGTAGACATTTATTTAGGGTTTTTATTTCTGAATTTTTAATTTATAATGACTAAAACTTTCATCAACTCTTAATTTTCAAGAGAACATAAATTACTGAATCAATTTTGTTTGTTCATGGAATCTATATGCTAGTAGACACTTGAGATTTTATCTGTTAACATAGTTTGTAACATAGTTTGTAGACTTCTCAGAAGACCATTTACTAGAGCATGCTAAGGTATGCTTATTTCTTGGTGCCAGATTCATTGAAATATTTTATAACTGTTAGTCTTGACATTTTATAACTGTTGCCTTCTCTATTAATCAAAATATTAAAATTTGTGCTGGCTTTCAAATAATCTCTTCTCATCTATTTTTTTTTTATTTTATTTAAAGGAACTGTATTTTTTTTTTTTTTGTAGCTTCAACTAAACTGTTTTGAATGTTGCTTTCCTCCTCTCTGTGTTTTTTCTAGTTTGGACTGTTTTTTCCATTCTGCCGCACTCTGCTTTCGCCTTTCTTGTACTGTCAGTTTCTTAACTCCCCTCTCTCTCAAGGTTAGAGCTTTATTTTATGCTGTCTTTGTTGTATTTTGGCATTACAGTTTTTTATTTACACTGTATATTTTGAAATTAGAGTGTTTTTATGCAGAAAAGTTGATAAACAGTGAAAACGGTTGATCAGCATGCTTTTGTCATGTGTCATTTGATACTTACATACACTGTGGCTTGACTTCCCTGGACTTCTCAATCCACTTAAAATCACTAAGGTGAGGCTTTGATGAAATGCACAAAACAACATGAGAGAAAATATTTGTAAGGGTGCATGTGGGGCCAGAGATGCTCAGCAGTTAAAAGCAGTGACTGCTCTTCCAGAGGATCCAGGTTTGGTTCCCCACACTCACGTGGTGGCTAAACATTGGTTGCAACTCCAGTTCCCAGGGAGCTGCTGGAGCTGACACCCTCTTCTGGGTTCCATCAGTACTGTTTGTGCTTGATACACTTACACACATATAAGCAAAACACTCAGACACATACAAATTAGAAAGGGAGTGTACTGAGAGGAGAGGTGCCTTAGCAGTTAAGAACGCTGCCTGTGGGCTGGAGAGATGGCTCAGAGGTAAAGAACACTGGCTGCTCTTCCTCAGTTCAGTTCCCAGCAACCACATGGTGGCTTACAACCATCTGTAATAAGATCTGGTGTCCTCTTCTGTACTGCAGGATACATGCAGGAGGAACCCTGTATACATAATAAATAAAAATCTTTTTTTAAAAAAAAAAAGAACACTGGCTGCTTTTCCAGAATACCTGAGTTTGATTCCCCACTCACAGGTGTGGCAGCTTACAACCGTCTATAACTCCAGTTCTGTGGGATCCAAAGCCCTTTTCTAGTCCCCACAGGTAGCAAACGCACATTTGTAAGCAAATACACAGACTTGTAAGCAAGCAAACACCCATACACATATAAAATAATTCAAAATTGAATAAATGAATAAAATAATTTTTAAAGATGGGCATGCTACGATTTTTCTTTGTGTACCCTTCATGTACTATAAATAATTTTAGTTGAACTTTCCCATATTTGCTTGCATGCCATTTTAATCATATAAAGCTATTACCTTCTAACTTGTTTGAGGCTAAACTAATTTATTTAACTTAATCTTCTTGCTTATTGGTGTTTTAATAGCAAAGGCTGCAAAATGTGACCCACTTTTTAAGAGGAGATATGGAAGCCATGTGTTTCCTGGTATACTTGCACCTCTGATAAAACTCTTCTCAGTAGAATTTAAGTGATAGAAGTTACTCTTGGTAATGAATATGAGATCAAGTTCTATTTTTTTTTTCATTTTTTTTCACCTGCCTGGATATCTGACTCAACCTAACCCACAGGTCAAGTTTAGATAAAACTAAAACTTAGTGAATAACTGTCTCCTGCAGAAATCTGCTTTAAGATTCTTAATTTAATATGACTTCAGTAATGGTCTTTATATTAATGGAGCTTAATAAGACAGTTAAGTATTTGAGAATCATGGCAGTGTGCACCTGTAACCTCAGCACTCCAGAGACTGAGGCCAGAAGGTTCACAGTAAATTTAAGGCTAGCCTAGGCTACATAGTGAGCTCAAGAGTAGCCTAGGCTACATAGGTGAGTGCTGTCTCAACTGCCCCTCCAAAAGAAGTATATTTGATGTAAAGTTGTAATTAATATAAAATTTGAAGTTTTAATTAATTGAATCTTTATAAATGAGTTTTAATGCTAATAGTCAAAACAACTCAGTATTAGCAGGCAATGTGATATAGAAAAAGTAGAAGGAATTGTCAAATTTTATTAACCTGTTTGCTAAGTTTACTTTTAGCACAATGTTTTCTAAGTTACTTTGTCATTCAAATGCCAAAGGTTATGTTATAAAATGACAGTTGTATTTAATCAGAAGATTTTTTTATCAAATTAATAGGTCCAACCTTGAGCAGTCCCTTGATCTGTTTCTCAGATCTAAATTTAGTTAATACTCACTTCCCAATGATTCACTTTTCAGATTACTTTTGAGAACTAATTGATAGGCTCAGCAGCGCCTAGTAAATTTTAATGATTGTGTAAGGGTGAAGAATAGAATATTATGCAACAGTTAGATCTTTTCTGCTGTGTGCATGGTGACACATGAAAGTCACAGCATTAGTATTAATAACTCAGTTTTATGTTCTAATAAGGCCACTAATATATCTTAGGTCTCACACAGTCAGGTTTTAGTTTTACTATTTCCAAAAACTGATGATTCTGTTACTTGTTAATCTGATTGTAATGGTGTGTATAAGTTGGGTTTTTAAAGGAGCAGTTATCCTCTTGTTCTGACTTTAGAAAGCAAACCGGACATCAGTGGCAGTTCAAAAAAGAAAAAGTTACTTCATTCGATCTAAATAGGCAGGGCAGAGATTTATTTCTCTGTTTTCCAGGTGAAGAGGATATAGTTAGCAAAATAACAGAATGTAGATTAAACCTACATTCTATATCTATATAAGTATCATTTGGTAACCAATTCTGATATCATCCTTATTAAAAGAAAACTATGTATTGGGTATATGGTGTCCCATGTAATCCCCGTACTTGTGGGTAGAGGCAGGAGGATCAGGAATTCAAGGTCACCGTTGTCTCCATAGCACAATTAAGGCCATCTTGGGTAAATGAGACCCTGCCTCAAAAACACAAAAATGTACTGGAGAGATGATTTAATAGTTAAGTGTGTAAACTGCTGTTGCAGAGGGACTGGAGTTTGACTCCCAGAACCTATGTAAGGCTGCTTACAACCACCTGTAACGGGATCTGATGCCTTTTTCTGGCCTCTGTAGTACATACATGCACACAGCATTAAAAATCTGTTTACAAAAAACCCAGAAAAACACTAATACACACCAAAAATATTAAAAAATGAAAAAAAGATTTTCTATATATAGGTGTACATACATGGTGATAGTAGTATTTACTGTAGGACATGTTTGAGCAGTTGTTCAGTTGATTTTTGGTTAGATTAGATAATAAAAGCATTTAACAAAAAGTATTTGTTGAGTAAAGTCAACCACCATTATAATTCTGAGACTCAACAAAATTTGTGTACTTATTCTGTGCTAGATGATGTAAATAGAAATATATCATCATCCCTCTTGCTGCTAAATCACACATCTTAGTGGAGGAATTAATTTCTAATCTTGCATGTATTTATTTACTGTGGAATTCTAGGTAAACTAGGATTGTGTGACAAAGGCAATGGGATCTGGGGTATGAGTTTATATTACTGAATAATAGCTTTCTGGAGGGTGTAAGGGAGCTGTCTTAATATACAAGAACATATATAATTACAAATATGTATATATGGTTGTGCAGAGTATTTTATTAAATGAGTTAAAAGTGATAATATATAGTAAAATGGAATACCTTACTACCCTGTATAGCTTCAGCATTTCGAGTGCTTAGCATTTATAGTAGTAATGTATAACTGTGAATTTTCTGTTTTTAGACCATCATAGGATCAAGTCCTGTTGCAGATTTCTCTGCTATTAAGGAACTAGATACTCTTAACAATGAAATAGTTGACCTCCAGAGGTATGTAAAATGAAATTATACCTAACTTTATATAGGCACACATACAGATTATATGTATAGTATATGTGTATTACATAAACTTCCTCATTCCTTATGCACATTTTGATAAATACTACTTTATTTCTTTAAATACCATATTTCTGCTTAAATGGGATCAGAATGCTTTTTTTAAAAATCAAATATAAGCTAGGCGGTGGTGATGCATGCCTTTAATTTCAGCACTCGGAAGGCAGAAGCAGGCGGGTCTCTTTGAGTTCAAGGGCCAGCCTGGTCTACAGAGCAAGTTCTAGGACAGTTAGTACTGTTATACAGAGATACCCTGTCTTGAAAACAGACAAACAAAATTAAGTATAAGGCGAATGATCAAGGAAGACGCTCACTGTTGACCTCTTTCCTTCACACTCAAACATCTGTGCATATACCCACAAATACACACACACATACACCTATACTTTTTTATTACTTTGGTTCAAGATAGAAGTAAACATTGGGATACTGTGTCTATAATTATGTTTATATTTTATTTTCACAGGGCCTGTAAATGCCCCATTAAACATTCTTGCTTATGTGTGTATTAACATTTAAATAGCTAGTTAGGAAAATACTTGTCTCTTGTAGACAGACACATTCTTCAATGTTCTACACTTGCTTTCTTAACTTGCATAGCGGTTTAGTATATAAAATGCCTTTATAGTTATTTTAATAGGAATTAGCACCATAGATAAAATACTCTTTACTTTTGTTGCCATTTCTAATAGTTATTACATTTTGGCTTTTAAGCTTTTACCAAGCTTTGATAATTGGGATATTACGGCTGTTCTATATAGTAAATGATAACTAATAACCTATGAGGAGCATGCCTAGCATTTTCAAGTTTTTGTTAGATCACTAAGTCTTTAAGATATTTCGTTAATATACCTAGTCTTTCAGTATTTTTTCTGTACAAAAGTTTTTACCCTTGAGGTTTTGTTTTTGAGTCTTTTTAATAGAATGAATGTGTATAACTATGATATAGGAAAGAATTTGAACAGTGTATGTGATGTTTACTAAATTTGACAGAAGATTTCACTTTTATTGTTGTGGTTTTTTTTTACTATTTTTATTTATTTGTGCATTGTGTGTGCACATGTTTGTGAATGTGCTGTGGTGTGTATACAAAGGCCAGAGCACAACTTTCTGGAGTCAGTTCTTTCCTCCCACCAGCGGGCCCTAAGGATCAAACTAGGTTGTCAAGCTTGGTGACAAATGCCTTACCCATTGTGCCATCTCACTGTCTCTTTCATTGGTTAGAGATGAAGATGTTTAATTCCAAAGACTTCCTGTTGACATAGGATATACTACTCAGATCCCCAGTAACTCACTGTTGTTAGTTGAATTCTATTTTCATTTTTGATCAAGGTATGAAGGGCTCTTCCTTCATGGTGTTCCCTGCAGAGCACGGAGGCGTATACCTTTAATTCCAGCACTCAAGAGGCAGAGGCAAGCAGAACTCTGAGTTCAAAGTCTGGTCTACAGAGAGAGATCCAGGATAGCCAACGCTAGGTAGAAAGACCCTGTCTGTCTAAAACAAAATAAAACACCTGCAGCAACAACAAAAAACCCATAGCATTTCCCTGTTACTCAGACCATTCTTCTTAAACACTTCCCACTGTATATTCTCTCCTAGGACACTTTAAAATTTCATAAGAGCAGATATTGTATTTACTCTTTCTACCTTCAGAAATAAGCAGAGTGCTGTAACCATTTTTTGCTTTATTGTTATATTAATCACTTTTCTTCTTATTGAGGAAATGCATGACAGAAGCAACTGAAGCAAGGAAGGATTTATATTTGCTCCCAGTTTCAAAGGGTTTGGTCCATCATAGCAAAGCAAGCTGGATGGTGTGAGTGGCTCTGTCCACCGAAGCAGGCATCTGTTGTAGAACTTCTCATGCAGCTGCCAGACCAAAAAGCAGAGACTACTCTGGCAGTGGAACTGGGCTATAACATTCAAAAGCCCACTCCTAGTGACCCAACTCCTCCAGCCACAGCAGACTTCCCATTGCCTCCCATTCCCATACTAACTAAATACCACATACTCAAATGTAACAGCGTGTGAGGACATCCACATTCAAACTATGCTAATCCCTTTCCTCTGACCACCTGATACAGGTAGTCATATTACCTCTCACCTCAGCCTGTCACCTCTCGTCTCTCATTTTACTGTTCTCATTTGCCTGGATATACCTTTAACACTGTAAGCATCTATTCATGCTTGATCGCCCAAGTTAAATATCTCTTGTTAAGCTGTTCTTAAAATCTTTAGGTTGCCAGTTGTTCTTTTTTCTATTTCTAGAATCTTGATCTGTTTGTTTATTATTTTTATTTTTTCAAGACAGGGTCTCTCTGTGTAGCCCTAATTGGCCTACCACTCACTACGTAGACCAGCCTGGCTTCAAACTCACAGATTTCTGCCTGTCTCTGCTTCCTGAGTACTGGGGTTATAGGTGTACACCACCATGCCCAGCCAGTTCTTAAAAGCTGTTCATGGATCCCATAAGAATCCTTATTCTGAGCCAGGCAATGGTGGCGCACGCCTTTAATCCCAGCACTCTGGAGGCAGAGGCAGGCGGATCTCTGTGAGTTTGAGGCCAGTCAGGTTTACAAGAGCTAGTTCCGGGACAGGCTCCAAAGCTACAGAGAAACCCTGTCTCGAAAAACAAAAAGCAAAGCAAAAACAAACAATGGTAAAACAAAAAAAGAATCCTTACTCAGAAAGTAAAATGCCTCAGAGAAGTTCTGGTTTTTTATTTGTTGTTATTGGGGACAGGTTTTTTTTTTTAAAGATTTATTTTTAATTATGTGTGTGGGGATATGTACATGTGAATCAGGTGCCTGTGGTGGCCAAAGGTTTAGGATCCTGTGGGGTTGGAATTATAGGTGGTGTTATGGGTCCTTGGGAGTGGAACTCAGATCTTCTGCAAGAGCAGCTTGTGCTCTTAACCACTGACCATCTCTCCAGCCCACTGTGAGAAGTTCTGGACAGATGAAAGGTGCAAGAAAATGAGGTACTTCAGTCTCTTGGATAGCGTGGTAATAGTAATTTATGCTGAGGCAGGAGTTAATATTTTGACTTCTGCTAGCTTCTACTTCCTTCTTGCCTATCCTGTTAGCAAAAGCATAAGGAAGCAAAAGCCACATCCTGTCAGGCCTATTTGTCTTCCTGGTTTGGGGCCAATAAGCAAGATAGGTAATTATAATAGTTATTGGGATTGTGCTACATCCACTTTATATAAATCTTTTTTTTAAATTCTTGCAACATCCCTGAAGTGGAAGAGGTTTTATCTTGATTTAATAGTTTTTAAATTATTTATTCTGTGGGGGCATGAAGACGCATATGCATGTATATAAGCATGCATGCCACAGAGACAGGTGGAGGTCAGGAGATAACTTGTAGGATAGAACTGTGGTTGTCAGTCTTGGCCAAAAGTGCCTTCACCTACTTAACCACCTTTCCAGTTCCTGTGTCTTATTGCAGAGAGGCCATGCAGTATAGGATTTTAGTGGTAGAACTTTTGACCAGATTCCCAGATTATCTGACATCATTTTGTCAAAATTATTTATTTTTTCACATTCATTCGGGATGCTGTGTGCACATGGAGGTCAGAGGACAACTTCTGGAATGAGGCTTTTTCTCTTCTTCCACCATTTTTGTCCTGGAGATCAAGCTCTTGTCATGCTAGGCTGCAAGTTCCTTCATTCACTAAGCCATCATACTAGCCTGATTTGGTCAGATTTACTTAACTATGTCTTAGTTTCTTCATATCTAAAATGGAAATGCAAACTCTACTATGTGGATGCTGAGAACATGGTAAATCAGTACAAGTTATTAGTTGTCATCCTCAATACTCAGGTCATACCTTCTAGCTTCGCATGTAAGACTTACTTAATAGTTGCTCAGTAAGTACTGTTTAGAATAGCTAAATGAATTCTTTTTCATAGGTGAAGACAGACTAGGACCATTGTAGCCAGGTAATCAGTGCCATGACTTTGCTCATGAATTGATCTAACTGGGGCAGTGAGGGAATGAAGAAAAGTCAGACACAGAGAGACCTCCAGAGACTAAAGAGCTGGGGTTGGGTGGGCCAAGCTCATGGACCCTGGGTTCACAGCACCCAGGAAGCTCAGTGTATCATATGAAGTTGGTCAGGAGGTACGATTATTACATAAAATTGCAGAAGGGGACAGGGTTACTAAACACAGTTGAACAAGGAGGCAGGGCTTTTTTTACACAGCTGAACAAGGAATCAGGTCTAGCTAATCTCTGTAGGAGTAGTCTGCAGGTGGTAAAATTGGGGACTAGAGGAAGGCTTTGACATCCCTTGAGCCTCATGGGTGGGCTGGGCTGGGGTGGATTTGCCAGTTCCCCATGGGGCTAATGCATTGGTCTAGACATGTCCATGTAAATATGTTCCTCGATATATAGGCTTCTGTCTTATTTATATTCAAGAACTGATATAAAACAACAATAACAGTTTTTGACACCCTGGAAATGAGTCTTTTAGCCCATACTCTGTCATCATCTGGGTCTCGACCTCTCAAGAGGTGCTTGAGTTCTGTCTGCCCACAGGAGTTTTGTTGTTGCTTTGTTCTTTTGCAGTGCTTGGATCAAGGCCTTATACTGAGTGAGCTTTCAACACTGAGGTATAATCTAGCCTGAAGGGAGAGAGAGCCTTATGAATTCCCAACTCAGAGACAGAGAGCTATATTGTTGGCCACATATATGATTCATTATGTAGCAGTAAATAACTAATGCAGATTAAGTTCATAAATTATTTTATTTATTTTTAAAAGTTTCTTTTATTTTTTATTTTATTTATTTAATGTGCACTAGTGTTTTGCCTGTATATGTTTTATGTGAGGGTATAGGATCCTCTAGAACTGGAGTTACAGATGGTTGTAAGCTGCCATGTGGGTACTGGGATTGAACCCAGGTCCTCTGAAAGACCAATCAGTGCTCTTAACCACTGAGCCATCTCTCCAGCTCATCTGTGTGATGGTATTTTGTTTGTAATCTAACAATAAAGCTTGCTGAAATATCAGAGAAGTAAAGGAGCCAGCCACTATAGAGACTTTTTACCTCTACCCAATCTGCATATCAAACTGGGCAAGATCCTGTCTCCGCGAAACCTCAGACTCAATGCACTGAGTGCCTGTCTCCTCCACCTTATATTCCTCTTTCCACCCCTCCATATCCCTTCCTGTCTTAACCATCCTAGTGCTGGGATTAAAAATGTGAATTACCACTGCTTGGCTCTGTTTCTCTTTCAGACTGATTGAATCTCGTGTAGCCTGAGGTAGCCTTACACTCAAGAGAAATCTGTCTGCCTGTTTCCCAAGTGCTGGGTTAGTGCCAACACTACCTGGCCTCTATGACTAACTAGTATAACTAGCTCCACATTCTGATCTTCAGACAAGCTTTATTTGTTTAAGCACAAACAAAATATCACCACACATCTGTTTTCAGTAATTTATGCCCATGAATATATTCTCTTACTTTTCAAGAAGGGGGGGAAAGCTTATTAAAATAGCTAACCTTTCTGTAGTAGATGTGTGGGCTGTGTCCTGCCACCCAGCTAGCTTAGCCCCCGAAATAACAACACAGAAACTGTATTAATTAAATTACTGCCTGGCCCATTACTTCTAATCTCTTTTTTTTTTTTTGGATTTTAGTTACTAGTTTATTTCTTTTTTATTATTATTATTATTACAAGACAAATTTACATTTACTCCCCTTGTTCCCGGCCCTCCCGCTCCCCCCCTACCCCACCGCCCTCCCCCTGCTTCCTTAAAATGGGGCAGGATAC
>JAQHUG010000012.1:2635978-2654772 GCA_028555095.1 Dicrostonyx torquatus | reverse complement strand
TCCCTAAAAATCATTCTGCTCTCTAGGCTCTCTTAAAACCATTTCTTCTCTGAAAACTGCTCTCTACTTTTCTCCTGCTCTGCTATGTTCCTTCTAATCTCTATTTCTTGCTCTGTTCCTTCCTTCACCTCTTGGGGGTTTTTCTATCTATCTCTTTTTCCGGGGCATCTCTTTCATCCACACACTCCCATTCACACCTCTCAGCTCGGAGATAGCTACCTTTACCTGGGGCAAACTACAAATGACTCAGAGAGGCTGGAGCAGAAACCTTGGCTATTGTCTTTCTAAATAGTCGGGCGCCAGGTAGGAACCATGGCATCCTCTGGCTAGCAGGTATCAGAGCCCACACAGCTCTTAATTTTTTTTTTTCTGAATTGGGCGTAGTCGTGCATGCCTTTAATCCCAGTACTTGAGAAGCAGAGACAGGCAGATCTCTGTGAGTTCAAGTCCAGCCTTTAAATGTAATGAATTCCAAGATAGTCGGAGCTACATAGTGAGACTCTGTCTTGAAAAAAGAAAAAAATAAAGAAGGAAGAAAAAAATATTTTCCTGAGGCAGGATGTTGCTAAATTGCTCAGGTTGGCCTAAAACTCCCTATGTATTTGTCCATTCAGGCCTTGAACTTGGAGTCCTCCTACCTTCCAAGTGCTGGGACTGCAGATGTGGTACACACTCAGCCTCAGTGTGCATTTTAATTGACATTAATTACATTTGTTAATGCTATCAACAGTTGCTATAACTTTAATCTTCTAAAGTTAGATCGTTTAATGTTATGTGTATATATATTTTGTGTTGGGGGAAAGCAGCTCTGTAGGAGACCCTATTCAATATCAGCTTTGTGTTCTATAGACTTAAGAAAGACTTTGGGGAAATCAATGTTTGTAAAAGTCCAGGCGTAGTTGCTTTGTGTGCTGTGATAGGTAGGAGAGATGAAGTCCAGGATGAAGGCCCCTTACCACCTCTGTATTAGTTTAGACCATGTCCTGAAACTTGAGCACTGCAGGGAGAAAGCGTCGCTTTTAGTTCTGTTCCTTGCGATACTAGACTCTGCATAGCGATAAAGAACCACAAGCAAGAAAAGCAACACACCCAGCATGTTGGTAGATGTGACAGGCTGCGTGTCCATGCGCATCCATGAGCATCCTTACCAGCTCCCCTTAGCTCCCCACTCCCAGGCCCTCTTTTATTTTGAAACATGGTGTCACATAGCCTAGTATGACTTCAAACTTGCTATTCCAAGGATGGTCTTGAATTTCTAAACCTCTGCCTCTACCTCCTGAATGCTGGGATTACAGGTGTGACTGTTAAAGTGTCCAGTTTTATCCTGTACTGGGTTGATTAAACCTAGCGCTTCATGCGTGCTACATGAAGCCTACCAAGTGAATTACAGCATAGCTCCCTATAACCTATTTTAGTCACATATAAAATTTTAGTTTACTGATGTTACAGATAATATTTTTATAGATTGTGTTTCTACTAACAGACATACAGGTTTTAATGCTTTTGCCATTTAAATCTTACAGAAAGTATAAAATTAAGTTTTGAATCAAAATTGTAGTAGTGCTATTTCTTGTATTTGCTTGTGTGTTTACCTTTACCGAAAACCTTTACATTGTCATATGCCTTTGAGCTGATTGATTATTATACTTTCATCTGAAGGACTCTTGTTAGCATTTCTTAGAGAACAGCCCTACTACTTTTTATCTAAGAATAGTTTAAGGCCAGTTTGGTCAGGTATGGGATTTTTCTTGTTCATTTTAAAGACAGATCTAACTTGGTAGTTCTGATCGGCCTGGGACTTGATTGAAACAAAGATCTGCCTGCTTCTGCTTCCTAAGTGCTAGGGGGTTGCAGGTATGTGTTTGCCATGCCTGGCAGGTACAGAATCCTTGATGGACAGGTTTGTTGTTGTTTTTTTTTTCCCAGCAGTTTAAATGTGTCTGTGTATCTTTTTCCTTCCGTCTCTCCCATCTCTTAGTGGTAATGGCACCTGCCTCATGCCTGCGTCTTAAATGCTGTACCACTGAGCTCCAGCTCCACTCCTTAGATGTGTTTTCTACTCTTGTCTTGTAACCATAAGTCCTTTTTACAGGTTGAAAAAGTGTTTCATCGACATTAAGTACAACTAATACTTAGTCTCATAGCCTCTATCTTTCATCCTAACTGAAGATAATGATATTAACATTCACACATGAAGAGTAAGACTTGGCCTCTGTCAGAAAGACAGTTTCATAGCAGCCTGGATTAGACTCCAGGTCTCCTGAGTTTTGTTTTTCTTACTCTAAAATTCAGGCACCTCACTGAAGATTATTTATTGAAGTAGCGTACCTCCCTTTACTTGTAATAGAAATTAGTAGTTAAGTTTTATGGTATTAGCATTTTTAAATTTAGATTGTACCTTGAGTTTTACCAGAAATATCAAGACTGAAAAAAAATAGTTTTGTGAGTTTTTACAAACTTTCTAGTTTCTAATGATTTTTAGTTTTAGAAAGTGATGGATGCTATGTTCAGAAAACTGACAATAAATATGTCTGGGAAGGATGTGTAAAGTGATTTAATCCTGTCTGTGATACTTTTGGCATCATATCAACGTTAAGACAAATGGTTTCCTCTATCCTCCCTATAAACTGAGCCTGGCAAAATAGAAGTAAATTGTTGTCTCAGGTTTTCTTAACTTGACTGCCCTTGCATTGAACCACTTCATGTTAAGTTTCTACACTTACCCACTGTGGACGTATAAAAGCCTAGCTTGAGCCTTACTTCCTTGATGGATCCAATGTGAAGGTACACAGAATCAAAACTGCTAGCCTCTCAAATGCCAGGAGTTCCATCCTTTCCTGTCTGTAGTATTGGTACTGTGGATCTCAGTAAATGCAAGCATGTGGGAGTGAATAGGGCAGAGGGATAGTCTAAATGAAGGATAAGTAGGATAATTTCTTTCCCTTTTTCTGGAAATTACTTTTTTATTTTTCATATAATATAATATATTTGAGACTGCTTGGGAAGTTGAATATATCACTTTTTATTGTGATATAGAGCCTTGAATAGTTTTTTAAAGTATGTTAAGAATGCTTTGAGGACTGAGGAGGTGGCTTATCAGTTAATATGGGAGCATCTAAAAGGGGGCATCATTAATGCTGGGTAGGTATGTTGGTCTGCCTGTAATCTTTGTATGGGAGGCAGAGACTAGCCAAATCTGCAAGCTCTAGGTGCGAGTGAGAGACTGTGCCACAATATACATAAGGAGGGAAAGTGATCAGGGAAGATATATCTACCTTGCTCCCCACATGCATATATGTCTTCCTGTTTATATACAAAGGAACACACACATGCATGCATATAATTATATAAAAGTATACTAAAATGTTGGGGGGAGTTGTTTTTTCCAAACAGGTTTCTCTGTGTATCTCTGGCTGGCCTCTAATGCAGAGATCCACCTGCCTCTGCCTCACAAGTGATGGGATTAAAGGTGTGTGCCACCACCACCACCACCTGGCATCACATAAAAATTTTAAAGGTGTTTTGTATTGGTTATTTATATATTATCTTTCTTTTAAGAAAGGAAGAATGTAAGAAATGCAGCCAGTCAGTTTTCAAGCATCTAAATGTATGTTTAAATGTTTTTAAAATAAGAATGTAGTTAGAGGTTAGAAGCTATTTCAAGACAACAAAATAACAATTTGGTGTTTCTGAAATTATAATCTAAATTAATTTTTATACATTGTCTGGCTAGTACAATGTTATGGTACTTCGTTTTGACCATAAGAGAAATTATTAAAGGAACCAGAATTTTACTTAGATAAACATGAATTAGAAATTAAATTTTATTGATCTCTGAGCTAATTTGTACAGATTCTCTTATTTTGGAGACTGGAGTCAGCATACGTTTAGAGATATTTCTATTGCTCCCCCTTCCCAATACTTTAAAAATATTAGCAGCAGTTTGTACTCTTAAATCATCCTCCGTTTTATTCAATCGTAGATGTTTGCTGTTAAAAGCCCAAATCTTGGTGCTCTCTCTTCATTTTTCACCACGTGAGCTTCCTTTGCTCTCCGTTCTCCTGTCTCCACTACTTTAAGTCAGCTCACTGCCTTCTTACAGCTCTATTTTCCTTGTGCACATTTTATCTTCTCAACAGGCACTGTGAGTAACAGGAGTTAACAGCAACGTAGGGAGGGTTGAGCAGACACTGTCAGTAACAAGAGTTAAAAGAGCAGCAGAAAGAATTTAAATGATGCACATTCACATTCGAGACTGCAGTGGCAATCTCCGATACTGTATAATGTTTTCTATTTTTGTTATCTGCTGTCTGAAATGGAACTGAAGTGTTACTGACCTTGTGTGGAATGTCCCTGATGATTTGGGAGATGGAGCTGGTGGGGCGAGGGGAGCGCTAGATTTTCATGTGACTTATCTCTGACATACTGCAGCAGGACTGAAAACACTCATCTGCTCACATAAGTAGGGAAAAAAATTACAAGATTGAGCTATCAGAATTTGTGCTGTATTTTCAGATTTTTCTCCCTTGTGATTTTCTATTTTACAATTTCACCTAATTTGATAAAGGTTGGAGGTGGGGGGTGGCCTTTTCATACAGTGAGGAATGGAAGGAAGACTGCAACAATGATTCGAATGGTAAGGGACTGTTTAAAATCTCCACGAAATTGTGACCCACATTGCAACCCTTCTGACAAACGGTTAGTGAGCTCCCTGGCCATCTCAAGTACTTGAAAGTAACAGTGTACAAATAATAGCTTTATTCGAGTGCCTTTTTCTTCCATACAAATCTTAAGATCATTATACCTATGTATCCAAAACAGCTGATTTGGTGCTGCATTTCAGAGCCTCACTTTAACAAGAAGAGATATACAAATAAGGCATGTAGTTTCTTCCTTATGTATTTGGTATAATTTCCTCACTTTTTTTTAATGATAGAGTTAAATGAAATCCGAGCTTACATTTAGGTTCTGTTAGCTACTGACTTATGTTAGTTATTTGAAACATGGTAATGACCCGGTAAGTTGTAACTGCCATACTAGGCTTCTTAAATGCTGTCTTCCCCTCTCCATATTGCCTTCTTCTCCCGACCCCATGTATTGCTGGAGAATGCTATGGCATTTTGCCTCTCATTTTATAGAAAATAAGAGCAATACATGTGAGTGGCTTTAGTAAACATGGGAAGTTAAACTTGTTATAGGAAAAGAAATAGCTTTATTTTATAATTTAAATCTTAAGTTTTTTGAGAGATACATTTATATGATTCCAACTCTGTTAAAAAAAAAAAAACACAGGAATTTGGGATGATACTTCAAAGAAGAACCTTGTAAGTTTGATTTGAGGGGAAAACATAATGCTTTTGTGTTTTTAAATATAATGTATATGATTTTGTTTTCTGACCAATTGGGTTTCGTAGATAGTCCCAAAAAGCCTTTTTGGAATAAATGTGATATATCATACAGCGTGCTACCTGTATATTATCAATCTTTTACATTTTTCTATGTTATTGCATTCTAAAATTGATGCACACTGGTGATTTAAGGGAAATTAACACACAAATGCCTTTTTTTCTTAATATTGCTCACTGTTTCTCTCAGCAATTCTTATTTAATAGGACAGTGGTAGTTAAGGGTTAAGCATACAGAGCTGATGCAACTCCTCCTTTTCTTCACCAGCAGTTTTCATTGGACAGTATCACCATAGCAACAGTGACATCAGTGAAACCTGAGTGTTCTATTGATTAGTTTCTGCCTCTTCCTTTTTTAATCTATCCTTTTTTCACCACATTTTAGTGAGGAAGCATTTTTTTTTTTTTACAAATAGAGCTTATATTGATGTCTATTCCATAAATAATTTAAAGAGGGTAGAAAATTCTGCCCTTCATTTAAAAATTGAATGTTTCAACATGTATTTAAAAAGCGATTCAGGCTTAGGAGGATGGATAGCCATACCAGCTGTAGCTGATGTTCTCAGATATTCTTGCATTGTTTGCTGGTCTTCTAGGGAAAAGAACAATGTGGAACAGGACCTTAAAGAGAAGGAAGACACAATTAAGCAGAGGACAAGTGAGGTTCAGGTAAGTGAGCTATTTTGCTCCATTTCTAATGTAGGAATATACATTGTAAATGTATTTTCTATTTGATGGGTATGATATTAGGTCTAGAAAATATCTAATATTTGTATGACATGTTTCTTTTTTTAAATGATGATGCTCTGAATGCTGGCCTTTAAAAATTATACTGCAATGAGAAAACAGTTTCTTTAAGCACATGTTTATAGATTTAAAATATTTTAATGATATTTACCTACATGTTTTGTTCAATAAAGATAACTTTGAATGACTTGATATAAATAATATTACACCAATAAAATTAAATTGGAGCATCATCAGAAACAAAATTGTTTTTTCATGCATGTAAGGTCTTTTCAGCTGGGAGACCTACTGTTTTCAAGACTATTTTTCATGTCACTGTTAGAATGGGAAATGATAGAGAGCAATTTAAAATAACATCTTATGAATTGCTTTATTGCTAAAATACCTGAAACTTTCATAAAGAAATTTAATTCATTTTTGCTATTGTATTAGTAATTATATTTTATAAATAGAGGAGATAATTAACCTGTTTCTATTTGACAAATGTGACAGTATTGAGCAGTGTTTCATGTGGCCATGTTTCTGGGATGCATTTTCTGTATGTGTGGGCACTGGTAGCAGATGCCAACAGGAACTCATGGGATGGGCATTTCCTAATATGTTACTTATGTGTTAGATTTTCCTACTTGTACTTTTAGACAGGTAGAAACTGGGGTTTGCTAGATCGTTATTTTGTTTTGATAGAGGAAAACCATGCTAGGGTGGGGAAGATGATTCACTAAAGGATTGAGGAACCCAGGGAGACTTGTGGTTGGTAGTTGACTCTGATTGGATGACTACATTAATTATATTTTTTGGAATTTTCCTAAAAGTGGTATGAAAGTCAAGAGATTCATTGCCAACATTTCTCTTTCTGCTATTGATAATGGGTGTGGGCTGGTAAGCTGCTTGAGTTTCATTGTTTTGTATACACCTCTTGAAAAAATGCCAACAGTAAAACTTATTGCTGGACACAGCTTGGGAACAGAGGATAAAAATTTACAAAGGTTTTTTTTTTCAATATGAAATAGATATAGTCACTGGTATAGTCATAACAACCTCTATATTTAAATATATAAATATATTTATATTATATTTAGCTGCTATCCTAAAATACTCAAATTCTTATCATTGATAATATTTTGTTATTACATTTGTAGGGAAAAACAAACAGGATGGACATTTAAATAGCCAGTTTAGAAAAGATCTAAAATTTATATTGGTCCTTCAGTATCCTTAAATATTTATAATTATAGAAGTTTTATTGCTAAAATTTTTCCATAATGTTCTTGCTCATCTTCCTTAATGGTGTTAGTAGAATATCACTAAACTTTGTGATATCCAAAATATATGATTGACACATGAAATCTGACTGGCTTCTGCATAAGGTACTTCTAATATGAGGCATCTCAGAACTTGTTTAGTGTAGAACAAGTAGTGATGGCTGAAATTAATTCACTGAAAAGTAACACTAAGATTAATGAAAGTTCCGGGTTAGTAGAGTCATCTATGTGTGTTATCAATGGTAATGAGATGCTAGACCCAGACAAATGGAATTCATTCCTACTGAATTAGCTCTGACTTAACCTGTCATAACGAGGTACAGACTAGAAGCAACACTGACAATTAAAATCTGTCATTTGATCTTTCAGCACTTCCTTTTTGAAACAAGGCTTTGTATAACTCAGGCTGACGTTGAACTCATTGTGTAATTGAGGATGACCCAGACCTGATTTTCTTGTTTTCACCTCCCAAATACAGAGATTACAAATGTGCACCACCATGGCCTGCTTTCAATATTACTTTTCTGGTTTTTCTGATAAAAGGCCATTTACTAGAGCTATTTTAAATAGCAGACTCTCAGAATGTATACTTGGCTACTTCTTGACTCTACTCTCTAAAGGAGGTGCTAATGAGAAATGGAAGTAAAGACATTTTAGTCTGTTGTTGAGTATCCTACCTTGTCTCTTGAGTGTTGGTGTTTCTCCAGCTAATAAACTAACATGATTACATAAACTCATTTCTCAAGCATAGAAATTAAAGTTTAAAACCAAAAGCCTTAAGATTTTACTTAGTTTTATTTTATGAATGTTCTGCCTGCAAGTATGTATGTGTGCCATGTAACACCTGGTGTCTGCAGAGAACAGGAGGGGTGCCTGATCCCTCGAACTTGAGTTACAGGCACTTGTAAGCCACCATGTGGATGCTAGGAAATGAACCTACGTCCTCTGCAAGAGTAAGTGCTCTTAACTGCTGAGCCATCTTTCTAACACCACCTTGAGTTTTTTTGTTGGTCTTATTTTTGTTTTTCTATTGATGCTGGTGATTGACCTCAAGGCCTCATGCATATTAAACCCTCACTGGGTTGCACTCCATCCAAGTTTTTGGTTTGTGTTTATATATGCTCACTACTTTAAAGTAGAACATTGATTTTCTAGGTTTTTCTTTCTTGTGTGATCTATGAGCTCACACCTTGAAATATTTTCTTTCTTTTCTTCTCTATGATCACTGTCACTCTGGCACTGATGACTGCTCACAATTATATCTCTGCCTCTTGAGTGCCACTTGTATATTTCCAGTCAGCCATTTTAGTGTTTATCATTAAAAGTTGGTCTGTCTTAAAAGAAATCTTGTTGGGAAAAAAAATACCTTCAAGTTTGGACTTCCTGTTCCTGTCAGTACTTTTCTTATTACTGTCTTACCTCAGATTTATATATGGGCTGAGGAGATGTTTCAGTGAATAACAGTACTTGCTATACAAGCATAAAGCTAGAATTCCCAGCACCCACATAAAACCCAAGGAATTACTGCATGTACTTGTAACCCCATTACAGTATAACAGGTCTGCTGACCACCTACCTATCTCTAGGTTGAGTCAGAGACCTTGTCTCAGAGGAGTAAGATGGAGAGTGATAGGGCTGGGCGTCCGAATCCTTCTCTGAGTTTTGCAGATCTGCATGGGCACCAGAAAGCATAAGCATAAATGTGTACAGACACCACAAACATACAGATAAATATAGTATAAAATATGCATGTGCTCACACACACATTCCAGGTTTCCATCTTATATTATGTGTTTCTTGATCTTAGAAATTTTGCTTTGGATCATATATGTCTTCTACTGTATTTGGAAATACATTGCTAGATATTTAAGGAAGCTGTTTAAACAAAAATAAACTTTGTTCTTATGCATGAAATTAAAAATAGGACAGAATGCACCCAGATCCCACTGGCTGGGAGGATTGGGAACATAGTAAGTAGTTATAAAGTCCCACTTTTATTTGACTTGGTTCCTAGTAATGGCACATAAAAGGAAGCTCCTGGATATTTATATTTCATTAGGTAAGAATTAGTAACTCAGGCTAGAGAGATGGCTTAGCAGTTAAGAGCACTTGCTGCTCTTCAGAGGTCTTAGGTTTAATTCCCAAGCACCCAAATAGTGGTTTATAACCATTTGTGTCTCCAGTTCCAGAGAATCCTATGCCTTTTTTTTTTTTTTTTTTTTTTTTTTGGTTTTTCGAGACAGGGTTTCTCTGTGGCTTTGGAGCCTGTCCTGGAACTAGCTCTGTAGACCAGGCTGGTCTCGAACTCACAAAGATCTGCCTGCCTCTGCCTCCCGAGTGCTGGGATTAAAGGCGTGCGCCACCACCACCCGGCTCCTATGCTTTCTTTATGGCTGCTGTAGGTACCCAGCACTCATGTGGTGTACATACATAGAGGAAAATCTCACATAAGGTGAAATCTAAGCCAGGCCTTGGTGGTGCACGCCCTTAATCCCAGCACTTGGGAGGGAGGCAGGCAGATCTCTGTGAGTTCGAGGCCAGCATGGTCCAGGCCAGCCAAAGACAAATAAATTCTGTCTTGAAAAACAAACAAACATACATACATACATTTAAAAAATATCTAAAAGACTTAAACTTGAAAAATGAGTTATTAACTCAGACTAATTGTCTATTTTTTGTTTTGTTTGTTTGTTTTGCGAGACAAGGTTTCTCAGTAGCTATGGAGCCAGTCCTGGAATTCACTCTGTAGACCAGGCTGGCCTCAAACTCACAGAGATCTGCCTGCCTCTGCCTCCTGAATGCTTTATTTTAATTAACTTATTTGACTTTTTATCTCCAAGTAAAAAAAGTTTTGTATTTGGATAAACAAGTTTTATTATTGACTTTAGTGGGTTTTTCTTGTATTATGGATTTTGTTGTTATTGTTTTGTCTGTCTGTTTGTTTGAGGTAGGACCCCACTATGCAATCCAGAATTGCTGTAATTTGCTATGTAGCCCATACTGGTCTTGAACTAGCGGTCCCTCTGCCTACACCTCCCAGATGCTAGAATTGCAGGCAGATGTCACTTTCTTTCACTCCATGTTGTTCTTTAATGAAATAGACAGACCTTTCCATGTTGCTAATATTTCATAGGTTTAATTGTTAAATTACTTCTTCAGTAGTACATCAGACTCGGGTTAATGAGTTTATTTTAATATCTTTAATACGGCTTAAGAGTTTTGTGTGTTTAAATTTTATTTATACAAAGCTCCTCATGATGTGTGGAGGGGTGGGGATAAGTTTGTCAGTTTCAGTATCTTGAGTAGTTTCTAGAAAACAGAACATTTTTCTTGAAATTTCTTTTCTCAATGAATCCAAGATTCCCAGTTCATATATCCTTTTATTCCTGAATGAGACATCTTAGAAGAGTCTGGCTGTGGTGTTTTTCTAAAGTAAACTTTGGCACCATGTCTCACCATTCTTGTTCATTTTGTCCCTGCTACTCTCCATTGCTGTCACCCTTCTTTCCTTTGTGGTCCAAAGCATCATGAGGCTGGTAGAAGAGAAGCAGGAGAGCACCTTCTGGAGTCTCCAGCAATTCACTGGATTATCCAAGTGCTAGGAGAATACGCACTCCCCGAGTTAGGGTGTGCTGGGGGGGAGGGGGAGAATGCAGGAGGAGGGACAGGACAGACATACTTTTTTTTTTTCTCCTAGTTCCAGGATAAGTAAAGGATAAGAAAATTTGTTCCAAAATAAAATAGCCAAATACATCTAGGTACAGATAATAATGTAGAAGTTGCATTGCAGAGGGGGATAGCCTTGTAAGTGAGTTAGTGGTAAAAGTTCTTTCTTAGTCATTTTTTTTTTTTTTGGTTTTTTTTTCGAGACAGGGTTTCTCTGTAGCTTTGGAGGCTGTCCTGGAACTAGCTCTTGTAGATCAGGCTGGCCTTGAACTCACAGCGCTCCACCTGCCTTTGCCTCCTGAGTGCTGGGATTAAAGGCGTATGCCGCCATCACCTGGCAAAAAAATAGTATTTTTAGTGAGCAACTTATAACCTCAGAAGATCGGCTTTCACAAGAGAAAAGAGAATAAACAAACCAATATAATATATACTCAGTCCTACCCTTTCTCTTGTAAGAGCAAAATAGTCTCACTCAGTTAACCCAATCTTACTGCCTTTCCTTTTTCCTTCACTGCAATGAAAACCTATCTTGCAACACAAAAGTACAGGCCTTAAAGAAAAGTTTACTGATAAAATACCTCTAGGAAATATTTAAACATTAATCAATGACCATATAAAAAATAGTATTTCCGGGGTGGAGAGATGGCTCGGAGGTTAAGAGGATTGGTTGTTCTTCCAGAGGACCTGTGTTTAATTCCCAATACGGCAGCTCACACCAGTCTGTAGCTTCAGTTGCAGGGTTTCTGACACCCTCACACACACATACATGCAGTCAAAACACCAATGCACATATATAAAATAAAAAATAGTATTTCTCCATGAAATATCTCAGCATGAAAAAAGAAAGCCATCTCTATAAAAATTAAAAAATAATGCAGGCATGTTGGCTCATGCCTGTAATTCCAGCACTTTCAGGAGTGAGGCAAAATGACTTGCTGTGAGTTCAAAACTAGCCTGAGCTACAGTGAATTCTAGGTAACCTTGTCTTAAAAGCTGAAAATAAAACAAGAGATGGCTTAGCAGTTAGGAGCACCTGCTGCTCTTTCAGAAGATTTAGGTTTGGTTCCCGGCACCCACATGGTTGGTGATGGCTCAGATCAGGAGAAATCCCAACACATACTTCACTAGCACCAGGTATGCACATAGTCCACATACATACACATTCAGGCAAATATGCACTCATTAAAAAAAATTTTTTTACAAAGAAAGGCTAAAAATAAAACAATATTAAGAAAATATTTCCAACACAAACCCACAGCAAAAGGATCTTTGCTTTCAGTAAACAGATTTAAAATTAAGTCAAAACAAAAAGTTACAATTCATATGCTAATAAGACTAAGAAAGGCCTGGCAGTAGTGGCGCACGCCTTTAATCCCAGCACTCAGGAGGCAGAGGCAGGCAGATCTTTGTGAGTTCGAGACCAGCCTAGTCTATAAGACTAGTCTATGATAGAACATAGCCATAAAGCAAGTCAAGTGGGGAAGGGTTATTTTGCTTACACTTCCACATCACAGTCAGGATAGGAACTCAACCAGGTCAGGAACCTGGAGGCAGGAGTTGATGTAGAGCCCGTGGAAGAGGGCTTCTTACTGGCTTGCTCCTCATGGCTTGCTCAGCCTGCTTTCTTATAGAACCCAGGACCACCAGCCCAGGGATGGCATCACCCACAATAGGCTGGGCCCTCCAACATCAGTTACTAATTTTTAAAAAATGCCGTAGAGCTGCATATTATGAAGATATTTTTTCAATTGAGGTTCCCTTCTTTCAGATGACGTTAGCTTCTGTCAAGTTGATATAAAATTAGCCAGCACACCAGGCTGCCCTCAGAGTCACAGAAATCTGCCTGCCTCAGCCTCTGGAGTGCTGGAATTAAAGAAGGTGTATGCTATCACACCCAGCTGACAGTTTTTTTTTTTTTTTTTTGAGTGGCTGAGGTGCTAAAAATACATGCAAAGGTAGCTCAGTGGAAGCTGTATAGCCCGTTGGAAGGTAGCTGTCTGAAAGAGATGAAGGGGATTTACACCAGCACTGGGGCGAAGGATTCTGGCAGGCTAGAGACAAAACGAAAGAAGGGAAGAAGTTGCCATGGTTTTGACCAGAAGATAGAGGCTAATGCAGATGCAGGGAAGAGGTACAACCTGTTTTGACATGCTAGAGAAGTCAGACAGACATCCAAGGACAGATCAGAGTAAGCAAACTAAATATCCAAATCTTCAAGAGGTAACTTACTGTGGAATAATGCTTTTGTATACTGTGAATATGTATTACTCTCATTGTTTTATTAATAAAAAGTTGACAGGCCGATAGCCAGGCAAAAAGTGTAGGTGAAACAATCGAATGGAGGATACTGGGATGAAGAAGGGCAAAGTCAGGGTGAGACACCAACCAGCCTCCGAGGAAGCAGGACATGTAGAAAATAAGGTAACAAGCCTTGAGCGATATGGTGGGGCATAGATAAGAAATATGGGTGGATTTAAGTGTAAGAGTTGGCTAGTAACAAGCCTGCGCTATCGGTCGAGCATTTATAAGTAGTATTAAGCTTCTGAGTGATCATATGGGAACTGCTGGGTGGGAGAAAAACATCTGACTACAGTTACTTGAAGACTGTATGTAAAATTAAAGAAAGCTTTAGTGCCCCAATAAAAATATGTAATAAAACAAGATTTGGTTTTCCCTTAAAATAGGCTTAAAAAGTCACCTCTCTATGCCCTCAAAAAGATAAATGTGTGCGTTTTCTTGTGTTTTAGGATCTTCAAGATGAAGTTCAAAGGGAGAGTGTTAACCTGCAAAAACTACAGGCCCAGAAGCAGCAGGTGCAGGAACTCCTTGATGAGCTGGATGAGCAGAAAGCCCAGCTGGAAGAGCAGCTCAAGGAAGTTAGGAAAAAGTGTGCCGAGGAGGCCCAGCTGGTAAAACCTGGCTGTTTACTGACTCAGCTTCCATTGCTTTTTTGGTTACAAAGAAAGCATCCCCTACTTGTTAGCAGCAGTCTCGTCTGCAGTTACTTTATGAAAGAGTTGGAGTTACTGTTCTCTGTAGTAGAAATTAAAGGGGCGCTGTTTTTCCAGATCTTGATCACATGAGACTTTTGCCTCCCAAATTTCTTTTAGCCCTTCCCTGTTACCTTCTGTACCAAAAGAATACATCAGAAATTCCAAACCACGAAACTAGATATCTCTTTGCTTAATTCCCTTTCCTCTCTCTTATCTCCTCTTGTAGATCTCTTCCCTGAAAGCTGAAATAACTAGTCAAGAATCTCAGATCTCCACTTATGAGGAAGAGTTGTCAAAAGCTAGAGAAGAACTAAGTCGCCTCCAGCAAGAAACAGCACAGTTGGAAGAGAGTGTGGAGTCAGGAAAGGCTCAGCTGGAACCTCTTCAGCAGCACCTACAAGAATCACAGCAGGAGATCAGTTCAGTAAGTGGAAGCAAACAGCATGCCTGGAGGGCCCTTGTCTGTCCTTTTTGTACTGTCTCCTTTACCTGCCTACTGATTCTCTTTAGTTGTTTAATACAGTTGCCAATTGCACAGCTGATGGTTATTTACATAATGGAGTAGAGTATGGGCTTTGGAGTTAAGCTGTTCAGGTTTGAATGCTGGTTCTGCCATTTATTAGACAAATCACCTTTGAATATCAGATTTTTCATCTTTAAAGTTGAAGATTTAACAATACATCTACCTATTAGTGCTATTATAAGGATTAAATGAGGCAAAAGATGAGGTAGTTTAACATAGTATCTGACACATAAATTCTCAGTAAATATTGTCTGACAGGTATTTTTATTATTGTTTTTTAAAGATTTATCTGTTTATTGTATATACAGTGTTCTGTCTGCATGTGTTCCGACTCGCCAAAAGAGGGTACCAGATCTCATTATATATAGATGGTTGTGAGCCACCATGTGGTTGCTGGGAATTGAACTCAGGACCTCAGGAACAGTAGCCAGTGCTCTGAGCCATCTCTCCAGCCCCGTCTTGTTCTATGTCAATGTGACACAAGCTAGAGTCATCAGGGAAGAGTAACCTCCTTAGAGAAAATGCTTCCATAAGATGGGCTGTAGGCGAGCCTATCAGGCATTTTCTTTGAGATTGATAGGGGAGGGCCCAGCCCATGGTGGGTGGTGCCATCCCTGGATTGGTAGTCCTGGGTTCTATAAGAAAGCAGGCTGAGCAAGCCATGAGGAGCAAGTCAGTAAGCAGCAGTAATCCATGGCATCCTCATCAACTCTTGCCTCCAGGTTCCTGACCTGGATGAGTTCCTTCCTGACTTCCTTCCATGATGAAGAGTGATGTGGAAGTGTAAGCCCTTTCCTCCTAGTCATGGTGTATCATCACAGCAGTGATAACCCTCACTAAGATGGAAGGAACATCTTGTCTTTTCTTGGGTTTCTGATTTTGAGATCAGTTTTGCTCATTGAAATAATTTAGTTTTCTTGTTTCTGCTTTTTTATATATTATTTAATATATAATAACATAAAATTATATATATTTATAATTTTAAATGTAAGTATATAAAAATAAACATAAAGATTTATAATTATTTAATATATTATAATTGAATTCTTTTATGTCCCACTGTGGAATTCATTTGAATAGTTGAGGCCAAAATAGCTTTATGCTTTGTTTAATGGACTTTGTGTGACTCAATATTTGAAGATACTTTCTAGGACTCTTCTTTCCCCTTAACAGATAGTGCCAGAACACAGCGCATTCACTTGCCTTACCCTTACCTTCTTTAACTTCCTGTAGCTCCTCTACAGCTTTATTGCTGAATCTTTGTCCTCTCTGTTACTTGGCTATTTTTTCCTCTGGTATCCTGGGTCTGTCTTTTTCTAATTATACCCTGAGAGACTGCCAGTTCTCAGATACTGAGACAGAATTCTTGGAGATTTCACAAGACTTACAAAACAAATACATGCCTGCTGAAATTGCAGGAGGACTCATTGGAAAAGATTATTGAAATATTTAAGTCATACTTCATTCTCAGAGGATTCTCCTAATAAAAAGCAAACTCATCCTTGAGTAAGTCTAGGGGCATACCTCTTTGTATGATATTAAATTGTTTTGTATTTCTGCTTTGTATTGGCAGATGCAAATGAGACTGATGGAAATGAAAGATCTGGAAAATCATAATGACCAATCAGATTGGCGCAGTAGCCCACAAAGCATTCTTGTAAATGGTGCTACAGATTATTGTAGCCTCAGCACCAGCAGCAGTGAAACAGCCAACCTGAATGAACATGCTGAAGGCCAGAACAATCTAGAGTCTGAGCCCATACACCAGGAGTCATCAGTGAGTCTTTATTCCATAGTCTTCATAATTAACGTCCACCTCATTCACACACACACACACACACACTCACAGGCTGATGAAGATCAAAGTTTGTGTGAATATACTTATGCACATGTGTAGAGGCCAGAGGTCTTCAAAGTGTCATTCCTCAGATCCTTTTTTTTTATTGGTACGGGATCTCTCACTGAGATCTGGTCTTCACTGATTAGATTGGGCTGGCTGGCCAGCAAGTCCTAGGTATCTGTCTACACCTCCCTTGTTTTGGGATTCCAAGCCCACACCACACACATCTGCATGGATGCTGGGGATCTGAACTCAGGTCTTCATGCTTGAGAAACAAGCACTTTATCCATTCGGATAGCTTCCTAGCCCCATATCCAAGTTTTGTTAGTATTGTGTATAATACAAAGAATGACAATTTTTTAAAGATATTTTTAATTTTTATTTATGTTTATGTGTGCAGCTGTCCACAGAAACTGGAAAAGGGTGTCAGATCCTTTGGAGCGGGAGTTACAGGCAGTTTGAACTGTCTGGTGTGGGTGCTGAGACATGAACTTGAGTCCTCTGAAGAACAGTTAGTGTTCTTAATTCTTTTTTTTTTTGGTTTTTTGAGACAGGGTTTCTCTGTGGCTTTGGAGCCTGCACTGGAACTAGCTCTTGTAGACCAGGCTGGTCTTGAACTCACAAAGATCCGCCTACCTCTGCCTCCCAAGTGCTGGGATTAAAGGCGTGCGCCACCACCGCCCGGCTGTGGTCTTAATTCTTGAGCCATCCCTTTAGCCCCAACAATTGAAATTCTTTTCAGGTTTCTTGTTTTGTTTATTGAGAAAGGGTTTCTCTGTGTAGCTCTGGCTGGCCTCAAGCCCAGGGATCTGCCTGCCTCTGCCTCCTAAGTACTGGGTTTAGAGGTATGTGCCACCACACGCAGCTTTCTTTCAGTTTTAACTAATGTTCAAATTATTCTAATTAATAAAATTAAAGATTTTTTAAAATGCTAGGGTATTATCATACTGGCCACAAACTTAGTATGAAGCTAAGGATGGTGTTAAGCTCTTTTTTAATTTGATGTATCTGTGGGGTAGTGTTCACTAGTGTGTTCACCTGTGATTGCATTCATCCACGTGTGCAAGTGTAGAGGCCAGAGTTCAATTTTGGTCTTCTGATGCCACTCTCTACCTTAGTTTCTGAGACAGGGTCTCCTCACTGAAAACAGAGCTTGCTGTTTTAGTTAGACCAGTGGTGTCTACTTGTCTCTGCTATCCCAGCATTGAGCTACTGTTAAACACCACCATTCCTGGCTTTTATTTGGGTACTCTGAAACTGAACTAAGTTATTGATGCTTGTACATAAAACTCTCTACCCATTTATTATTTATATATTCCTAAATATATAAATGCCACTTGCTCAGTCCATATAATGTTACTTGTATGTGTTATGAGTTCAGAGCTTACCACTTAGCATTGAATATGAAAAGATTTTTAAAGGGGCTAGGCATGTAGCATAGTGGCAGATAGTTTTCATACTATGCAAGAGGCAAAATAAATTTTAAAACACCTGTATATGTACAGTTTAAAAAATGCACACCTTTACATCCCAGCACTCAGGAGTCACATTGAACCTCTGTGAGTTTGAGGTCAGTCTGGTTTACATAGTAAGTTCCAGGCCAGTGAGTACCACGCAGTAAGACCCTTTCTCTCTCTCTCTCTCTCTCAAATAAAAAGTTTTTAAAATAATCTTACCCAATTATGGGGGCAGGGGGCTGGTATTGACATGCCACAGTGTTCTGTGGAATCTAAACAAAAACTAGCGGGAGTTGGCTTCCACTTCTTCTGAGTCCTGAACACAGGTTGTTGGGCTTGGCAGCAGCAAGCCACCTCACCAGCCTGAGACAAAAGATTCTTAAACCTTCATACTCACATATGTGTTTTTGGTAGGTGAGAAGTAGTCCTGAAATAGCACCTTCTGATGTGACTGATGAAAATGAAGTTGTGACTGCAGCTGGTATTGAAAAAGTTAGTCCCAGATTTGATGATGACAAGCAGTCAAAAGAGGTGAAGATAATTATATATTCAATTGTTCTTGTCACTCATGTCTTAAATGTTCTTTGTAGCTGCAAGAATATTTACTAAGTTTTCAAAGTTTGAATATGATCTAAATGTGTGTCACTTGAAGTATTATCTTTTAAATGTTTGGTTACTAAAAGATCTTTTAATTTAAAATTATTTCTAGGAAGATCCATTTAATGTAGAATCAAGTTCACTGACAGATCCAGTTGCAGATACAAACTTGGATTTTTTCCAGTCCGATCCTTTTGTTGGCAGTAAGTAACTTTCTTTTATTAGTGTATTCAAATTAAGGCTTTCTGGTGTATAAACTATATAAGCATTGAGGCTTCAGTTTTGAAAGACTTTTTTTTTTTAA
>JAQHUG010000012.1:2608379-2633571 GCA_028555095.1 Dicrostonyx torquatus | reverse complement strand
TTATCCATTCTTCGGTCGAGGGACATTTAGGTTGTTTCTAGGTTCTGGCTATGACAAACAAAGCTGCTATGAACATAGTTGAGCACATGTCCTTGTGGCACAATTGGGCATTCTTTGGCTATATATCCAAAAGTGGTATTATTGGGTCTTGAGGAAGGTTGTTTCCTAATTTTCTGAGAAATCTCCACACTGACATCCAAAGGGTTTGTACCAGCTTGCATCCCACCAGAAATGTAGAAGTGTTCCCTTTTCCCCACACCCTCTCCAGCATAAGTTGTCATCAGTGTTTTTGATCTTGGCCATTCTTATAGGTGTAAGATGGAATCTCAGAGTTAAACAACATGTATGTTGACGTTGAGCAGTCCACCATTTTTTCTCCTTTGCAGTTAGTCTTGTCTTTTTTCCGAATGTATGTGAATATGAGTACAGAAGCCAGAGGCATTGGATCCCTCTCGAGTTGGAGTTGCGGGCAGTTATAAGGCACCCAGTTTTGGTGCTAGGAATTGCTCCTTGGCAAGAGCAGTATACACTCTTAAATGCTAAGCCATCTCTCTAGCCTTGTTTGTCTTTTTATTGTTGATTTGTAAGAGCTTTTTGCATGGGGCTGGAGAGATGGCTCAGTGGTTAAGAGCATTGCCTGTTCAATTCCCAGCAACCACATGGTGGCTCACAACCATCTGTAATGAGGTCTGGTGCCCTCTTATGGCCTGCAGGCATATATGTAGACAGAATATTGTACACAGAATAAATAAATATTAACAAAAAAGAGCTTTTTGCATGTTCTAAGTAAAGCTCTCTGATGTATGATTCGAAAATATTGTGTGTGTGTGTTGAGACAGTTTCTCTTTCTGTAGCTCAGGCTGCCTGAAACTAGTGACAGTTTTCTTGCCTCATCCTCCTGAGTGTTTATTATAGGCATGAGCATTTATACTCCTGTTTTCTTCCAAGAACTTTATAGCTGTTATATCTAGAACTTTGAGGCTGGAGAATGGCTTAATGATTAAGAACACTTGCTGAATTCAGGGCCCAGCACCTATATCAGATAGCTCTCTCCAGGAATCTGATGCCCTCTCTCTGGCATCTGTGGGCACATGCACACACACATACACAGAGAGAGAGAGAGAGAGAGAGAGAGACAGAGAGACAGAGAGAGGAGAGAGAGAGAGAGAGATTACCGATCTTTAGAGTTTTGATTAGTTAATTCTATATCTAGTATGAGGTAAAGATCTTTTCTGATAGCTGGGTGGTAGTAGTGCACACCTTTAATCCCAACAGTTGAGAGACAGAGGCAGGCGGATCTCTGTGAGTTCAAGGCTAGCCTGGTCTACAAGAGCTAGCTAGTATCAAGACAGCCAGGGCTGTTACACAGAGAACCCCTGTCTTGAAACACCAGCCCCCCTCCAAAAAAAGAAATCTTTCCTGTTGTCCAAATACCTTTTGTTTTGAGACAGGATATCCTGTAGTCTAGGCTGGCCTCAGACTCCCTATATAACTGCTGATCCTCCTGCCTCCACATCCAAATGCTGGGATTATGATGTATACCATCACACCAGACGTATGGAGTTCTAGGGATGAAGCTTAGGACTTTGTTCTTCTGGGAAAGGACTCAGCTAATCTGGCTACATCCCCAGCACCCAAATGCCATTGGTTGGGAAAACTATCCTTTCTTTCCGCATCATGTATTATTGATATTCTTGTCAAAATTCAAGTGGCCTTAACTTTGAGAGTTTATCTTTGTCTTCTTCAATTTGTGGGGGTTTTTTGTTTGTTTTGTTGTTTTTGCCTTAGTCCTTATTTATTTCATGAAGTACTAAGGGTACTTCAGTAGGCAGGAGTAGAGATTTTGTTGGTAAAACTTTAGCTTTGTGTCTCTATCTATAGCCTCTTTCAGTCTTTGTTTTACTCCCTGTAACCTCTTTCAGTCACGGGTGAATTTTTTTGGTTCTTACATTAGTTACTCTTCTGTAGCTATGATAGACACCATAACCAAGACCGCTTACAGAAGAAAGAGTTTACTTGGTTTACAGTTCCAGAGGGTTGGAGGCTATAATGGCAGGGACAACATGGCAGCAGGCATGACAGCTGGAGCAGAAAGCAGAGAACTTCAAGGTCTTTGAACCAGAGCATGCCTACTGTGGCACACGGCACACTTCTTCTAACAAGGCCATACCTAACCTAAACCTCCCCAGTGACACCAACTAGGAATCAGGAGATCAGATGCCAGAGACGATGGGGTACATTTTTCATTCAAACCACCATAGTTCTAATTTGCCTTTTTATATGAGGTGTATTGAATCATCATTTACTTTTTTATTATTTTAAATCTTTCCTAAGTGAATAATATAATTTTATTTACTTTGAAGTAGAATTATTGAATCTATTAAGTTATTGTTTAACTTAAGAAACTTTGTTTTAAAAACACTCTTCTCAACAATAATACATAATAATTTTTGTGTGTGTGTTTTTTGAGACAGGGTTTCCCTGTGTAGTCTTGACTTTCCTGTAGACCAGGCTATCCTCATACTCACAGAGATCTGCCTGCCTCTGCCTCCTAAATGCTGGGATTAAAGATGTGCGCCACCACTGCCTGACTGTATTTTCATCTTTGTTTACTTCTTTTTTCACAGGTGATCCTTTCAAGGATGATCCTTTTGGAAAAATTGGTCAGTATGTGTGTGTGTATGTATGCCTCCCTAGTGCTGGGATTAAAGGTGTGAGCCACCACCGCCAGGCTATATTTTAAAACTTTTGTTGTTTCGAGGCAGGCGGATCTCTGTGAGTTCGAGGCCAGCCTGGTCTACAAGAACTAGTTCCAGGACAGGCTCCAAAGCTACAGAGACACTTCGTCTCAAAAAACAAACAAAAACAAAAAACAAAACTTTTGTTGTTTCTTTTGTAAGCATTGAATGAAAGGACTTAAAAATTGATCCCTTAACGTTAAGTTTAATATGTGAAAAGCTCTGTTTCCTCAAAAGTATAATAGAATGTGAAATAAAAAAGGGAATGTGGGATTCTGCAGGAATTCAAGTGACTTTTTAGTTTTCGAAAGTCAAGCAAAGTCTGTCCAAAGAGGACAGTTTTGTTGATTTTGAAAGAAAAACACCAGGGCAGGCAAGCTGTAAATCCCAACAGTTTCTTAGAGGATGGGAATGGAAAAGAGAAGGAAAAAGCAGTGTTATCAGTAAGCTAGCATGGAGGTTAGTCGTGTAATGGGCAAGCCAGCTACACTGTGAGGACAGGAGCTTTAAAAAAACATTGAGAGCTCCAAGTATCAGAAGATGCAAACTTAGACTCTGGCCAGCATTGGAAAGGGACAAAAAAGAAGTAAAGAGAAATGGTTTGGGCTTTTTGAGTCTGAATTGTGGACATACCCAGCTCAACCTCACAGTGGTACATAGGGAATGATTCAAAATGTCTTCTAATTGAAATAGTGATAATGCCTTTAAGCAGTAGTGAATTATAATAGGTTTTCAGCTTTTTATATTTGCTCCTTTTTTCTCTTTAGATCCATTTGGTGGTGATCCTTTCAAAGGTTCAGATCCGTTTGCATCTGACTGCTTTTTTAAGCAGTCTTCTACTGACCCTTTTACCACATCAAGTGCTGACCCTTTCAGTGCATCTAGCAATAGCAGTAATACATCGGTAAGTGGCAGGTTTAAAAATTCAGACAGCAGCCGGGCGGTGGTGGCGCACGCCTTTAATCCCAGCACTCGGGAGGCAGAGGCAGGCGGATCTCTGTGAGTTCGAGACCAGCCTGGTCTACAAGAGCTAGTTCCAGGAAAGGCTCCAAAGCCGCAGAGAAACCCTGTCTCGAAAAACCAAAAAAAAAAAAAATTCAGACAGCTAAACAAACATCCTAAGGAAATTTCTTGAATATACAGTGATAGAACCTGCCTTTTGATTGTTCTTAATGGTCCATATGAAATTTGGCTTCCACTCATCCAAGTTTTTGTCTAATGTAATTGTAATGTTTCATACTTTGATCCACTGGAGATGACTAGGATGATTTGGTGTGTCCAAAAATGAAGTCCTTCCTTATCGTCTCATTTTTGATATTAAATAGAAGAGAATGGAAATCCAAAAACTTGTCTCAAGTAAAACTTTTTTTTTGGCGGGGGGGGGGGGAGGAAGGGTTTCCCTGTAGCTTTGGAGCCTGTCCTGGAACTTGTAGTTCTTAGCCAGCCTGGCCTCGAACTCACAGAGATCCAACTACCTGCCTCTGCCTCCTCATTGCTGGGATTAAAGGCGTGTGCCACTGCCGCCCAGCTTTAAGTAAAACTTTTTATAAATATCTGTTGTATTATTGAAGGAATACAAATTATTTAAAGAGCATTAATATCTTAGAAAAATGAAATAATTCATGTTGTTTTATAGTTATACCTGGAATGTTAATCTTGAAAAGTATAAATTCCCACTGACTGTCAGTCTCTCTTGAGTACATGTCTACAACCTCTGTTTAGTAGCCGCAGGCTGATCCAAAGCCTCTCTATGCTGCATGGTCATTGTCTCTAATCTTCAATTTCACATGTAGACATGTGACCTGCAGAAGAGGGGTTGGTATTGTGGTTGGCAAGAGGCACATGAAGCCAACTGAGTGTTGGGACCTTCCTGAGAGATGACTGCATAAAACTTGTTAAATTATACATATGCCTCATACTTTTTAAAATAAATATTTTACAGTCAAAGAGTAATTATTTTCATTCATTGAGACTACATATAAGGAAAGGGAAAACTGTGTTCTAGATGTTTGTATTTTCTAAAAAAGAGTTTTATAAAGTATTTTCTTAGGTTTGGCAGTGAAATTCCAGCTATGAAATGTTGCCTCTCAGTCATAGATTTGTACATCTCTATAGGTAGAAACTTGGAAGCACAATGATCCATTTGCTCCTGGTGGAACAGTTGTTGCAGCGAGTGATTCAGGTAAAGACATTTGTTTGTCAGTTTTATTAGTGCGCATCATTGCTTTTTCTTGAAGAGTTTCTTCTCTAAACATTTTTACCCTATTAATTATGACTTTTAAATTGATGTGTAATTATTTCCATTTATAGCATGCTAGTAATAACAGCAACAAGTATTTGTGTATCACTTTTTACTTTCCTTACTCATTATCTTGTTTATCATTCACCTTAAAGGTTTTTCTAGACTACGTACTATGTTCAGTGTCAGTAAAACCAAGAAACTTTTGCTTTATATAGTGTAGTATTGAGCTGAAAAGAAAATCAGTCAATGGGTAAGAGCACTTGCTGTATAAGCCTTCAGACCTGAGTTTGAATCCTAGCACTCTCATAGAAAGCTAGATATGACTGCACTTGACTATAACCTCAGCAAAGACGGGTGGATACTGACAGCACACTTGCTTACTGGCCAGCTAGACTATTCAAGATGATGAGCTTCTGGTTCAGTGAGAGACCTTGTCTTAAGGCAATAAGGTAGGAACAGTAAAGGAAAACATCCAATGTTCTACCCTGACCTTGCCATGAACATTCATGTGCAAACCACACATATGCACATGTATAAACACATGCATACAAATACACGAAAGGAAAAAATATTAAAAATTAGCAGGGCATGATGATAACACTTTAAAATCCTAGTTCCCAGGATGAGGTAGGATTGCTTTAAGTTCATGGCCAGCCTGAACTACATAATATGAACTACATAGTGAATTTCAGACTAGCCTGGACTATAAAATAAGAACTTGTTTTTTTGGTTTTGTTTTTGAAAAAAGGAGGTGACTGGAGAGATGGCTCAGCAGTTAAGAACATTTGCTGCTCTTGCAGAAGATCCATGTTAAGGTCCAGAACCTACATGTTGGCTCACAACAGTCCTTATTTCCAGGTTCAGGGGATCCAGTGCCATCTTCTGACCTCCATGGACACCAGGTGCACACGTGATACACATGTGCACATGCAGGCAAAACACTCTTCTACATAAAATAAATCTTAAAACAAGGCCCACATAAATATTCTCCGGTATATTTTACTTTCTTGAGAGCATCTCTTTCTCTTAACCCTGGTGTTCAACCCTATGAAGTGTTTGGCATTTACTCTTAAAGATTTTAGCCTAAGTTTAAAAGTGAGTGGCTTCAAATGAGTACTAAAAATTGTTTTTAATATAAAGAGGTTCTGTTAAAAATACAGAGAAAATCTAAGCATGAGGAAACTAAGTTTCAGAATATTAATAACTGACTTGATCAAGGTTACAGCTTATGAAAAAGTAAACCAGCTGACTAGATTCAATCCTAGGTCTGATGAAATCTTAAAACATTTTCAAACCGGGTTGTAGCAGCTCACGCCTTTAGTCCCAGCACTCAGGAGAATCTCTGTGAGTTTGAAGCCAGCCAGGACAGGGCTTGAAAAGCTACAGAGAAACCCTGTCTCAGAAAACCAAAAGTAAATAAATAAATAGACTCAACTAAGTAACTGCTTTGTTTCCACTCTTCATTAAGAATAAGACAAATGTGGCTGGAAAGATGGTTCAGAGGTTAAGAGCACTGGCTGGTCTTCCACAGGTCCTGAGTTAAATTCCCGGCAACCACATGGTGGCTCACAACCTCCTTAATGAGATCTGGTGCGCTCTTCTGGCCTGCAGGCAAACATACAGGCAGAATACTGTATATATAATAAATAAGTTAATCTTTAAAAAAAGAAGGAAAGAATAAGACAGATTGTAGGCTGGCTACTGCTTGGGAGCACAGGAAATTAGAGGAAAGTAAATTCAAACATGAATGCTTTAATGTCATGTGGCTAGTAGGATGTGTTATTTTCTCAGGTTGTTGATGTGACCAAGTAGTTTATGATATAGAGGGATTAGTACAAATGCCTTAAGAAATTGGAAGACCAGGCTGGTCTCGAACTCACAAAGATCCGCCTGCCTCTGCCTCCCATGTGCTGGGATTAAAGGCATGTGCCACCACCGCCCGGCGAAATTGGATCTCTTATGTTGAACAAATTGTCATAAAATTCAGCATGACTGAATTTCAGGGAATTGGGTTTTAACCCCCAGCATGAGTAGGAAGAATGAGAAATAAAAAGCCGATATGGAACAGACGAGTTACTCTAATACTGGGTACTAATCACATTTAGAATTGTAGACTTTCAATATCAGTTTTAAAAATGAGTAAATTTCTATTTGTTTCATATATATGTTTAATTTATATTAGTTAAAAATCATTGCATTCTATTACTGCTACAATATGGTTGTTATGAAAATACATTAAGTGCTTGAGTTCTTTTTAGCACTTGCTTATTCCTGGTGGATAGACACTGCACACTGTGGAAGAAAAGTAGTAAGGAAAAGCCAGTCCAGAACCTGTTTCTATATACTCTGTTCTCACTTGTAAGCATGATTTTTCTACTTTAGATGAGATTAGTTTTGGTACCAGAGAGAGAGAGAGAGAGAGTGTGTGTATCAGTCTGTCTGTCTGTGTATAATATTTTACTAGCCCCAGATTGAGGAAATACAGTGTCTTTCCAGGTGCTGATTAAAGCTGTGCTCATTAAGATACGAATGTTTCTTTGCAGGTATATTTTGCTCAGGGTATCTATTGAAGACTGTGAGGTTGACCTTGATAATCTTACATTTAAAGGGTATAGAGGTGAGGGGGGAGGTCTTCATCTTAGGATTCTTTGGGGGAATCCTAAGCAGCTACTCTTTGGGGGAACTTTTTCTTTAGAATTTTTTGTATGTTTGGTTGATTGGTTGAGGTTTTTTTTTGTTGTTGTTGTTTGTTTGTTTGATTTTGGTTTTGGTTTTTCAAGACAGGATTTCTCTGTGAAACAATCCTGACCTCAAATTTACTGTGTAGACCAGGCTGGCCTTGAACTCACAGAGATCTGCCTGCCTCTACCTCCCTAGTGCTGGAATTAAAAGTGTGTGTCACCATGACTGGCCATCTCTTTTTATTTTTAACCACAGATTCTTGTGCAAATCTACCCTGGAAACTTGAGCAGGTGTGACTTATCTCATCCAGCATACATACTCAGATCTGTGCCTGTGACAGCTGGCTAGGATGGGGGAAAATATCTGACAAATTCAAACTACTTATCAATTATAGATAACTGTGGAACAAAGTAAAATACAGTTATTGCAGCAGTGAATGAAGAGCTCACTTCTTGCTGTGGAAAGCCCCCTGAGTTTGTGGAAGAGGTAGCATTTGAAATGAGACTTGAATGATATGTGAAATGTGTGGCTAATGAGTTTGATACCATTATGAGAGATAATTTGGCCAAGTCACGGGACTGTGATCTTGGCACTTGAGAGACTAATAAACAGAAAAAAAGTCATACGCCATCCGGGGCGTACTTTGCTCAGAACAAACAACAATTAAATGAAGTCCTGAGGATCTGGTTGACATGTGCTCCAGAGCTTAAACAGCCCACCTTCAACTAGACCTGGTCTGCTCTTGGGTCATTTACAGCTGGTTTATACAAAGGCATACACCATATGGGATCTTCAGTATGTACCTTGTCTGTATAGACATCAGTCATCAATTTAGGAATTATTATTCTGAATGTTACTGAACAAAAAACGGACATGAAATATGATGTCTTACACTGATTTTTCTTTGCTCCTTTTAGCTGCAGACCCTTTTGCTTCTGTTTTTGGAAATGAATCATTTGGAGATGGATTTGCTGACTTCAGCACATTGTCAAAGGTAATCTGCAGTGATTAATAGGAGGAAACAATACATCATGTTCCATCAGATGAGCAGCCTTCTTATAGTTAGAGCCTTCTCACAAATGTGGATATAACTGTAGTCAGTCTGTAGCAGGGCTGATTGCAGATGGATGTTACAGATCAGCTGTAAAGTAATCGAATTTCTATACGTAGGAGGCAGTGGTACAGGTGGTTACATTTTCTTCTGAAAGTTCTACTCATTGTCAGCATTAGAGTTGTGTCTCTGTTTAAATGTTTTTCCCAGTTGAATTACATTTTTTTCCCTGTGTCCTTTCTGGGTCATTAGCCACAACATTCATTTCGTCACCTATATACCTATTTGATTTTATCCTTTGAGGTTATCAGGGTCTGCACCAAAATAAAATCTGGTGCTGGGTGTCTGCCACCTATTGTCCAGCTGTAGTATTGATTCAGGCTAAAAGAAAAATATTTGAAGATAGGCCAAATTGTCTGTCCCTATGGAACATTTGACAGTGTCCAGAGACATTTGTGGTTCTCAGAACTAGGTAGAAGATGCTGCTCATATCTAGTGAGTTCATCCTCCAGTACACTGCAGAGCCACCATTCCCACTCCCTGGATGTAGATTTTCCATCCCAAAAAGTTAGCTGTGCAACTGTTGAAAAACACTGGCCTAGCCCAGTGGTGGTGGCCCACACCTTTAATCCCAGCACTCAGGAGGCAGAGGCAGGCAGACCTACAGAACAAGACAGCCAGGCCTACATGGAAAAGCCCTGTCTAAAAAACCAAAAAAGAAAAGAAAGTTTAGCATTGGCCTGAATAAATCATAATCTGGTTTATTACAGGAAAGCCAATAATCCTCATATGTTTAAAAGTCAGGGTTTTCAAACCAACATTAAGACTTAACATTCAGGGCTAGAGAGATGGCTTAGTGGTTAAAAGTATTGACTGCTCTTTCAGAGGACCTTGGTTCAATTCCCAGCACCCACATGGCAGCTCACAACTCTCTGTAATTCCAGTTCCAGGGGATCTGACACCCCTGGCAAAACATCAGTGCACATATAAAATAAAAATAAATTTTAAAAAGACAACATTCCACAGGATCAGTTTACTTTTGAAAAACTGACTCTCTGATTATCTTCATAGTTTTTCTAGAAGCCATTTTCTCTAATTTTTATTGTCTTGCCTATATTTAAGTGCACTGAAAAGCATAGAATTAGCCATTCCTTTGTTGTCATTCAACTCAGATGATCTATTTGGACCTCAAGAAGTTTTGTATTGCCTAATGCTTACTTAATAAGTCTTTAATCTTTTTGATGTCTGTTGTCTATTGATAAATAATGCTATGAGAATACCCGCTCATACAGATGAATTATAATCCTATTTGTTCTTGAATGTAAAGGGTAAAATATAAAATGTCACTTTTGAGAATTAAAATAAACTGCTGATACGTAAATCATTCATTTGAATACTATATGACCATGCGTATATCAAACTGCATAAACATTTCTTTTTAAACAAAGGTCAACAGTGAAGATCCTTTTAATCCTTCCACATCAAGTTCTGCCAGCAGTGTGGTCATTCCAAAATCTGTGTTAGAGGAAACATCCACCAAGAGTGAGGATGTACCTCCAGCACTGCCGCCCAAGATTGGAACTCCAACAAGACCCTGCCCGCCACCCCCTGGTATGAGAGTTGGGGGCTTTCCTAGACAAATGTATGCCTTTTCCCTCTAGAAAGTATTGTGTTCGTATTATATAAAGGCTATAAAGAAGAACCAAGCACTTAGCATAAGCTTGCTGCTGACCTCTCCAGCTAGGCTTGTGGCCCTTCCCCTCCCCATTTAGATAAAGTTTTGGTGAAATCTCTTTGTTTTTGTTTTTGTTTTTGTTTTGGAAACTCACTGATTATTATTTGAGTAGCAGTTTCCTGTACTCTGGTTTTTAATTTTCTTGAGAAAAAACAAATACAAAGTCTCTGTACATCTTTTGTTATTTATTTTTGTTTAGAAAAAGGCAAGGAAGGGGCAGTCAAGAGTGGCAAAAAGAACTGCTTTCCCTTTAAAACTCATTTGGTTTACAATAGACATTTGTTTTGTTTTGTTTAGCTGGCCTCGAATTTGCTTTGTAGACCAGACTGGCCTTGAACTCAAAACTCTTGAAGAACCACCTGCCTCTGCCTCCTGAGTGCTAGGTTTAAAGATGTGTACCTTCACACCTGGCTCTAGAAGTCTGATTTTAAAATTCTTTGTCTAGTCCAGGAACAAATTGTAGTTTGTTTGTTTTTTAATTTTGCTTGGTATTGTGTTTAGCACTACACCAAGAAAAGGTTTGTTTCTATGCAGAATAAAGTTATCTATGAAGACAATTCCCCTGAGTAAGGGTAGTGCTGCCTGGCTTCTCTGTGAGAGGACATGGAATGTTGTTAGGCACACAGTTTTTATCCTTAGCTCATTCTTAGGTAAGCCCCAGAGTTAGATGATCACTTTTTTAAGTTTTGTTGGATAATCATTTTGCCTTTTCATAATAACTTTCCCATGGTATTTGATTGGATTTCACATACACTTGCTATTATGTGAATATCTATTCAGAACTTATGTAAATGCGTTAAGTGTTTCTCATCTTTTAAAGAGAGTCGCCTATATATTGTTAGAAGTAAGTTAGTCTTTATTTTTTAAATATTTTGTTTATTTATGCTTTTACATTAGTGTCTTAATTAAAACTGAGAACAAGGCTAGTGAGATGACTTAATAGGGCACAGGTACTTGCTACATGAGTCTGGTAACCTGTATTCAGTTCCCAGAATCTGTGTGAAGGTTCAGAGACAGAACAGCGTAGAACAAGGTTTTACTCTTTTAACTCTTTTGGGGGCCACCACCCAGCTCCCAAGTAAACACACATGGAGGCTTATTTTTACTTATAAACGCCCAGTTTTAGCTTGGCTTGTTTCTTGCCTGCTTTTCTTAAGTTATCACGACTACCTTTTGCCTCTGGGCTTTTATCTTTCTCTATTTCTGTTTTTTTGTTTGTTTGTTTTTTGAGACAGAGTTTCTCTGTAACTTTGGAACTCTGGAGCCTGTCCTGGAACTAGCTCTGTAGACCAGGCTGGCCTCCTGCCTCTTCCTCCCGAGTGCTGGGATTAAAGGCGTGCACCACCACCGCCCAGCTCTTTCTCTATTTCTGTATACCTTTCTTTACTTCTTTCTCTGTACTTGCTGTGTAGCTGGTGACTGGCCCCTGATGTCTTCCTCCCCTTGTTCTCTTGCTCCTCCTCTTCCTCATTTCTCCTTCTATCCTGCCAGCCCCACCTATCCTTGCTCTTGACTTTGCTATTGGCCATTCAGCTCTTTATTAGACCATCACGTGTTTTCACCAGGCAAAGAATCACAGCTGCACAGTTAAACACATTCTGCATAAACAGAAGCAATATGCTTTAAAATAATATTCCCCAACAGAACTAACTTCATGAATTTGCTCTGACAACACATGCCATACACACATGTACTGTGGCACTCAAGTTCACCCCCCCCATATATAGCATTCACAATAATAATAAGGCTGAAAACATTCAAACATCCATTACTATAGAAAGAGCAAAGGGAAAGAATGGTTTGCTGAAGAGGTCACTGATTAGAGTCCTTAAATTTATATTCCAGGTGGTCCTAGCCTGAGTTTGTGAACCCCACCACACCTCCAACTATAGTAATTAAATCTGAAATCTCATGAATGCTAGATAAGCATTCTGCCACTGAATTACATTCCCAGCTCTTTAGTACTTTTTTGGACAGTGCCCCATGTAGTCCAACCTGGTGTCAAACTGAATTCCTCCTCCTCTCTACTGCCACATTCCATCTGCTGGTATTAACCCCAGGCTTGGTTTTGGTTTTTATTGTTTTTGGCTGTTGTTGTTGGTTGGTTGGTTTTTCAAAGCAGGGTTTCCCAGTATAGTAGTGCTAGCTGTCCTGGAACTCACTTTGTAGACCAGGCTAGCTTCAAACTCACTGAGATCTGCCTGCCTCTGCCTTCCAAGTGCTGGGATTAAAGGCGTGCGCTACCACCACTGCCTGACTTTGGTTTTGATTTCCTTTGTTTGGGGTTTTCATTTGTTTGGATTTTTCTAGTGGTACTACAGAGCAAACCTAAGGATTCATAAGCTGTACCTGGAGTCATTATTTTGTGATCTTAAGTCTGTTCTTTCCTATATCTAAGCGTCAGTGCTTTCGTTGTTATATGGTGGTTATGACTCAAATGCTGCCTGCCTTCACAGCACTTTCTGAAGGCATGTGTAGGAGTATGCAAAACAAGCCTCTTTTATAAACTATGTTTATGAAAAAAATCAATTATGACTATGAGCATACTGATACAGGAAGAACACATTTGAAGAAACTTAAATTTCTCTTTTTTTTTTTCAAGAAATGTTACACACTTTAAGTAAAACTTTAAAATTAGAGATAGCTGGGCATGATGGCACACCCCTTTAATCCCAGCACTAGAGAGGTAGAGGCAGGCGGAGCTCTGAGTTTGAGGCCAGCCTGGTCTACAGAGCAAGTTCCAAGACAGCCAGGGCTATACAGAGGAACCCTATCTCAAAAACCAATCAAGCAAGCAATCAATAAACAGTAGATAAATATATAAATAAATAAATGGTATTGAAGCAGTGGGTTTTGAATTAACAGAGCAACATACTGTTATTTGGTCAAAGACTAGTCAGCGGTACATATATTAACTGTAAACTTCTAAGTGTAGATCAGTCTCAGCTTGAAGTTTTATAGAAGTGAGGTTTTTGTCAAGTTATATATGTGTAATTATACCAGAGAAAAGATAGAAGAAATTTGTCACATTTCAGAATCACTTATCTTTGCTTCTACTAGTGTGAGGCTGCGGCTCTAGCAGCAGAGGCGAGGCTGTTTATTCTTTATCGATTTTCCTTGTTTCTCATTAACTTCCTTAGGAGCATGCTTCTTTAAATGGAGAAAGACTTAATCTTTGGACAAAATCATAATTCTTGGCCCATTTCCTCTTTTTTGTTTTTGAACTTTATCCATTTAGCTGCCCCTGTTTTGAGAGAAAACTTTGAGGACAGTTGGTGTGGCCATTTAAGGCAGTATTGAGACTGTGCCTTGGACTCTTGATCTCTGCATCGCCTGCAGTTCTTTAATGCTCCCTGTGAACATGTTTTGTGTGCTTGTGTTTGCTGTGTCTGCTGGTTAATTTTAATGATTTTGATCCAGGGAAAAGACCCATCAACAAATTGGATTCTTCTGATCCCTTTAAACTGAATGATCCATTTCAGCCTTTCCCAGGCAATGATAGTCCCAAAGAAAAGGATCCTGATATGTTTTGTGATCCATTCACTTCTACTACCACTACCAGTAAAGAGGCTGACCCAAGCAATTTTGCTAACTTCAGTGCTGTAAGTACTGTGAATGGGCTGTTTGGGGGAAAAATCTTTGCATTTATAGTTTGAAGATGTGTCAAAGATTTCTTGGTAGCCTTCCAAATTTGCATCATTTTACAAACATACTAAAAATTGTCTTTTATTCTTCCCCCAAGCATGTTCTGTTTAGTTTGGTTTTGCTGGTTCTTAGATGATTGCATTCCTCAGCTGATTTTAGTTGTCTTGTTTCTTCTAAATAAGTCATTTTATAAACCCGTTTTTCAGTCTTGGTTACATAAATATAAGTAAAATCTCAACAGTTATTATTTGGCAAATGGCTGCACATAATGGTGATTTAAAAGTTTGCTGTCTGCCTACTGTTTATAATGCTAGTAACAAACTTGTCTATTTGTAACCCTATGAATGTTTGTGTACAAAGCTTTAGCAGACTGGTTGGCAGTTTCTGTGAGAGGACAGTGCAGGGGTTCTTTGACTACAAAGCCAACTCTTTATTTACTATGTTCATAGTCGTTCTCATGGTCTGTTGTTGTGGTTCTTTTTATCCGTCTGTGAACCCAGTTACTCATTCATACTAAACTCCTGCTGTACTGTGATAGCCTTTTCAGTTTTATGAAATAAACTGTCATTAAGATCTAAGAATTCTTTAAGAAAGTTGGAGAAGCCGGGTGGTGGTGGCACACGCCTTTAATCCCAGCACTCGGGAGGCAGAGGCAGGCGGATCTTGTAGACCAGCCTGGTCTACAAGAGCTAGTTCCAGGACAGGCTCCAAAGCTACAGAGAAACCCTGTCTCGAAAAACCAAAAGAAAAAAAGAAAAAGAAAGTTGGAGAAGTGCTATGAGAATAGCTTAAGCAAGACCTTTATGATCATAAAAATGGAGCAACCAATCATATATTTCATCATTGCTCAGATAAAACAGATTTTTTAAAAATGAAATTCTTAGAATAGCTAACAAAGTTTAATTTTCCCAGATGTTTTCTTAACACAAAGTAACATTCATTACCGCTGCCTATTCTATAAGAATTTCCTTGCTTATTACCTTTTATCCTTGACTTTGGAGATTTGAGATTGAGTGGCTAAGTGCCCCTGGTCACAGCTTGCCTGTTGTTTTCTTCCTCTGAGTATTATCTGGGTCCCTTCACTAGTTATTTTGTCCCTGTTAACTACTCTGCTTACTTAGAAAAGAGATGAGCAGAAATCTGTATGCACCTAAGGCAACTGCAGTACCTTATAAGTCTGTACTCTTAGGTTCCAGGGGCATCGCCTAAGTGTGAAGGAACATGATAGAAATCCCTACTTTTAATATTGAAAAGAAATGGCAAGTCAGAATTATCTTCTATGTCAGGTGGAGGTTGAGTTGTTTGAAGCAGAGAAGAACGAAAAATTGACTTTCTCAGGAGATTGTGATCCTTGTAAAATAACATTCTGGCAGTTTGTGATGTTCAGTTCATTATGTTAAATACGGTTCGCAAGTCAAAACCTGGTTGGAATGAGTCTTAAACAATAGCAGAGGCATTTTGCTTATTTCCTGCTCAAAGTCTCAGTACAGTACAGCATAAAGTAGGTAACAATAAAGTCCTCCGTTTTCATTGTGAGGGATTTGGGGAAGCATACCAAGAGTCTCATGTATACTTGCCAAAGACTTTCAGTTCATTTCACTTCTTCTGATGGCCTCCTTGTGTGGCAAGACTGAAACCAAGTAGAGTTTTGTATCTAGTTTCTACTGAAGTTGAAATTTAATTGTAATTACAAATATTTTTTTGAATCTAATCATCAATATTAAGGTTTTGCTTAAACTCTTGGTCATTTTAGTTATATAAAACTGGGTTAAAAGTTTTTAAAGATTATCAGAATCTTCAAAATATTTAAAAAATAATTCGGTTCATGTACTGTATAATCTAGCTAATATTCTTATATATATCAGAATTTACCTGTTTTTGCTTTATAGTTTTGGGGTACCTTTGAAAGGCCAGGTAAGGCAGTTTTTTGTATCACCAGTGGCGTTAATCTTAATGATATATCATAATGATACATATGGCATGTAATCCTACTACTCAGGACACAGGCAGGAGGATCATGAGTTTGAAGTCAGCTTGAGCCCATGTAGTAATATCCTAACTTTCAAAAAAGAAAAGAAGAAAAAAATTACTGTGATAAGTGATCACTAAAGTTTAAATAGCAAGCATTTTACTTTGTATTGAAAGACTACATCACTCCTGTTTTTAAATCTCCTAGTCCACACTAAATATTTCTCCTCTTTTGAGACAGAATATCACTGTATGTCCCAGATTGGCTTCTGATTTGGAGTCCTCCTGCCTCCGTCTCCCAGATGCTAGGACTGAGGCATGTGCCACCATGCCTGTAGTTTCTATGTTTTAAAGTGATGCTTTTAATGTTTATTGTATTTTTAATAAACTTTTCTTCCCATAGATTGCATTAAAATTTTAAACTCAACCAGAGCTCACTAGGTAAAACATATTTTCAGAAAAACGAGGAAGTAACATTATTCCCAGAATTCTCTAGGTAAAACAGTTAATGCTCTTTTATAAAAAGTCTTCATTATTTTTCTCATTCATTCATCTTTTGGTCTTTTAAATGGCAGTATCCCTCTGAAGAAGATATGATTGAATGGGCAAAGAGAGAAAGTGAGAGAGAAGAAGAGCAAAGACTTGCCAGACTTAATCAGCAGGAACAAGAAGACTTGGAACTAGCCATTGCACTTAGCAAGTCGGAGATCTCTGAAGCATGAAGTCAACAGTGCTGTTCTTGAATACTGAAGCTATTTACCATGTGCATCAAACTACCTATGAGCATGGGATACAAAAAGTTTGAGAGTCCTATAAATGTGACAAAAGTGTAACTTGGTTTTTGGGGTTTTCTTTTGGGGGGGAGGTCTATTTCAACTGTGTCCTTTATTTTTTCTTCCAAAAGCAGTACCCTAATTAGACAGCTTCCTCTAGACCCCTGTTCTGGTGTGCATTTACAGTGAGCTCTTGCCTGCTTATACTATTTCCTGTAAAGCTAGAGCTAAGCCTCTGCGTTCTGGAACCTAGCAGATATAGTTTTGCGCTGTGCTGCCCTTGTTCTGTAGTTCCTATGACAGCAACTAGAGTTCTGAAAGTGTGCAAGTATTCTCCCTGAGCTGACTGGTTGAAGGAGGGAAGGGAAAGAGCATCCTGTTTCTTTTGATTAGTACAAAACATTAAAAAAGTAAAGTGCATTATATGTACTTCTGGAGAAAATATATTTTGTTATTTAGAGACGGGAACACAGTCCCCACTATTGAGAACTAGATGAATTAAGTTAAACCATTATTGTTCCAGGCTCAAGTAATTCCTAAATAAAAACATTAAAGCCTTGTGTGTGAAACACATTTTTAAAACAATTTCCTCTGGACCTAAAGAATTTTAAGATTAATTGCTGCGTATTTCCTAGTTTAAAAAAAAAAAGTACTTACAGATAAAATTTGTAAGGAAATGTTCATATTAAGTGCTAGTGAGGAAAACTTATGACTTAAAATGCAACCTATTAGTTTAAGCAAACACTTAGCCCAAACCCATCAGCCTTGGCAGCTGCACTGACCTTAGTTCAGAAGTGTCCTGAACTAGAATTGGAAAGTACTTTGGTTTTCATTATGTGTTTTGTTTCTTTAGTGGAGCCCAGCTATTTGCAGTGATTTAATGGAAGAAGTAACACATATCCTCTTGCTTTTTGTCCATCTTAGTAGTCTAAATTACTTTGTCTGCTTGCTTTATTTTTTCTCACTTATAAAATTGAAAAACTACCCCCCCACCCAAAATCTTGGTTTTTAAATTGAGAAAAAAATAAGCAGACTTGCCACATTATCAGAACCCTGCCTTTGTTAAAAGCCCATTTTCTGCTTGACTGGCTCAACAGCTGGCTTTGAAATGGACTGTGAAGTAGACTATAAGTTGTATCTTTTTTTTTTTAACATGAGTTACTAATTTAGTGTTTTCAACACCAAGATAAAGAAAAATGAACCTACAAACTAATTAAAAATTTTAATTTTTAGAATTAAAAAGTCACAAGTTAAGGTGGAATTGAACTGTGTTAACCAGAGTAACTTACTGCCTGGCCTGTAACTGAATTTACAGTGTCTAATCAGTCCATCTTGAAATGGTGCTTTTTTTTTTTTCTTTACACACACTATTGGATGGCTGGAATTTAAAACCAACTTAAACCACTTTTTTGCACTGCTAACTTTTTTCTACTTTTGTAAATAAGTATTTCAGCATAAAGTCATACATGCGAAGTAAGGGCTGAATCATAATCCCAAGGGTTTAGTGGTGATAGCTCATCCATCCAGTGGCTTAAGTATTTGCTGCAGACGGTGACTGCGAAGGTCAGGCTGGGAGTTGTGATAGGCAGTGTTCTCTGTTCCTCTTTCCTCTCATGCTTCAGGAGAAAGGTAAGTTGACTTGAATAACTTTCTTTTGCACTGAGAAAAGTGAAAAATGTTTGAAATGCTTTAAAATTTTTTAATTAAAGAAAACTCTGGAAATATTAAATATCTGTAACTTATAAACAGCAACTTTTGATGTGCAGTAAAGTTTGCCCTAATCTCCAGTGCTCTTAGCTGATTCCTAGAGACTCATCCTTGGTTAAGATGTGTATACTCCGTGGGCCAATATCATACTAAAATATGTATATATTATATAAATATATCTATATCTTCAGGCTTGATTGTATAGGACGGATGTCTTAAGAGTCATTTGTGATGTTTTATGATATTGACCCTGGCTCCAAAGCCTGCGCTTGAAATAAAAATGAAGTCTTAACCATCTTTTACCTATTTGTTCAGCTTTATTTGAGCTCTCTTCATAGAATTTTTCTCATGTTTCAAACTTGCAAATTACAGTTGTAATTATGAGAATAATAGACATTAAGAAATAAAAAGTGCACTACCTATCATTTTGCATTGAAGTTGTACACTGTTCTCTGAGGAGGGACAGATGCGCCATCAGTATACATTATCCTGTATGAAGTGTTTTGGATAGTATTATTTAGAATAAATAAATGTTGACTATCCCTTTTTGTTATTTTGTCCTGTTTTGTGAAAGGAAACTAGGAAATGTGTCTACATAGAGATAGAGCCTGAGGCCCATGGTCGTGGCTCTGTTGAGAAGGACCTGTGCCTGTGTTCTTAGGAAGCTCCTGATCTTGACATTTTTGAGAAAGTAACTCTCAGAAAATTCCTTAAGCCAGACGAGGTGGTGCATGCCTTTAAATTCAGGAGGCAGAAGCAAAGAGACCTCTGAGTTCTGACAGGCTAGTCATATGGCTAGTTCCAAGTCAGCCTGAGCTGCATAGTGAGACCTCTTAAAAACAAGCAACAATAACAACAAAAGAAAGTTCTTTAGCTTCTGGTTCCCTTTACTTCGTTTTCTTCACTAATGAGTTAGACAGTTTGACTTTGGATGGGTTTTTTTTGTTTTGTTTTTTTTTGTTTTTGTTTTTTGTTTTGGTAGATGGAGGTCCTGCTGTGTCAAGCTAAGCTCCAACTCAGTTCTGCCTCATTTTCATGAGTGGTTGGGATTATAAGCATGCGATGCCCCACTCATCTTGATACCTTTTTAATATTAGTTCTTTTAAGGAAATCACTACCACCACCACCCTGGGTCCTTGTGCATGCCAGACTAGCTCTTCTCCCAGCCTCACATAGTAGACTGCGTGGTGGATGTGAACCCTATGCCAAGCATCTTATGTGTGCTTGTGTTTCTTGTCTAGTTTTCATGGGACGACTAGGTAGGGAAAGTTTTTAATCCCATTTTGGAAATGGGGGACCTAGTGCTCAGAAAGTTAAAGCAATATATGTTTACATAGCTAACAGGTAGGTGAATTAGGAATTGAGTCCTGATCCTTTGATTCCAACATTGTATTTTGCATACCTTCCCTCATTTTGTGTTAAAAAAATGTTTATAGAAAATGATAGGACCGGGGCTGGAGAGATGGCTCAGTGGTTAAGAGCATTGCCTGCTCTTCCAAAGGTCCTGAGTTCAATTCCCAGCAACCACATGGTGGCTCACAACCATCTGTAATGAGGTCTGGTGCCCTCTTCTGGCCTGCAGGCATATACACAGACAGAATATTGTACACATAATAAATAAATATTTTTTAAAAAAAAAAGAAAAAGAAAGAAAATGATAGGACCTGGACATAGTGATCACATTTTTAAGGCCGTCATGATTCTTGGTGTTTCAGATATCTGTCTACTTGGTCTTCACTACCATCACTGAAAAGGACAGGCACTGTCTCCATTTTTTCAGAAATACCCAAACTAACTCCAGAGCTTAACTGCTACTCGTTGTTCTTAATAGAGATAAACCAGAGAAGAAATGCCACAAGAGCCTGTGCGGTCACTCTTAATGGAATAAACCTATTGCATTGTTCCTAAGACCCTTAAGACATTCTTCAGAGCCCAGTGTGGTGGTACACACCCTTAATCCCAGCACTAAAAAGGCAGAAGCAGGGTGAATCTCTTGAGTTGGAGGTCAGGCTCGTCTACATAGAGTTCCAGGCCAGCCAGAGCTGCATGTCGAGACTGTCAAGAAACAAGGGAAGGAAGGAAGCAAGCACTGATTGTCCAAGGGCCTAGAAAGATGGATCCCAGTGGTCATGAGCATTTGCTGCTTTTCCTAAAGACTAGAATTCAGTTCCTAGCCCACACTGATTGTGCACGACTACTGCCTGTGACTCCAACTCCAGTGAGTGATCCAATGCTCTTTTCTGGCCTCATAGGCACAGATAGGAACATACACATAATTAAAAATAAAATAAATTTTGGATAAAAGCATTATCCAATTAATAGTCTTGTTTACCTTACATGAGTTGCTGACATACAAGAATTCAATTGTTAATTATTAACATTACCCCATAACTATATGGCAGAAAGGCGAGCCTTTTTATTAAAGGAGTATAAGTTTAAACCAGGTGGTGGTTTATTCCTAATAAGACTAGCATTCTGGATGCTGACATAGGAAAATTCTGGGAATTAAAGGTCAGCCTGTGTTACAAGTTTGAAGCAAGCTAAGGCTACATAGTGAGACTTTGTCTCAAAAATAGTGAGGGAGGGACCTAAAACTGTAAGGCCGAAGAACTAACACCAAGCAAAAATGTAGAATAACCAGTGATGATGGCTCCGGAGGAAGACCTGACTAGGGAAATAGAGGAACTGAGCGTGCGGCTCAGTGGGCAGAGTGCTTGCCTGGAATGCATGAGGCCTCTGCTCAATCCATAGTATAAACTGGATAGGATGGTGCATGCCTGTAATTCCAAAACTAGGGAGGCAGAGACAGGTGAATCTCTGAGTTTGAGACCAGCCTGGTCTACAGAGCGAGTTCCAAGACAGCCACGGCTGTAGAGAGAAGGCTGTATCAAGAAATAAATAAAACTCATAGGCTCTGAGTAGACGTTAGTGAGAGGAAAGGGCTAACACTAGATTTAGCAAGCTGAGGATGGCCCGGAAGGCCTATCAAATGGATGGTTGGAGCCCACCCTCAGTTTATGATCTAGTAGGTGAAGTGTAGGATCCAAGGCCACACATCGTCTGATGTGTAATTGGGAAAGGTTGAGTCTCCAAGACGCTTCACATCGATGGCATTTTTTACTTTAGTAAATTCAGTCTGCTCTAAGGTTGGACCTTTCTTTATGAACGACTTCATCAGTAACTGAGGCAGCATCTATTAATCGAGTTGACAAGGACAGGTGGAAGGACCAGAATGTCACTTACCCGTTAGCATTGTCACTGGACTTTGCCCACAGTAGATTGAATGGGTTCTTCCTTCCTGGTGCACAGGCCCATCTTGATCTCAGCTACCTGGGTCACGGGCATGGTTTTCTAGATGAATGTGTTGATCAAGCTGATGCCTGGTTTGGCTGGTTGGTTGGCTGTCTATCTCTTTGGAGTAACTCTGCATACCTTTGCTTTTTGAGTCATTGTGTGTATCTTTCAATGTGTTAAAGGACATCGCTTTAGATCTCAGGAGATAGGATTTGTCATCAAATATGTGCTGGGTCACAAGACAAAAATGAAAACTGATTTTAAAAAATTGTCTCAAGTTCAGGTCCTAATGTTGTATATGTTCTGCATGAATGAATGATACAAAAATCATCTTGAGCCAGGGATGGTAGGTAGTATGATGCCTATAGTCCGAACTGTAGAGGCGGAGGCAGAGGATTGTCTGTATTCAGTACTCAGGATGCACTTTGTGAAGAAAATTGACTACCACAAGTTGCCTTACACACTCAAAAATGAGAAAGATTATTAAGAGAATGTAATGATCTATTTTAAGAACATGTTGATCTCTGAGTAAAGGGGATAAAATGGATTTCCCTTAAAGTCATTTATATAGAATACTTTCTTTTCTTTCTTTTTTTTTTTTTTTTGTTTGGTTTTCGAGACAGGGTTTCTCTGTAGCTTTGGAGCCTGCGCTGGAACTAGCTCTTGTAGACCAGGCTGGTCTCGAACTCACAGAGATCCACCTGCCTCTGCCTCCCGAGTGCTGGGATTAAAGGTGTGCGCCACCACCGCCCGGCAATACTTTATTTTCTTATCCTGGATGACTTTACCACTGAAAGAGGTGCACATAATACTTACCAGAACTGCTCTGTAGGTGTTTGCTTGATGCATAACGACACTTGTAGTCTGTGTTGTATTGTCCTAAATTTATGTGGTGAGAAAGCAGGACAGGGAGATTAAGTAACTGGCTTGAAGCCAAGGGTCAGCCTAGCATTGGCTCTAGAGCAAGTGGGGATGGGAACAATAAAACTATTCTACCTCAGGACTATTACAAGATGCCAACTAATAGGAGCTTGGCAGAGTAGCTCCTAAGTGCCTACATCCTAAGAACTTGCATGGCAGGCAGGCAGGCAGGAGTGACATGCTGCCTTGAGTCCTACCTCTAACACCTTCCCGGCATGTGCGTTGTTGGACAAACTACTCTCTGCCCACCTGTCTCAGTTACAAAAGCTGAGCTCTGGAGACTGGAGAGATGAGCAGTTTGGTGGCTAAAAGCTGTTGCTACTCTTGCAGAGGACTCTGGTTTAGTTCCCAGTACCCTCATAGCAGCTCACAACAGCCTGTAGTTCCAGTTCTGGGGATTGGGCATGCTCTTCTGGCCTCTCTGGGCAGTGCCCAGATATGGTACACTTAGTACTTGCAGCAGAACACCCAGACACATAAGAAGAAAGCAGGAGTAAAACCCAAGATGTATGAGGACACAGGTGATAGGGCTGCTCTGAAGAGCAAGTTGAGTTTAAAATAATGTCCAATCCTGTTCTAAGTTGACACTGAGAAGTGGGAAACGCCCAGAAGGTTAAGAACCTTGGGTGGAACCCAAGCTTCTGACTCAATCTGAGAAGCATTTCTAAACTCCTTGGCTGAAAGGGAGGGGGGCACTGATTGCTGCCCAGGTAGGTCTTGTTTTCCACACGGGAGCTGGTGTATAAACCCTCCCTGTAGTGCCTGCTACTGATAACAACTATCTGTGTACCAGTTCCCTCATTCGCTCAACTGTGTAACTAGGTTCCAGGAAAGACAGGGGTGCCTCCTCTGTACCCTCAGATAAAAACCCAAAGGATAGAGCTTGGCATGGTGGCTTTTGCATGTAATCCCAGCACTTGGTAGGCTGGGGTAGAGATTGTACAAGGGCAGCCTAGGTTACAGAGTGAGACCCTGCCTCAACAAAACAAAAATCAAGAGGAAGAGAAGGAGGAAAGGGAAAAGAGGAGATATGAAGAATGAGACCAACTTTGTGGATTACTACTAAAAGCATGTAGTGTTGGGCTGGTGACATGGTTCAGTGGGTAAAAAGCACTTGCTGCCAAGACTGACTTGAATCCAGTCCCCAGAACACACATGGAGGGGGAGAGCTAGCTGGAAAGTTGTTCTGAACTCCAAATGCATGCACAACAGTAAAACATTAAAAAAATATATAATTAAAAATTAGTTTTTAAAAAGTAGTTCTAAATACTTGAGAAAAGTAGATAAAACTGTAGCCTCTAGACAGGGAGACACTTCTAGGAGGAGAGCCTAGAAATCCACTGTCAATAGACTGGTCTCTGGGTCTGGAGGAGACTAGGGTCCTTATTCCCAAGGTTTCTAGCTTGAGTTCAGGGGAGCCCTGGCTGTCTTCGGTGCTCAGTGCTGCCCAGTTGAACCAGGCTCTGTGGACCAAGGGGTTTCTAAAGCCTGTGGGTATACACGACCTAGAATGTTCACGTCTGGACACACTAGTTTTGTAGTTCAATAGACAGCCTTCTCAGGCTCTTATTGGTCTCCCTGGACACTGAGGTGTGTGCTCAGGGAAAGGGGGAAATATCACCTCTGCTCTGCCTAGCAGGGATGAGTGAGTGACTACCCAAATGGTATACTTGGGGCAGCTATCCCCAAGCAGGGCTAGAGACCATAGGCAGAATGGAACCATGGGGCATAAGGATAAGAACCACCTGGCTTGACTCTTCAACGTGGTCTCGGAAAGTCAACCCCACTCTGTACTTGAGTTAAGCCAACTGCAAAAGGGAGGTATGTGGTATTTAGTAAGTTGAAGATAAGATTTGGTGTAAAACCTGTGACTCAGAGGTTGGCATATTGAAAACTCCTGACTGGGAAGACTCGGTCACAATGCATCGGGCGAATGGGAAGCTTGTATTGCACAAGCACCTGGGATGATGCAGACGCAGCCCAAAAGGACATGGGAGCTTGCAGCCCCCAGGTTCTTACAAGAAAGCCCTCAGGAGGTCATGAATCCAAGTGTTTTCAAGATGCTCCCCTGCCTATTCTCATTGGCTGAGCTTGTGTTGGCCCCCACAATTGCCTGCTGAACTGCGCTGGTGGAGTGCCAGAGCTCATTTTTCCTGTTAGTGGTCGTGGAAATGCCGAAGATGCACACGACCCACCAAGAGGCTGTCCCGCCGAATCTTTTTTTTTCCTTTATTGATATTTATTGAGCTCTACATTTTTCTCTGCCCCCCTCCGTGCCTCTCCCCTCCCACTTCAACCCTCCCCCAAGGTCCCCATGCTCCCAATTTACTCAGGAGATCTTGTCTTTTTCTACTTTCTACTTCCTATGTAGATTATATCTATGTAAGTCTCTCTTAGTGTCCACATTGTTGTCTAAGTTCTCTGGGATTGTAGTTT
>JAQHUG010000012.1:2588140-2607349 GCA_028555095.1 Dicrostonyx torquatus | reverse complement strand
ATCCAGTTATGCCAGCACCACTTGTTAAATATGCTTTCTTTTTTCCATTTGATATATTTTGCTTCTTTATCAAATATCAGGTGTTCGAAGATGTACGGATTGATATCCGGGTCTTCTATTCGGTTCCATTGTTCCTCCTGTCTGTTCCTATGCCATCCCACCGAATCTTGCTGATCAGAAGTCTGTAAACTGGTGACCACTCTGGCTTGCAACCTTCATCCTAGCTTCATCCCTCCCTGCTCCCTGCTACCCGCTTGCATTTGTGCTCAGTGCCTGTCTCTTGACCCAGTTGGAAGCAGTTAGCCCTGGAAAGGCGGTTGAAAGGGTTGATTAGTGGAGCCACATTTGTCAGGTAGAAACCCAGATAAGACCATCGCCACCCATCAGTATGGGGGCGAGACTGTAAGCCTGCCACTGGCCCGGTGCATGATCCAGGACAAACTTGGTCCTCTCTGTGCCCAAGAATGGGTCTCGACCAGTTCGAGATCCGCGTCTGGTTCTGGATGGAGTGGATGGGCTCTTGTCCCCCAGGCTTGCTGCAGGAGTGTTTGCAAGGGAGGCGGCCGCCAGGGCGGGGAGGAACTGGGCCCGCCCCGCGTTGAGACGTCCAGGTGTTGCCACCTGAGAGTCCCTGCCACAGCCGTCACCGCGAGGGGCCGCCAGCGCCCTTGTTCCAGCCAGCTTGCGCCTATGGCCTTCTTGACCACCTGGAAGAGGGCGGCATCCAGGAAAGGAGACTGCAGGTACAGGATGGCGGCGAGGGCGGGAATTCCGCGAGGCCATGGAGTGCCGACGGGAGGGACAGCGAGGGAGTCGGTGGGAGACAGCGAGTCACTGCTGAGCTTGGGGGCTAACTGCTGCCCTGGGGGAGCCCAGGGCAGTCTGCATCCCCACATGCTTCCTGCTCACCTGCACTAACCTTAAGCCAGTTGGGTCTAAGGATAAAGGGTTGCATCTCACTCCATTTAAACCTAGCTACTAGTGTCACTGGGCGGGGCCCTCAGGGCTTGCAGGGAGGAGAGCAATGACAGCCCTGTGCCCCACCTCCCCGCACAAATTCATCATCCTCTTGGGTTGAGAGGGGGATCCTGATCCCCAGCCCCAGTTCGGAAAGATGTGCATCAAAGTTGCCCATGTTCAACGCTGCAGGGATGCGTCATTGCTCTCTTCTGGGTGTCACTTCCCCAGCTTCCCCCAGATCCTAGCTGAGTTGGTGCCTTCAGGTGTGCTTGCTATCAGAAGGAACAGTCCTGACCTCATCTCCTCACAAGTCCTTCACACTTGCACAGCTGCTGCTCACGCTGCTGTCTTTCATCCCTAAACACCCCTAACTTGACAAGCCCCAATCTTAATTCTACATCTTCACCCCCAAACCTGTTCCTCATCCCGCGTTCCCTGTCTCAGCGAATGACACAGTCATCCACTGAGTTGCCCAAGCCTGACACCTGGGAGTCATCACTGACCCCTCCCTCTTCATCCCTTCCCTAGTCTCCACATCCTGCTGATTTTATCTCCAGGATGTCTCGGACTCTGCTAGACTGTTGCAGCAGCCTCTGGCTCCCCCAGTGGCTTCGGTCCTCCCCCTGCACGCATCCTTCTTAAGTACAAACTAGATGCACCTCAGTTTTCTACTTTAAAACTTTTCAAGGGCTCGGCATATAGTTGCCTAGCATGCAAGGTCCAGGACCTGGTGAGTTCAGGTTTGAAACTGGCCTGGATTATATAAGTCCCTGTCTAGGAAAAAAGCAAGCACTCTCACCACAGCCTGTGGCGGCTCATCTCCTGGAAATTGAGGTAGTGACTGCTGCCTTGTAGCTCTCCTGTTGGGCTGCAGTTGCTCAGTTCTTCCTGGAAGACAATCTCTCCACTCTTTGACACCTTATACAACTCAGTTGAGGTAGCCGGACGGTGGTGGTGCATGCCTTTAATCCTAGCACTCAGGAGGCGCAGACAGGTGGATCTCTGTGAGTTCAAGGTCAACCTGGTTTACAGAGTGAGTTCCGGGATAATCAGAACTGTCCAACAGAGAAATCCTGCCTTGAAAAAAATATAAGGAAATCCCATCTGAGCCAGTTGGTGGTGGTGCATGCCTTTAATCCCAGCACTCAGTAAGAAGAGACAGGCAAATCTGAGTTCAAGGCCAGCCTGATCTACAGAGCGAGTTCCAAGGACAGGCTCCAAAACCTACAGATAAACCCTGTCTTAGAAAAAAAAATCCCATCTTAGTCACCATCTTTTTAAAATTAATTTATATCGTATTTATTTATTGGGGAGTTAGGCATGTGTGTGCTGTAGTACACCTGTGGAGGTCAGAAGACCATGTGGGTCCCAGGGTTAGAAGTCAGGTCAGCTTGACTGCAGGCACCTGTGCCCATGGAGCCATCTGGCGGCTCTGAGTCTTCAGGTCCAGGATGCTTGCACCTTTTGCTCTCTTTATGGCTCTCACTTAGTCTCTCAGTACACTCTGCGGATTGCTTGCCTTGTTTTAAGCATTGTGTGAGGCACTGTGGCCACAGCTCGATTCAGACACAGAGGCATCTGCTCTTGGAAACCATATTCTTGTAAAAGACACCAACATAAACAAAAGCAGACCAAGGGACATCAGAAATAGGTGCTGCATAAAATCTGCAATAAGATGATGGGTGCAGGCTGGAGAGATGGCTCAGCGGTTAAGAGCATTGCCTGCTCTTCCAAAGGTCCTGAGTTCAATTCTCAGCAACCACATGATGGCTCACAACCATCTGTAATGAGGTCTGGTGCCCTCTTCTGGCCTGCAGGCATACACGCAGACAGCATATTGTATACATAATAAATAAAAAAATATTTTTAAAAAGATGATGGATGCATTATAAAAATGGAGCATGCTCAGAGTGAGAACAGGTTTGTGTCAAAGCCCAACAATATCTGAGGAAGCAGAAAGGGGCTGGGAATCAAAGATCCGAGGAGCTCAGAGAAGTAGGTTGATTGCTGAGGAGAACAAGATGCCCTGACTGACATAAAGAAGCCCGGTTGTGTCTGGGAAGATTTCTCCCTGTCTAGGTCCCGCCCATGAGAATTCAGCTGCTCTCTGTCCTATGAGTATTGGATGCATGCATGTTTCTTGTGTCATTGTGTGGAGAGACCAGAGGCAGGGAAACCGGAAGGGAAGCAGAGTGATGACCTAGGAGAGGGATACTGGGGGGTAGAGGGGAGATTACAAGAATGGTGGGACTGGGAGAGAGAAAGTAAGCAGAAAGAGCAAAGATTTGGTAAAGCAACAGACCAGAGTCACTGAGATAAAGGGCAGGGCTCTGATCAAGTAGATGCCTCTGCATGAGTGGCCTGCCCTCCCACGACTTCAAACTTCTGCAGTTGCTTACAGACAGCATTGAGGCGTGGCTGGTGTTGAGTAAATGCAGGTTCACTTCCTTCTTGGTGGAGTGTTAGAAAATCTTCCATCCTGGATCTTTTCCTTGAACAGAAGAGATATGGAAATTTTCAGAAGTGGCATTTTCCACAGGACTGTTAGGGAAATTAATGGGACTGCTCTGGAGTCTGTACACCTTAACAGGGGCACCGCCACCTACCTGACCTGAAATCCACTCCTTAGCCCAGCCCAACGACAGCCTCCACGTATGGCGTGTGCTGGGAAGAGGCCCCTGTTCTCGTCAGCTGAGCCCTCATGGCCTTGGGCTGCAAGGGTTTAAGCTCATCCTTGGGCAGCACTAGGGACAATGGGGAGGCCACTGCTGAGGTTTTACTCATTTTTCTCAGATTCTTCAAGTTGAGGTGACTCCCAGGCTTGTGATTTAAGTCCCCAAGTTTCTACAGTGTTGACTGTTTTCCTTCTGGGATTCCGACCTCCCACGATGCTCAGATAAGAGACTGAGAGGTCTGCCTCCCCAGTGCATGCCACCAGGCCTGGCTATTATTACTATCATTATCATTATTATACTTGTATGTGTGTATGTGTGTCGCACACACTTCTGGAGGTTCAAGGACAACTTTCTGGGGGGAGGGTGGGCAGATGAGGGGGATGGGGACAACAGGCTGCCCAAGTTATGGTAAACCCCTGTCTCAGCATCTCTGAGTGTTTGGGATACTGTTCCAGGTTCACGGATAAAAGAGAGAGGTTTGGTGAGATGGGGGCACAGCTGACTCTCTACCTTAAGCGCTATCTGTGGTGAGGGCACCTCTTGTCACACACGCACATTCCACTTTTGTGACCCCACATCTCTGATGCCCCTTCCCTTCTCCCACATACAGACTCCACTCCTGTGACCCACATCTTTTATTTATTTATTTATTTTTTTGGTTTTTCAAGACAGGGTTTCTCTGTGGCTTTGGAGCCTGTGCTGGAACTAGCTCTTGTAGACCAGGCTGGTCTCAAACTCACAAAGATCCACCTGCCTCTGCCTCCCGAGTGCTGGGATTAAAGGCGTGCGCCACCACCGCCTGGCTTGTGACCCACATCTTTAATGCCCCTTCCCTTCTCCCACACACAGACTCCACTCCTGTGACCCACATCTCTGATGCCCCCTTCCCTTCTCCCATTCTCTGTATTGGGATCCACTTGCAGCAGCCCCTCCTTACCCAAGAAATTTTGCACAGCCCCAGGTATGTAGGTCTATAAAATAGGTATGCAAATAAAACATCGACCGTTAATAAATCATAAAGACATGATTTTAAAGCAGTTCTTTAGCACACACGTAATTTTACCGCTTATTAAAGGTGAACGTGAATTTGCACAGCAGTAAGATGGATGTGCTTGTGTGTTTTGTTTTCTATTTACTTATTTTATGTGTAATGTTTTGCACACATGTAGATATGTGCACCACATATGTGCCTGGTGCCTGTGGAGGCCAGAAGAGGCACATATTTGTCAGATCCCCCGAGACTGGAGTTACAGACAGTTGTGAACTGTTGTGAAGATGTCGGGACTTGAGTCTAGGTCCTCGGAAAGAGCAGCCGGGCCTCTTGCCTGCCAAGCCATCTCTCCAGCCCTGCATTTAACTTTTTTTTAAAAAAAAAATTTTGGGGGGGTTTGAGACAGGTTTTCTCTGTGTGGCCCTAGCTGTCTTGGACCTCGCTCTGTAGACCAGGCTAGCCTTGAACTCACAGAGATCTACCTGCCTCTGCCTCCTGTGTACTGGGATTAAAGGCGTGCACCACAACACCTGACTTCATTTAACTTCTTAAAAATGAAATTTAAGTTAGCAAACCAACAGAATTTTAAAACTTTTTATATTTATTTATTTTGAGATGGTTTCTCTGGGTAGCCCTGGCTGCCCTGGATTGCTCTATGTAGACCAGGCTAATCTTAAACTCAGAGATCCACCTGCCTCTGCCTCCCAAGTTCTGGGATTAAAGGCATGCACCTCAACACCTGCTTTTTTGTTTATTTTTGTTTTGTCTTATTTGTTTGTTTTGTTTTTAAGACAAGGTCTTACCTGTAGCCTAGTCTGGCCTAGAACTCATTGTGTAGGTCAAAACTGCCTCAAACTTGGGCATTTCACTTATTTTGCCTTCCAAGTCCCAGGGTTACAGGCATGAGTCTCCCCTTCCCCCAGCATCAAACAGCAGTTTTTGAAACCATACATTCTAATACAACCTAACCAAAGATGTATTAGCTTGATACTGAGCAGTGATGGAAGGGAAATACTGAAAGTCTCTGGGGAGCTACAGAGATGGCGCAGTGGTACGTGCACTTGCTGCGCAAGCTTGAGGAGCTGAATTTGAACCCCTAACAGTCATATGACAAGTCAGGCAAGGCTACATGTGCCTGTAACCCTAGTGCTGGGGGGCAGGAGGGAAGGATGCATGAATCCCAGGAGCTTAGGTTCAATGAGAGACCTTGTCTCAAAGCAGTAGATGGCAAGTAATAGCCCAGGACGCCAGGCATCCTCTAGCCCCACCTGTGCACACGCCAGCACACTCACATGCATGGAGCACACATCTCCTTGTGTGTCATGATGAACCCATTATGTTTCTAGGATGAAAAACGTTTCGTGCACTGCAGGAGCGCCGCACCACATGGCATGATAGCGAGGTGTACATGTGTGCTCAGAACCAGGGCTGCCATGAAACCACGTGGTGAGACATGCCTAACGCTGCCAGAAACACCTTGGATTCATGACAGATTTGATTTTGAATTAATTTTTTGTCTCAATGCGTTCAGAAGCCTTTTATTGTTGCCAAAATCCTTGCAACCCTTACATTCAGTTATGTAACTCCATTTGGGAATGACAGCTTGCGAGGCTGTGTTGGAAGGGAGAAGCAACTCCTGCAGGTCGTCCTCTGCCCGCCACATGAGTGTGTGAACCTACGTGTACACACACACACACACACACACACACACACACACAGACACACACATTTTACATTGCAAAAAAGTTAGGCAGTGCTGGTGTATACCTTCAATCAATCCCAGCACTCAGGAGGCAGAGGCAGGCAGATCTCTTAGTTAGAGGCCAGCCTGGTCTACAGAGCGAGTTCCAGGACAGCTAGAATTACATGAAAACCCTGTTTTGAAAAACCAAAGAGAGAGAAATCAGGAAACAGGTGTCCTGTCAGGTGTGGAAAGGACCTTGGGAAGCTCTCCTACGTCTTCCAGTTGTTGGTTCAAAGTGGGGCTGAGCAGGTGATCTGAGTTGCTCAGGGATGATGAGTGGAAGCTAGGCCAGGACTCCTAGGGTTAGGAATGCCTGGGTGGTAGGCCTGGTTGCCTGGTTGCCACCTCAGGACCACTGTGGTGATGGGAAAGAATTCTGACTCTGCTGCTGACCTCATTTTCCCCTGTAAAGTGGGGAGAATAGCAGAACCCAGAAGCCATCCCCAGGCACTGGCATTACTACCTGCTAGGCCTTCTCCATCACATGTGGCTTGTAAGAAATCTTTGCCATGAGTCAGCCATTGCTAAGCTAATCTCTGCAGAAGGAGCTCATATTTTCCTGGGCCCAGTGTTCACGGCCAGGAACCCACAAACACAGAGACACAGTGACAATCTGACCAGGCCCCACCCTGAGTGATGTCCAAGACAGTCAGACACACACAAACCTCTCTTCCTGCTCCTCCCCCAACTTCTCATAGACAGTGTCACCCAGAGGGGTTAGGGCTGGTCAAAGGAGGTAAGAGATGGGGGCCCAGGACCCAGCCAGGGACTTACTTGGAGAGGTGGCATCTAAATTGATACAAGTTCTTAATAAAATCTGGCTAAACAGAATCAGAACTAATGGAGGTGAAAGCATCAGGACCTATCCACCTGACCTCTTCCATGGCTACAAAAAGATCCTGACATTTACACTAGCAATCTGTTGTGTCTACCCAGCCCCTCGTGTGTGTGTGTGTGTGTGTGTGTGTGTGTGTTTCTGTCTTGTATAACCTCGATGGCCTGGAAGCCCTAAAGTAGCTGAGGGTGACCTTGAATGTCTGAACCTCCTGCCTCTACCTCTGCCTTCCAAATGTTGAATTACACATGGGTGCCATCATGACTGGTTCTGTCTTTTTATTTGAAAAGTGGCCTCTCAATGATAAGCTTCTGGCTCCATCCCTGGTTACATGGATGAAAGGAGTGTGTGTTTTGGGCAAAAGGAACAGCACATGCCAAGGCCTGGGGACATGACTGTGCAGGGCATGTGGCAGGGCTTCATCCAGGACTTGTCTCTACTCTCTCTGTCTCTGTCTCTGTCTCTCTCTTTCTCCAGAACCACAAACTCCAGCTATGTCAGTGTTTCCCCCCACACACTCCTCCCTCCCTCCCTCCCTCTCTCTCTCTCTCTCTCTCTCTCTCTCTCTCTCTCTCTCCCTCCCTCCCTCCCTCCAGAACCACAAACTCCAGCTATGTTGTTGTGCCCCCGCATACTCCCATGTCTTTGTCTACATTGGTCCCTCATCTGGCACACCTACCCCCTACTTCGCTAATAACCCACCTGTCAAAGCTATGTTTCCCATCTGCTCCAGAGAGACCCTCACTCCACGTACCACACACGTTTGTGCGCACACACACACACCCTCATCTGGATTCCTTATATAATAGTTGCTGGTAGAGATCATTATGGTCAGCTTCTCCCATGTGAGGCTACCAGATCTGGGCTGATTTTCACACCGCAGCTTCTGGCCTCAGCTCACACAGGGCAGTATAAGAACTCACAGCCGGGGAGATGGCTCAGCAGTTAAGATCATTGGCTGCTCTTCCAGAGGACCCGGGCTCAATTCCCACCACCCACATGGCAGCTCACCATTGTCTATAATCCCAACTCCAGGAGTTCCCGAGACCTTCATACAGATACACATGCAGGCAAAACATCAATACACATAAAATAAAAATAAACAATTCAAAACAAAACTCACAGCCTTTCCAGGCAGCCTATTTTTGTTGTTGTTGTTGTTTTTCAAGACAAGGTTTCTCTGTAGCTTTGGAGCCTGTCCTGGAACTAGCTCTTGTAGACCAGGCTGGCCTCGATCACAGAGATCTGCCTGCCTCTGCCTCTGGGATTAAAGGCACGCACCACCACCGCCTGACCCCAGGCGGCCTATTTAGATGTGAACAGCAATCCCCCCCCCCCCCAGACACTTCTCCCTGCTCCTAATGTGAACCTGCTTGACTCCTCTGGGATCTGGTCCAAGTCCTTCCCACCATGGCTGCATCTGAAGGCTGTCCTCTCTTGCTTCCTCTTGTGACATCCTGGAGATCAGGGCCAATCCGGGGCAATTGGAATCCGTCCTCCTGTCCCTTGCCTTTGTAAAGGGACAGCTCTAATCTAATGGCAGACACGTGTTATGATGAGTCACAGGAGCATCTGGGGCCCAGGGATGGTGGCCCGTTAACTCTTAATGGGCCAGGGCTCTCTGCTAGACCATGTAGGCTTCTTGGGAGTCTGCGAAGCCACCCCAGGTCTGGGTGCATAGTGGGCATCTGGGGACTGACCCTTCACTCTAAGAGTGAGAGGGGAGGAGACCGAAGGGAGAAGGGACTGAGTATGAGCTCTGGAGTTAGGAGGGCTGAGTTGCAATTCCTGCTTGCCACTTATTTGAGTGGCTCAACACAGGTCACATGGACTCAACTGCCCCAGTTTCCACATCTGGACAATGGCAATTGTAGGGATTGTTTGAGAGGGCGAGTGTGAGCTGCCTGCTAGTGGCGAGCGCTAACCCGCGTAATTTCCTGCCTTCTAGTCTCTTGCAAAACACTGCCCCTTCACCGCCATTCCCCCCTCTCCCGTTGGACAAGTGGTTAGACTGAATGAATGTCCACGCCTGCCTGCAGAAGCTAGACTTTCTCTACTCAGATGGCGGGGCAATGCGGCTGGACTGCGAGAGTTCAGGTGCGGGGCGTGTGGGGACCTGGAGCTGTAGCCTAGGGGAGGCGGAGAAGAGGCAGAGAATTTTCCCGGCCCCACGGGTGGAGGAGTTCGCAGTTCCCGTAGTTGTTGTCTGCGCCACTGCTCCGAGGCCCCGGCCGCGCCGACCTTGAGGGCCGGGGTCTCACCTGGCCAACGCCTGGGGCTAGAGGGATGGGATGGGGGGTGGAGGGGGCGGGCGCTGCGCAGCCGGGGCGCGGCCACGGCCCCACTGCGCGGGTGGGCAGCCCGAGACCGGCCCGGCCCCGCCGTCTTCTCCGCCCCCCGGCGCGCCCCTCCCCGGCCGCCGCGTCGCGGGGATCCGGCCGCAGCACCTGGGCCGCGCCTGGCGTCAGGCGCGCGCAGCGATGACCACGGCCGGTGGCCCGGGAGCCCTGCCCGCGGGGTGAGTGGCCGAGGTAGCCTCGGGGCGCGGGCCGTGCGGGGTGGATGCTGTGGGACCTCCCAGGAGGAGCCCCAGGACCGCACTGCGGCTCCAGCCGCTGGGCAGCCCGCGCCCAGCTGCCTCCCGGGGACCCTGACTCAGTCACTGTCCCTCTGGATCCCAACTTTCTCTCCCTTCTTGTGGAGTGTGCACTCGTGGGGTGGGCCTTGTTACGATCAATCCTCCTTACAGATGAGGAAACTGAGGCATAGTTCTTAAGTGACTTGTCCTCCATTATCCAGGAGGTAAGAGTGGGGAGTGAAATTTGAACACAGCATCCCCTTTAGGGTTGTTTAAGGTGTTTGAAGGGCTCTAAGTGTACTCTGGCCCCGGGATATTGGGTGTAGCAGGAACCTTGGTTGTCAAGGTGGGTATTGCCACTATCAACATGGCTGTCTTGGTCAGCCCCACCCCCACCCCACCGAAGTCACGGTCAGACCCCTACATTGTCCCCAGGCACTGCCAGCTGCTGTCTGGAGACAATCAGCAGCTCTGCTGTTCCTGGGTCTCAGTGCTTGAGGCTAGTTGCTGGTCTCCCTGGCTGCTGGGAGGTTGCTGGGCAGATCCTGCTCAGGTGAGCTGGGAGGGGCGCCCGCCCTACTTGGAGATCAGAACAGGGACAATATTTGCCAAGGGCCTGAGGCCTGACCGGTGAACAGGGAGGAAAGGAGCCTGGTGCCACAGGACAGCTGGAAGCCTCCCTAGGGCCTGCTATGGAAGTTTGGTGCTGGGAGGTGGCCTGGAGGAGGGCCATGCGTTAAGTTTTCTGTTGTATAACTTTGGTCAAGGCTTTCCCCTCCCTGACTTCTGGCCCCTCCTTTGGAAAACACAAAGAGGCTGGGCTAACTATGCCCTTCCTACTGAGGACTGAAGGCCTCACATCTGGAGCTTGGCCGGGTACTTTTCTGCACAACCCCGTTGAGAACAGTGGTTTTTTGGAAGGTAGACGCAGAGCAAGGCTTCCGTCCACGAATCCCAGACTTCCTGGCTGGAAGCCACCCTGATCCCTCTGGCTCACACACCCACATCTATGCTTGAGTCCCTGGAATGACCCTGGGCTTCTCCAACCCTGCTCTAAGCTTCCAGGCATCACAAACAACAACTGTCTTCTTGTATGCGTGAGGGCCCACACAGGTTCATCTGTCCATTCCGCTCTCCCAGTCATTGTTATCCTTGCAGGGTTTGAGCAGAAGAGGGCCAAAGTAGAAGCATCTCCCACCTCCACCACAGACACTTACTTAGTCACTCAGCAAACAGTCAGACCTCGTCTAGGTCTAACTCTGGGAAAAAAGGGTCACGTCTCAGGTTTCCACCTTATAACAATAATTTATTGGTAGTGGTGATGGGGTGGGTTGAGACAGAGTCTCATGTAGTCCAGGCTACCCTTGCATTCTCTATGTAGTTGAGGATGACCCTGAACTCCTGATGTTCCCATCTCTACCTTCTACCAGGTAGAATACAGGCCTATGCTACCATACCCAGCTAAAAAGTTGTGAAATGTTTTTAAGGCTTCAGAAGATATGATAAATAACTTTCAAAGATATTTTTGTTTTTAATTATGTGTGTGTGTGTGTGTGTGTGTGTGTGTGTGTGTAAAGAGAGAGTCCAGAAGAGGGAATCAGATCCCCTGTGCCTGTAGTTATAGGCAGTTATGAGCCACCTATGTGGGTCCTGGGAACAAAACTCTGGTCCTCTGTGAGGATGGCACACATTCTTAACCACTAGGCCATCTCTCCAGTCCCTATGATTAGTAATAAAATGGAAGCCAGGTGGCACATACCTTTATTCCCAGCACTTGGGAAACAGAGGCAGGTGGATCTCTGTGAGTTTGAGGCCAGCCTGTTCTGCAAAGCTAGTTCCAGGACAGCCAGGGCTATTACACAGAGAAACCCTGTCTCGAAAACAAACAACAGCAATAATAATAAAGCTGACCCCATGTTCTTGTCACACTGTGTTGCCAGACATTAACCCTGTGCCCACATACTTTATTCTGTATTTAAGAGAAAAGTCTTGTTAGCGTCGCAAAGCCCTCATGGAGCCTCTCTCCTGCCTTCCCTCTCCAGAGATAACTGCCAGCTGGAATCTTGGGTTTATCATTTCCATTTTTATCCTCCTGCTGAGTATAGGAAAATAAAAAAACATCCAGTTTGGAGATGGGGAGTGGTTTTTGTTGTTGTTATTTGTTTGTTTATTTTGTTTTTTTCCCTGAGACAGGGTTCTCTGTGTATCTTTGGCTGTCCTGGGACTCGCTCTGTAGACCAGGCTGGCCTTGAACCCGCAGAGATTCACCTGCCTCTGCCTCCCAAGTGCTGGGATTAAAGGCATGCGCTTTTTGTTTGTTTGTTTACTTCTCTAAAGTTTGGGTTTTTGGGTTTAGCCTTCTCGGTCCCATGGGCTGGTCCCTGTCACCCTGATACCTGCTTCATCACCCTGTGTAAAGACTCCCTTTATTTACTCACCTTGTTAGACATTGGGGTGGTTCCCTGTGTCCTGCTATCCAAACACAGAATATTCCTGTGTCTTTTGCCTCTGTGGTGCCCCTTGTGGGTTACTGGTGCACACTCAAGCACCCCCTCCCGCATCCCCTTCTTCTTCTTTCCCTGCCTCTCTTTGTTTTCTTCTGATGGGATCTCACTGTGTAGTCCATGTCTGGACGAAGACTCCAGATCCTTCTGCCTCAGCTTTCCTGAGTGCCGGGACCGTAGGAGTGTGCCACCACGCCTGGCTTGTTCCTTTACAAAATCAGCAGTGCTTGGTGAGAGAATTGACAGCAATGGAAAAGAATAACCACACGGGGTGGAAATGGCACACCCATTTAGGCAGGTGGATCTCTGTGACTTCGAGGCCAGCCTGGTCTACAAAATGAGTACCTGGACAGCCAGAGCTGTTACACAAAGAAACCCTGTCTTGAAAAACAAAAACAAACGAAAAGAATAACCGGTAATAGTTCATGAGTACTTCCCGCCTCTGTCTTTCCTTACAACCCTGGGATGTAGGGACCATTAGTCCCATTGTATTGACAAGGAAATAGAGGCTTGTAAGGCTGAAGAACTTTCTGCTGGCTGGGGTGGAGCTCAGTTGTATGGTACATGTCTAGCATGCACAGAGCCCTGGGTTTGATCCCCTAGCACGGAATAAAGCTGGGCATGACGGAACATGTCTGTAATCCCAGCACGCGGGAGATGGAGGCAAGAGGAGCAAGTTCATTCAAGTTCATCCTTGGCTACATAGTGAGTTCCAGGCCAGCCTTCAATATAAGAGACCCAGTCCCGTCTCAAAAGACGAAAACACAAAGCCTTTACCAGGTGATCAAGAAACTGCAGGGCTACATTGGTCGGACCAAGGTTGTCTGCTTTCAAAGCTCTAAGAGACCTTCGCGTGTTGTCATGCCTTGGAGTACAGGCTGTGTGTAGCTAAGGGCCACAGGAGTTTGGGGCTTTGAATGAAACCTGTTGACCATACTGGAAGCTTAGAAGGGTCAATTCAAAGCCACAACCCCCTGAAAATACCCACTGCATTTTTTTGAACTAGAGTCCTGCACCACCAAAGGGCAGAGCAGAGATTAAAATCCAGGCCTGGTTCCAGTCTGCTCCCTGAGTGACTGTTCTCCTAGTTGAGGTTAGGGTTGGGGATTAACTGGATCTGAGGGTCTCCCTGTGACCTTGTCGCCAACCCAAGCCCATAACACAGGGAAATGGAAAGGGAGGAGGAGTAGAGTGGCCCCAGCTGCCTCTCTCCTAGCCCCCTCCCCCATAGCTTGCTTCTCACTGGGGCCTCCTGTGTGTACGTGTATGCAGGTTAGCGCGTATGTGTCTGAATGGGACATCCTTGTGCCTAAGACCCCGATGGAGGTCTCCAACTCAGTGCCTGTCCCTCCCCATCCTTTACCCATGCCTGAATGTCCTTAAGGCACAGCAGAGAGGCCACCGTCACCACAAGGATGTAAGTTGGCAGAACATGGTATCCTGGAACAGAAAGGCCTGGATGGACTTGGGGCCTCCTTCCCAGCCAGGGCAGGGGAAGCCTGGGGAAGCCCTTTGCTTTGCCCCTGCAGAAAAGCCCTGGGAGGAATTGCCTGCACTGCTGTGTCTTTACGCTTATCTGTCAAAGGCAGATAAGAGCTCAGCTTGGAGGAGGATTGAGCAAAATCATACTGCAGCTAATTTAGATAAAGCTTGAGTGATCTCTTGGTAGATGGAGTGGCTGTCAGTGCCATTAATCCCGTAGGAGTCTTCCTGGGCTCCCCGGCCAGGCCCTGCCTCATCTCTCAGTCCAGTAGGCTTTCAGAACTGTCTTCAGCCTGTCGAGCCTGCTGGGCCTCGGAACCACTTTGTGGCACTGCCACCTTTACCCATTCCGTACCCTTCGTGGATTTCATTCTCTGCCCTGGGTTCAGTTCAGTGCCGTCTGGCTGAGATACCTTCCTGTGCCCAGGCTGAGTTAGGGCCTCTTCAGTCCAATGCTTTCTATAGCCACCAGTCTGTTAACTGTGGCCGTCACTGTTCTGGTGGCTCAGGAGCCTTCAGAAGACTGAGCCCCTCAAGGGCAAGGTTCCAGTCTGGGGCCACTCTGTTCCCAGAGCCCAGACTGAGGAGCAACCAAGAGAGAGAGCTCAGGCAGTGTGGTGGGAGGGAAGACAGAGAAAAAAATGGGTTCAAGGCTATCTCTAGCGTAAGGGGCGGGGTCGGCGGGGTCACCGTAGACCTTCCTCATTTCAGTTAGGCCAAAGAGGTGCTGTGTGCCTTTTCCACTTCTCCTTGGGATGTGGTGAGGGGTAGGATGTTGGCAAAAATGAGAGGCAGGCTTTTGCCTCTGTACTTGGTGGATGTGAGCCTCTTGATTTTTTGAGCCTCAGCCGATGGATACTGACATAGGCAGAAACTGAGATTGGAGTCCAACCCTTGACTCTGTGGTCTCAGCCAAGTCAACTTCGCCTCTGTGGCTCTGTTTTCTCATCTGCAGTGTGCATACCCCATGTCACAAGCACTTCGAGGGACAAATTAAGAATGTCATTGAGTACTCGTGGCACTAATGATTGCAGCTTCCTGGTTAATTCGCACAGCAGAGATGAATGGGTTGGACACTGGTTGCTAGGCTGGGCTCTGAACGCAAAGGAAGAAAGACCTGCCAGGCTCCATGAGAGGAAGGCCAGCCTGCTTTGGGTGGGGCCTTTTATGACCGTGGAAAGGAAGTAGGTCTTCACTCTCAGAGACATGAGAACCCATGATGGATTTGAAGTAACATGGTCAGATCCGTGCTTTCAAAAGGTATCCGTGGCTGTTAAGACAGGGCTGGCTTAGAAGGGTGAGTGTTTCCAAAAGTCTGCCTTCAGAATGGTTTCCTGGGGGCTGGGTGGGTTACACTCAGCACCCTCTAAGATGCCCTCCTGAACCCCTTGACAGTCACAGATCCTCCCTAGCGGTGGGAGCTGGAGGGTGACTGGAAACAAGCTATAGTCACTGTACCTTTGAGACTCAGGAACCTCCGGTGGTCACTCAAGACAGGGGAAGGGAGGTTTGGGGCTTGCACTGCATGAAGACTCAAAACCCAACCTCCTTCCTCTGCACTTAAATAGGGGCCCCTGGAGTTCCAGCTTGAGTGAACAGGATGGGGCGTGGCTGGGAAGAATCTGCCAGTAGAGAAAGTATTTCCCTAAAAATGACAAACATTGGTTGATTTTCCTGCAAGAGCTGGAAATCCACAGTACCTTTGAGGACCTAGAATCCTTAAAGTAAAATAGTGATCTTTTTTTTTTTTTACAGCCCCAGGGTGGCAGCACCCAGGGAACCTGGCCAAAGTCAACAGAGTCCTTTCTGAAGGGATGGGTCCTCATCCCAAGGTCCCTTTTGGAATTACCCAAATGTGAGTTACCAATAAAAGTACAAAACACACAAGGAAACAAGCCACAGTGAGTGACAGGCACCAGAAATAATAATTAGCAGAATTATTTTCTCTGAGGATCTAAAATGCTAAATTAATATATAATTGGTTGTGTTTATGATGTGTGAAGAAGTTGAAGCTCAATCGGAAACAATGAGCCGGGAACCAGTGGCTGTCTGAAATAACTGACCAGATTTGAAAGAAGAATCTAGTGGAATCCCTGGAAATGAAAGCCGCAATCAATATGAAAAACCTAGCAAGCAGCTAGCAAGTTCCACACCCAAAGAGGAGCTAGCACAATGAATGCCCTGCAAAGGGAGCAGGGAGGGAGCTATGTGTTAAGGGGATCCTTAAAGGAAGTGCTCAGCCTGTAACCCCAGTACTTGGAAGACTGGGGCAGGAGGACTGAGCTGAGTGTTTGAGACCAGTTTGGATTGCTGTCTTAGTCTCTTTCTTCTTTTAGGTTTACTTATTTTATCTAAATGAATGTCTTGCTGACATGTATCTGTGTGTGCCACATGTGTGCCTAGTGTCTGCAGAAGTCAGAAGGGGGCCTCTTACTGAAATTACCTGGTGTGGCTGAATAATTACACTTACCCCTGGAAATGAAGTTATGGATGGTTGTGAGCCATCATGCAGGTGCTGGGAATTGAACCTACCTCTCCAGGCCCTATCTTAGTTTCTTTCCCTGTTGTTGCGATAAAATAACTCTGATAAGAACAGTTTAAGAGGCTGGGCGGTGGTGGCGCACACCTTTAATCCCAGCACTCAGGCGGCAGAGGCAGGTGGATCTCTGTGAGTTCGAGGCCAACCTGGTCTCCAAGAGCTAGTTCCAGGACAGGCTTCAAAAGCTACAGAGAAACCCTGTCTCGAAAAACCAAAACAAACAAACAAACAAAACAAAAACTGTTTAAGAAAGAAAGGGATGCTCTCCGTCATGCCAGGGAAAGTATGGTAGCAGGAAGCTGGCTGCCCACATCACACCACACTTAGGAAGCAAAGAATGGACAGGAAGCAGAGCTGAACTATAGAGCCTGAAGGCCACCCCTAGAGCTGGACTGTAGAGCCTGAAGGAAAACCCATTTCCTAATGGATTCACAACCTCCCTAATCAGCACCACCAGCTGGGGACTGAGTGTTCCTATAAGAGCTCATAGGTGACATTTTACATTCAAACTACAAGAGCTACATAGTAAGACCCTGTCTTAAAAGACAAGGGCGGGCAAGATGACTCAGCAGGTAAAGAGGCTTTCTGCCAAGCCTGAGGATCTGAGTTCAATTCCTGTGACATACAGGGAAGGACACTGTCTCCCACAAGTTGTCAGGTGATCTCCACACATGGTGTATTTCTCTATCGACTTGGAAAGGGTCTTTATTATTTTTATTTAAAATAAAAGTACCAAAAAACCACCACTGATAAATGGATGCAGAATCTAAGAGAGATGGAGGAAGGGTACCTTATGGAATGTGGTATGAAAGGGACTAAGACTGGGTAAGGAGGTCACGGAAGAGGAGAGGGGAGCTTTCCTGACAGACTTGGGTCACCATGACAGTAGCTTGGCCCAGAGGCCAGCAGATGCAGGCCTAGAGACAGGTGGGTGAGAAGGGTGGGTCAAAGATGGCTATCAGACTTCTGGCGTGAGAAACTGGGTGGAGGTGGTGTTACTCATTAAAGTGGCAAGGCCTCGAAGGAGCAGGCTAGGGAGAAGGTGCAAGAGGCAAGCTTTGACTGCTTCTCAGTTTGCCTGGGAGGATCCGCTGCCAGGCCTCAGGGTGGGTGTGGGACTTGGCCTAAGTGGAGAACTTCTTTTCACTGGGGTTTGAAGATCAGGATTTTCTCCAGCAGTGTGGCAAGCTTCTATAAGAACCTCCTTCTAGTGCACACCTTTAATCCCAGCACCCACGTGGGTGGATCTCTGTAAGTTCCATGCTGTCCTGATCTACATAAAGGGTTCTAGGATAGCCAGGGGCTACATAGAGAGACCCTGTCTCAAAAAACTAACAAGACTTATTTCATTCAAATTAAACTCCTGGAAAAGTAGCATTTTCATTTTTCAGAAGGGAAAGTTGAGACCCAGGAAAGTCCCGGCCTTGGACTTCATTCATTCATTCATTCATTCCTCACTCACTCATGAGTTTGTTAGAAGCCTGCTTTGTGCCAGACACTAGGGCTGGGGATACAGAAGTGATAGAAGCAAGATTCCTGCTTTTTAGAAGCTTGTATTTTAGTGGCAGGAGACAGACAATAATTTAAATATGTAGGTAGGATGGTAAGAGCTATAGGGGAACTTGAGGACCAGAAGAGGGCCAGGTATGTAGGAGATAGCATCAGGAAGGTGACTTAAGTATGGAAGGCTCTGGAATGCTCATATAGAACCATTGCCCTCCATGGCCCATTGTGACAGGGTCAGTTCTAGAGTATAGGCCTGATGTCGGTAAGAACCTGGAGAAAGAAATACCTCGAGAGGGACGAAGTGGAATCTGTGTTGGGTGGTGCCCTTCAGGGGGGCAGCAAAGCCCAATGGGTCAGAAGGGCCACAAGGACTCCCTTTACACTTGTGAAGGGTAAGAAACATTCTTTCTTAAGGCTTCCTTGCTCCCCATCCTCAATCCCGTCCCCACCCTGCCATTGAGTCCCAGATGACACCCTGCCTTCTTCCACCATTGGGGATGCTAGAGGTCCCTGTGTTTCAGCACAGAGGAGAATGTCTCAGCCCAGAGGAGGCTTAGTTCTCAGGTGGACCAAGCCGGTGAGGCTCTGTCCTGGTCAGGAGAGGCCAAAGACTCCATCAGTCACATGTCTTTTTCTTCTCTCAGGTCTCCTGTGAACAGCCTCCATGAGGCCCTGGACCAGTGCATGACAGCCCTGGACCTCTTCCTCACCAACCAGTTCTCAGAAGCACTCAGCTACCTCAAACCCAGGTGAGCTCAAGGGTTGGGTATACACTCATGCAAGTGCCCACGTAGGGATGGACATGGATTGGGGGAGCCCCGTGAATACATTATACATTTTTGGGTCACCACTGACCCCTGAAAAGTTTTATCCAAATGGTCCAGGCACTCCTCTCCCACAGCCTGTGAACAGCCAGGTGGTTTGCACAGTCATTGGGAGCTGGTGACTTCCTACCCCATTGAATCCACTGTAGGTGATTTCCTGTTCCCTTTCCCAGCCAGTCTGAACTGCTCCTTCCCCCTTTAGGACTGTTCACTGGGCCTTTGGGTAGTGAAGAGGGCTGCACTTTAAGTCATCTCTCCAGTGTTTGCTGTTGATCTGTTTGTTTAGTTTTGAGACAAGGGTCTCCGAGCCAACTTCGGACTTGAGATCCTCCTGCCTCCACCTCCCACGTGCTAGGATTCCCAGCATGCACCACCATGCCTGGCATACTATTTCTAAATGATATGCACATGCAGGGTTTCTTTCCTAATCCCAATCCCCCATGTCTATTTGGTTTTTAAAACTGAGGTATAATTCAGATACCATGAAATTCACTTTTAATAAAAAAAGTTACTTGTGTGCGTGTGTGCATGTGTATGTGCCTGTGTGTGTGTGTGCGTGCCTGTGTGTGTG
>JAQHUG010000012.1:2563280-2587937 GCA_028555095.1 Dicrostonyx torquatus | reverse complement strand
TGTGTGTGTGTGTGTGTGTAGGCTAGAGGATAACTCTAGGGATTCAGGTCTCTTGCTGCTACCTTGTGTGGCCCTGGGATTAAACTTGGGCTTTCAGGCCTGCATAAAGCTGAGTGATCTCATTATCCCAAAATTCAACATTTTGTCACTTTAAAAACTCATCTCTTAGAAGACACGATTGTAGTTTTCACTGGGTGCGGTGGTGCACACCTCCACTCCCAGTACTTGGGAGGCAGAGATAGGTGGATCTCTATGAGTTTGAGGCTAGGCCTGGCCTATATAGTGAGTTTCAGGACAGCCAGGGTAATACAGAAAGATCCTTTCTAAAAAGAAAAGAATTTAGCTTTCTTACCTAGATATGATGGTGCCCTTTACCCCAGAACTTGGAAGGCAGAGACAGAAAGTTCTTGAGTTCAAAGTCATCCTCTGTTAGAGAACAAATTCAAGGCCAGCCTGGGCTACATGAGCTCTTTATCCTGAAAAACAAAAACAAAAACAAAAGAATTTAGCTTTCTTACCCACAGGCCCCATGTTGCTCCCCTCACCCCCCTTGCTGTATTACAGTATTTAACCAAATTACTAATTGATATTATTATACCTTCATAATCACTGCATCTCTTATATCTTTGCCAACACACACACACACCACAAAACCAAACCCACAGCTCTCATCCTAAACGGAACAGGAGAGAGTTTATTCTGGTACCATTTTGAGTGACCATGTCCTGGGAACACAGATTGAGGTTAGCCCAAATTCCATGTTCTAGTATGGAAGCAGTCTTATGAAAATTTTTTATAGTTTTATAGGACAGATAAAATCGTAAATCAAGGCAAGTGTACAATACGTTGGTGGGTACATCAGAGAGACAGAACAAGATGAGAGAGGCCTTGCTACAGTCTCAGGATGTTCTTACGGCAGTCTTAGCTTCTGGATTGGTGGGAGCTGTAGTTCACTAAGGTCATAGATTCCATGTTAGTTTTGACACAGGCGTGGGCAAGGAATGGCTGGAGCCCTAGATAAGGTAACTAACCTTTTGGACCCAAGACATTACAATCTCTCATTTCAGGAGTTTCCCTTCATTATTATTGCTCATTATCAGGATGAGTTGTGTGTTTGATGAGCTGGGTGGCATGTCCTTGCTGGACTTGTTAGTGGTCTTGGCTCCTCATTTCCTAGTGTGCTGTCTTTTACACTTAGTTTTGCAGCCCTCCCCAGGATGACCCCATCACGAGTTCTCCCAGATACTCAAACATACCAAGTGAACTGCGAGCGGATCTACTATAGCTGTTGTGCTGGCTAGTTTTATGTCAACTTGACACAGCTAGGGTCATCTGTGAGGAGGAAGCCTCATTTGGGAAAAAGCCTCCAGAATATCAGGCTGTAGGCAAGCTTGTTGGGCATTTTCTTAATTAGACTACTTTGATGTGGAAGAGCCTAATCCATTGTGGGTGGGGCCATCCCTGGGCAGGTGGTCCTGGGTTCTATAAGAAAGCAGGCTGAGCAAGCCAGTAAGCAGCACTCCACCATGGCCTCTGCATCAGCCCCTGCCCCCAGGTTCCTAACCTGGTTGAGTTCCTGTCCTGACTCCTTCCATGCTGAACAGTGATGTGGAAGTGTAAGCCTAACAAACCGTTTCCTCCCCGAGTCTCTTTGGTCATGGTTTCATCACAGCAACAGTGACCCCAAGTCCTAGTTCCTCCTCCAGTGTGATCTGTGTGTCCCCTTCTCAGAGCTGTTTCAGATCTTCTACTGTTCCTGTCTGTCCAGGTTTTAGAGCAGTGGGCTGGGACAAAAGGTCTCTTTCATTCTGTAGTTTTGTAATCGACTCTTTCTGTTCTAGGAAGTTCCCTTAATCTTCTGTTCCCTTTCCTTCAGCCAGGTGTTGGCCTTCCCAGGTGAGCCTTCTCTAAGCTTTGCCTTCCCCTCCCTTCTCCTTTACATTTCTTTTTGAAGGTGTGTGTGCATATATGTGTGCGTGTGTATATGTGTGTATGTGTGCATGTGTGTACATGTGTGTGTGTATGTGTGTGTGTGGCCACTGCACACATGTTGAGGTCAGAGCACAACTTTCAGGAGTCAGTTCTCTCCCTCCACCGTGTGGATTCAGGGATTGAATTTAGGTCTTCAGGCTTTGGAGCAAGCGCCTTTGCTCACTGAGCCATCTTGCTGAGCCCTCCCTTGCATTTCTGTCTTTTCCCTCAGAGTGCCATTAAGTTCTTCCCTTGACTTTGTTTCTTCCATGATCCCATGACTAATTTCTTAGTGCTCACTGTTTCTCTGCATATTCTTTTTGGTCCTTAACATCTATTTTTTCTTTCTTCTTCTTTTTTACTCTCGTATACATGTGTGATGTGCATGTGTCAGGGTTTGTGTAAATGTGTGTGTGCAGGCATGTGGGGGCCCAAGGCTGATGGTGGAATCATCCTTGATTACTCTCCTACCTCATCGGTTGAAGCAGGATCTTGGAATCAAGCTCACCACCTGCTCAAATGGCTAGTCTTGCTACCCAGCTTGCTCTGGGGGGTCCGTGATCTCCACATTCTTGGGTAGAATCACAGGTGGACCACCATGCCACCCAGCATTTATGTGGGAGCCCTGGGGGATCTTCCAGTCCCTATACTCAGACTGCAGCTGCTTTAACTGCTGAGCTGTTTTTCTAGTCCCCCCTTTATACTTTTACTTGTATTTTATGCATATTGATGTTTGCCTGTATGTATGCGTCACATGTGTGCCTGGTGTCCAGGCAAAGAACCAGAAGAGAGATTCAGATCCCCTGAAAATAGAGTTTAAAAAATTGTAAACTGTCATGTAGGTGCTGGGAATTGAACCTGGGTTCTTAGTGAGAGTAAACGCCTTTAACTGCTGAGTCATATATCCAGCCATCATCCACTTTTATTGGAGACAAAATTTTACTATTTAGTCCAGGATGGCCTCAAACTTGAGATCCTCCTGCCTCAGGTTGCCCATTTCTGGGATTGCAGGTGTGTGCCACCACACCTGGAACCCGGATGCCTACCCCACTTCTAGGACAAGCTGTTTCCCTGTGCCAGTCTTGGGGGTCAGTGGCACGCTCCCTGCATCTCACCTTAGGGCGACCAAAATTATCATATGTCCCAGGGAAGTAAAGTCATACCCCACCCATGACAACCAAAGACTCTTTCCAGAAATAGTCAGATTTCCTTCTGCAGAGCAGAGACAAAAGCCCCTCATCACCTTCCCTGAGAACCATGGCTCTAGAGTGGTGGTCACCAGTAACAGCCACAGGCCACAGGCTCATTTATAGCCATTGAAACTTCAGAGAAGGCTGGATTCACAGCCATTCATGATTACGTGCTGAACACGGGTCTGCTTGGCCATTCTGCCCCTAGTGAGGTGGGAAGCACCCATTCTGTGCTCCTTGGGTTTAACAGGCTTTGCCACATTCCCCTTCCTGCCTTTGCACCTGCTTCCGGGTGCCACATCTCTGAGTGAGACTGTCTGTCCTGCTGGCTTATGATTCTCAGCACTGTCTCCGGGCACTGTCTGGAACATGGAGGCAACTCCAGTAATTTTTCCTGTTGAATAAATGACCATGGCTTGTCATGGGAGAGCTTATATGCAAATCCAGGCCCACCCTGTGCTGCAGGCTGCATTCTGACTGCTGGGCTCTTCCAGGTCTTATGCAGGGTGGCATGGTCACCTTGCCTGGAAGGGCCTCATGTGGCTTCCTCCCAGAGAGGAGGGAGGCAGTGAAAAAGGGCATGTACAGAGAGAGTTCCTGGTACAGGAAGTTCAGTGTATGCCCATGCGATGTCTTGGAGTTTCTCTGAGATAGAGGTGAGGTCACTTGCTAAGCATGATGGGCCAGGTAGTTCTGGGGAGACGGCAAGGAGAGGAAATTGGTCTCTGAGAAGGATGAGGGTCTTAGCGGAGGTTGACTCCAGCTCAGAGTCACCTGTCTGCAGGGCAGTTCCCTGCAACCTTGCTCAATGGCAACTTGGAGGAGTGGGCAGTTATGAAGCCCTGGCCTTGAGTTCCTAATGGGGTCCAGCAGAAGGTCTGAGAGCTCTGGATGGGGACCCCACATGTTGAGACTGAGGTGGGGAAGGAGGGCTGCCAAGGATTTGACAAGGCCTCAATCTTGATTGCTAGTGGAGAAAGAGGGGGCCCACCCTCTGCACCCTCCCCCATCATGACAGCTGGTTTGGTCCCTAGGAGGTGGGACTCCAGGGGGCATCTTTTCACAGAGTTGAGTTTAGCTCAGGGGTCCAAGTGCCACAGGTACAAACAAGAAGTTGTAAGGCATACAGAAAACTCTGAGTGTCTGAACTTGGGGGTCACCCTACCTCTGTATTCCATTTCCCACTCCAGGTTGGAGTGTTCCAGTTGGTGGGCTGGTGAGGGCCAGGATTCCTGGCCACAGGTACATGTTGGGGCCTTGGGTCTCAGACTAGAAATTCCACTTTGTCTGCCAGCTGCCTGGGCAGGGCTTCTTCCTTTCAGGCCCAGCAGGTGTGACTGGGTGGGTAGGGCTGAGTCCTGGGACTCAGGATGCAAAGGAAGAGGGAGAGACCCAGGGAAAGAGTCTGGGAAGCTGGGAATGTTCTGAGAGATGCTGGTGGTCCTACTAGGGAAGCCCCTCAAGGAAGTGACTCTGGATGCTGGTGGGACGGAGGGACTCACATCTACCGAGCATGGGTGGAGCGGCCTGAGAGCTGAGAAACAATTTCAGTCACTCAAGAAGCTCCCAAACAGAAAGATTATTGTATTCCTTTTTCTCTTTCTTTTTTCCTTTGTTTCTTCCCTTCCTTCCTTCCCCACTTCTCATTTTGTCTATGTATGTGTGTGTGTTGGGGGGGGGGAGTCTCTGACTAGTCTGGAACTTGCCGTTTAGACCAGGATAGCCTCGAATTTACAGAGATCTGCCTGCCTCTACATCCTGAGTGTGTTGGGATTAAAGTGTGCTCCACCATGCCCGGCTGTATTTGTTTTTCTACAGAGGGGAATTTGTTTTTACTCAGAGAGGCCAAGAGACCTACCAGAGTCATGCAGCAGGTGACTGTCAGAGCCAAGATTCCAGCCTGTGTCTGAGGGACTCTAAAGTCCAGGTCCAGCACCCCCACCCCCAGCAACAGGCAACCAGATCCTTTCCACTGGCCACTATTTTTACACAGAGTAGTCATGGCTGGAAGGTCTCTGGGAACCGGCAGGACTGGGAGAAATCCAGTCTTCTGTTCCTTTGGTCCTCAAGAATTCTGACCTACAGCAGGCATATAGTGGTGCATGCCTATAATCCCATCACTTGGGAAGCAGAGGGAAATCTGTTTAATGACGTCTGAGACCCTGCCTCAAAACAAAACAAAATAAAACAAAAATCAAATCCTCACCTCTGAGGGTTACCCAGAAGGAAAAGAGTAATGTCCACAGGCTTTGCTAGTTTAATTAGAAAGGAAGCCAGCCAAAGTCGCATGATCTAACAATAAAACCCTTTATGAAACCTCGCCATCTCTCCTCTGACGTTCCCGGCATTGGCCTGGTACTGAGGAGTTTAGAAAATAATTGACAAAGACACTTGGGGAAGGGGACCAAACTGTGCAGGCTTCTGCCATGGCAGGCAAGCTGTTCCCCTGCCAGCCTCAGTGGCCTCAGCCATCCAGCACCATCACCCCCTGTTGCTGGGGTAACAGCCAACTTCCAGGCTGCTAAGGGGGTCCCTCCAAGTGCAACAAGGAACTGGCATTCTTCCAGCTATTATTGCCCACTGCTGTCTCCATTTTGGGCTAAATGCCCCTCAAACCGTGGGACACTTCTTAGTCTAGAAGCTTGGGTCAGTGGAGGCTCGAGGAGGCAGGAGGTGAAGGCTTTCTGAGGCTGTCCTGGCTCAACCCTGCCACAGCAGACCACAGAAGGGAGTCATACCAAGTCCTGCCCCGTGCTATGCACAGTCTGCAGAGGGAGAGTTAAACTTGTACTCATGAGCCGAGTGTGGTCTGTGCCTTGTCAGAGGCATGTGGTTCCCAAGGAGAAACCTGAATTCCCAGGGGTCCTGAAGGCTGAGGGCTGTGGTGGCTGAGTCAGAAAGACAGCTCAAGCTGGAGGAGCAGCCTGAACAAGGGCCCTGAAGAGGAAAGTGTGGGGGTTTGGTTGTCAGGTTTGGTGGCAAGCGCCTTTGCCTGCTGGGCCACCTTGCTGACCCCAGGGTTGCACTCTAGAGTGCTGGGAAGTTCAGCTGGGAGCTGTGGGTCAGATGAGATGGGGGAACCAGTGGTAACAGGTCTACATGGTGCTGGGGACAGGCAGGTATCCTGTGTGGCAAGAACAGCCTCAGGCCAGCACCAGGTCCTGTGGTTCTTCTCCAGGAAGGTCACTTGGGGTCACTCAGCAGGAAGTAGAGGAGCTGGGAACTGGACCAAGATTTTTTTTTTTTTTTTAGAAAAAGATGTGAGCTCATTTTATTCTTTTCTTAGTAACAGGTATCAGGGTGGGGAGAACAAAATGGGGTGCTGGGAATCAGATCCCTCTTTGGGGAGGCTCAAGCTCCCCAGAATCCCTTGTCCCTCCCCGCTTTGGGCACTTGGTGTGGGCATGACAGGGCATGATTTGCAAACCTGAAGGAAGACAAAAGGCACTGGTGGGTTCTATTTTGGGCCGAGGGAGTGAAGCCTCCTTTGGGGACCCAGGTAAGGCCAGAGGCTCTCCAGAGTCCTGACGTCAGTCCTTTCCTTCTTGGCTTTGTTCTTCGACTTGTTAGCTTTTAAACCCTTGGCAGTTTCCTGCTTGTCTGTAATGCATCGTTACCATATTGCTCCCCCCCATTACTTCCTCTTACTCCCAGCCCTGTTCTCCCCCTCCCTCCTTGGATGGAGGATCATTTGAGATGCCATGAAAGAGTCTGTGTCCCCTGCAGCCAGCCAGCCACCTCTGGTGCTCTCAGTGTTCGCTTTGTCCTGCAGAACCAAGGATAGCATGTACCACTCACTGACGTATGCCACCATCCTGGAGATGCAAGCCATGATGACCTTTGACCCCCAGGACATCCTGCTTGCTGGCAACATGATGAAGGAAGCACAGTCGCTGTGTCAGAGGTGGGAGCCGTGGGGGCAGGGATAGGGTAGCGAGGACCACCCCACTGTCTCCTTCCTACCCATGTGCCTGGCGTGGGATAGGGTAGCGAGGCCCACCCCACTGTCTCCTTCCTACCCATGTGCCTGGCGTGGGATAGGGTAGCGAGGCCCACCCCACTGTCTCCTTCCTACCCACCTGCCTGGCGTGTCGGCGAAGAGCTGCCACCACCACCACCAAGGACGCCTGTCCTCCAGTGCCGAGAGCTGGCCCTGTTGGCACGGCTGTAGAGCCTTGTCGGAGCCGATTGCTGGGGAATAAATGGATTCTGTCTGCCACTTTTTCACTCTGTCTTGGGCAGGTCCCTCTCAGAACTCAACTTTCTTCATTTATAAAAGAGGCGTGGTGACATATGAGTCACTGGGGTTGCCCTGGTGACCTGGTGGCAGGGCCTGGTGTGTACTTGAGTGAGTTTAATCCACAGTCTATGAATGAACTAACTGTCCCCGAGTGTTAACATGTGTATTGGTGGTGTCGCTGGCCACGGGGCATACACTCGCCTCTGTACTGGCCCAGGCCCTGGTGATCCAGGAAATCTTTAGGCCTGGACTAGGGCTTGGGCTTGTGACTCAGTTGGTAGAGCGCCTGTCTAGCATGTGGGGTGCTCACCTCAGCAGGGTGAAAAAGGGAGGAACGAAGGAGGAAGAATCCCAGCAAGTCAGTCCTAGATTGGGAGAGCTGGGGACCTGAGTCTGGAGGGGCCTGTAGGAGGTGCCTACAAGCCTTCAAGTATTTGAAAGCCTAGCAAAGGGTGTGTGTGTAAAGACAAGTGGGACCTAGGCCAGCCCCTCTTTCATCCTCATGGACTCACTAGAGCCCCTTTTCCTTCTCCAGGCATCGGAGGAAGTCTTCTGTGTCAGACTCTTTCAGCAACCTGGTACACCGCCCCACCATGGACCAGTTCACAGAAGGTGGGGCATCCAGGATGCCTTTCCAAGCATGGGCTTTGGTGGCCCAGAGAGGGGAGGGCAGAATGGAGGGCAGGAGGAGGTAGAGGTGAGGAGAGAAAAGTTCTCCATTCTGGTGTCCTCAAGGAGGCTGAGCTATGGCTTAATGCTCTGACCTGGGGCCTTTGGAGGAAGGGTTAGAACAGGAGAAGCCCAGCCACCCAACATTATCAGCTAAGCATCTGGAAGCCTGAAAAATGTGGCTTTGCTCCTCAGGCTCGGGACTGTGTAGAAAGGGCCTTTGTGATTTCATGTGCCCCAGAGGGAATATGGCTTTCCTTGAGCTTCCCTGCCTTTGCTTTTCTCCTGCAGAGGAGATCCACGCAGAAGTCTGCTATGCAGAGTGCCTGCTGCAGAGAGCGGCCCTGACCTTTCTGCAGGTAAGGAAGCTCCCCTCATCCCAGCCCACACCAGAGATGTGCAGAGAGCCTTGCCTTGGAATTCTGGGTCAGTCCCGGAGTCCAAGCATGACTTGCCTCCTAAGAGATGGCAAGGCCTGAGGTTCAGCAACCCAACCCTGGGCAAGCTGGATGAGGAGGGCAGGTGTTTCCTCCTCCCCCACCCCGTGTTCTCACAGCTATGCTGCTGCTGCTTTCTGGTCACTGCTGCTGCTCCTGTCAAGAGTCACAAGGACACAGGCATTGCCATGGATCTGCTTTGCTTGATTTATGCAGCAAACACTTGTAGCAAACAATATAGCGGGTTTCTGCAGGTCTGTAGATCTGTCATCTTGCCTGTACATGTGGTATGTGTTCGTGAGGAGCAGAGGTTATCAGGTGTCTTCCTCTCACTCTCCACCTTTTAATATATTTAGTGCATGTGTGCGTGTGCATGCACGTACATGTGTATACATGTGTGCCTGTGACAGGGAGGGGGAAAGCATGCCATAGATGTGTGGAGGCCAGAGGAGAACTTTTTGAGAATTGGTTCTCTCCTACTTTGTTTTTGAGGCAGAGGCTCTCCTTATTTCTGCTGCTGAGCTATAGGTACTCCAGGCTCGCTGACCTCAAAGCTTCCAGATGATTCTCAGTTTCTGCCTCCGTTCTCTGGTAGGGATTATAGACGCACTCCAATGCTTCTGGCTTTGCACAAATGAGCTCCAAGGATCAAATTCTGTCCTTAGGCTTGAGTGTCTCCCTAGTCCCTGGAGATGGCGCGTTTGCAGAACTCCCATAGCCTGAGGTCCTTTCTGATGTGTTTACACTTGTTACTTAAGCCCTCACAGGACAGCAAAGCAGTCTTAGATGGGAAGTCTTTTCTCCCTAAAGTCACAGGATTAGCAAATAGTGAACTGGAATTTGAATTTGAGTCTGGCCAAGTTCCCACACAGTGGGAATTACACACATTGTTACTGTGTATGCATGCGTGTGTGTGTGTGTGTGTGTGTGTGCATGTGTTGGAGGAGGGTTAGATGCATTTTAGTGTTGGGTGCTGTTTATTTTCTTTACTGTTTTTTGTTTGTTTGTTTAGTTTTTTTTTAAACAGGGTCTCATTATACAGCTCCAGCTGATTTGGAACTCACTATGTAGACCAAACCAACCTTGAACTCACAGCAATCCAGCTGCCTCTGCCTCCCAAGTGCTATGGTGGAAGGCATGTACTACCGTACCTTGTCTTTCTTAGTTCTTTTTAATTTAAAAAAAATATTATTGTTTTTTATGTGTGTGGGTGTTTTGCCTGCATGCATGTCTTGTATATTATATGCTTGCCTGGTGCCCTCAAAGACCAGAAGAGGGCATTTGGATTCTTTGGATTCTCTAGAGCTGAAGTTAAAGACAGTTGTGAACCACCATGTGGGTGCTGGGAATTGAGCTTAGGCCCTCTGGAAGGACAGCCAATGAGCCAGTATATCACTCCGTATAATATTACTTGTATGTATGTTTTCTTGTCTTTTCTCCCTTCCCCCTGAGATGGGGTTTCTCTGTGTAGCCCTAGCTGTTCTGGAACTTGCTCTGGAGACCGTGCTGGCCTCAAACTCAGAGATCCCCCTGCCTCTGCTCAAGGGCTGGGATTAAAGATGTGCACCACCCCCTGGCTAGCCCTTTTTTTTTAAAAAAAAATTATAATTTAATTACAACATTTTCCCCTTCCCTTTCTTCTAAACCTTCTTATATACCCCATATACCCCTCTCCTTCAATTTTTTTTTTTTTTGGTTTTTTGAGACGGTTTCTCTGTAGCTTTGGAGCCTGTCCTGGAACTAGCTCTTGTAGACCAGGCTGGTCTCGAACTCACAGAGATCCGCCTGCCTCTGCCTCCCGAGTGCTGAGATTAAAGGAGTGCGCCACCACCGCCCGGCTCTCCTTCAAATTTATGACCTCTTTTTTCACTAATTGCTATTGCATGAATAAATGTATGCATATACAATACATATGTATATACATATGTTCCTAAATATAACCTGTTTAGTCTGTATACTGTTACTTGTATCTGTATTTCTAGGGCTGGGTTTGGCACTGGACAACCAATGGTATGCTCATTCTTGGAGAAGACCACCCCTCCCACTCCCAGCTTTCCTCAGTTGCCTATAGTTCTGTGTGGAGATTGAGGCCTCACGGGCTGTCCCCTTTGGTGTGTCCATTTGTGTCATCCTTGGTCAACTCACTGTTGGGTAGCCATGGTGGTGAGACTTTAGGGAATGGCTTCAGACATCCTAGGAGACACAATCTCTCCTGACCCTCTGGCTCTTACAATCTTTGTCCCCTCTCTCCAATGCTCCCTGAGCCTTAGGTGTGGGAGTGTTTTGTAGATGTAGCCAATGGGACTGGGCACCACAGCTCTGTGCTTTGATTGGTTGGGGTTTTCTGTAATGGTCTCCATCTGTTGCAAAGAGCTGCCTTGATGAGGGGTGAAGACTACATTTATCTGTGTGTATAAAGACAAATGTTTCTAGACGGTTGTTAGGGATTAGGCTGGTTTAGTAAATCAATGGGTCTGGCTTCTCCTGCCATACTCATGACTTTAATGGCACTAGTAGCTGGCTAGGTTTCCTATAATAGGCACGCTTTCCCTTTTACTGAGTGAGTCTTCAATCCAATCATGGAGCTATTGGCTACTGCCAAGGTATGCATGCTGCTAGTGTGCCCTTAGGCTTATCATGCCATGCCGTGTCATTGATGTGGTTCATCGGTGTCATGGGCAGGTATCCTTAGGTTTTAAAATCTCTCAGATGACGGAGCTGGACTAATCCTAGTCCTCAGATTAGGATTCACTGGGACAAGAATGGCATTTTATTTTTATTATATATTGTTATCACACACATACCCTGATTCTGCTGGAGGCTGAGCCTACATAGCAAGACTCATCCCTCTGCCCCGACACTGTCCCAGCCTCCTTCCCACAGAAGCCATCACCTTCCTCATCACCCCGCACTGGTGATCCCGTTTGTGTCTAAACAGCATATTGTTGCTTTGGCTGCTCTTGTGTCACAGAGGCTTCCAGTTGTGTGGAGCGTGGGTTCTCCATCTGTCTCTTATGTAAACATGCCTCGGTTTACCTAGCTTCCATGGTGAGCCTTGGTTGCATTTGGTTCTGGGTTTCAATGATGCTAATGCTGTGGACATTCCAGATAATGCCTTTCAGCTCATGTCCATTCATTTCTGAGTGGACACCCAGGACTAGGGCACCAGACAGGCTAGGGATTGCTGGGACTTTAAATAATTCATTACAGTAATTACCTTTAATGTTCCAAAAATGAGCAACCTTCCTTAACAGACATGGTCCTTCTACCCAGAGGGGCACACTGTTGACTCTGTGTGTTTGTGTGTGTGTATGTGTGTGTCTGTCTGTCTGTCTGAGAAAGGAGGTTGTGGCAGCCTGCTCTGGGTGACCGCTGGCCACTCCTGCTTCATCTGTCATATATCTGGGAACAGGGTGGAAGGCTGTCAAGGCCCACAGCCTTGTGTGACCCTCCAGCCTACAGTTACCTGCCTTGGACTCTTCATCTCTCCCCACCACAGGACGAGAACATGGTGAGCTTCATCAAGGGTGGCATCAAAGTTCGAAACAGCTACCAGACCTACAAGTAAGTGGGTCCAGCCTGGGGCCAAAGAGTCTATTACCCATCCCCTCAGACTGCATTGTAGGAGCCCAAAGTCTAGAAAACTGAGAACTCAGACAGATTTTTGTACACCCCCCCCCAGAATCTCCATTTTCTGGAATAATATTCTCCTGGTTTTCTGGCTATACTTTTATATTTGGATTCTTGAATGCCTTGTCTGCTGGGGAAGGAAACTGACCCAGAGTCTACACAAACAGCCTGTGCTGGTGGGCAGGGAGGCAGATGGACAGAGGGCTTTAGGGAACAGCAGCAGAACTGTGTATCTGTAAAGGCCCAAATGCTGTTCTTTCTATAAAGTCTTCCTTGACCTTTTTTATTCCCCCTCCGAGACAAGGTTTCTCTGTAGCTTTGATGTCTGTCCTGGAACTAGCTCTTGTAGACCAGGCTGACCTCTAAGTCACAGAGATCTGCCTGCCTCTGCCTCCTGAGTGCTGGGATTAAAGGTGTGTGCCACCATGGCCCAGTTTCTTCCTTGACCTTTTTTTTAACATACAGGAATGGCATGTGTGTGTACAGACACACATACACATAGATGCATGCTCCCTATCCTAGTTAGGGTTTCTATTGCTATGAAGAGACACCATGACTGTGGCAACTCTTATGAAGGAAAAATATTTAATTGGAGTGGCTTATGTTTTCAGAGGTTTAGTTCAGTATCATGGTGTGACATGGTAGCATGCAGGCAGACACCTTTGCTTGAGTAAGAGATAGGGGTCCTACATTTTGTCCTGGAGGCAACAGGAAGTAGGTGTGGCTTGAGCATATCTGAGCCCTCAGATCCCACTCCCACAATGACACACTTCCTACAACAAGGCCATATCTACTGTCAACAAAGCCACACCTCCTACTAGTTTACATATCTCCTCCCAGATTCTAGCTCACATCTTACCTCTCCACTTAAATACCATCAAGGAAACCCTCTTTATCCCCAGACCAAGTCCAGACACAGCCTTCTCCTTTCAAGGGATAGGTGGGGACTGTCCCCTAGAGGGTAGAGCAGTGGGACCTGTGGGGTAGGAGAAGGGGGGAGAGTGGGGAGTTACCGTCTTCCCTGCTGCCCTCCTGGCACAGAGAAGTCTGCAGGTGATTGCTGTCTAGAAAGCCTCTGTGCTGGGCTGGGGGTTCTATGCTGTTGGTACCTAGGAGAAAGAGGGCTGGATTCCAGTCAAGTGAACTCCAAGGAAATGTCGTAGGGGGCAAGGCGTTTGTATCTGCCCAGTGGTTCTCATCTGGGGTGACTGCACCTCCTGTGAGACACTGCTCTAGAGACATCCTGGTTGTCCCACTGAGGAGAGACTCCTGCTCATACCTAGAAGGGGGAGGCCAGCGGAGTCTTAAACATTCTGCATTGGGAACAGGTTCTCTTCTTTCCCCCAGCAAATAATTATCCAGCCTACAATGGCAGTTGAAGCCGGTGGATGGTACTGTATCACTAGGGCCAATGTGGTGCTTTCAGGGGTGAGGGACATGCATTTATGGTGGCAGACAAGATGGAAATTCATTGAGTATCAGCTCTCTGGGTCTGTAGAACTCTAAACCCACCACCGTTGAGTTCTGAGCCCACCCTGTGAGGGAGGCCTGGGGATGTGACTAAGTACCACCCTTCCTTCCCACAGGGAGCTGGATAGCCTCGTCCAGTCCTCGCAATACTGCAAGGGAGAGAGCCATAGTCACTTTGAAGGAGGGGTGAAGCTTGGTGTAGGAGCCTTCAACCTGGTGAGTGGGAGCCCCTCATTTCTTTAGTGCCTGGGCCCAGATGCAGCTCCCCTGCATGGCCTTGACCCACACAAGGTCAGCCCTGTGTGCCACTGTGCCTGGCTGTGTGCTAGGCATGGGACCTAGAAATGATACTTAAACATTACCAGCCTTAAGGGGTTCAAACTGGGGTGTCATAGAGGGTGACATCCTCTAGAGAGTCTAAGTGTGCATCTGTGTGCCTACTTGGTAGCTTGAACCTCCGAGTAGGCTAACTATAGCCATAGACATTGGCAACCCCAGAAACTCAGACTGCCTCTGCCCCAGACTGCTGGCTGTTAAACATTACCAGGGGCCAGAAAGGAGAGGCCTGAAAACAGCTGTAACCCACAGGGGACAGGGATCTAAGTTCTCTTTAGGGCCACTAGAGAGAGTTCTAGGGGAGAGAGATGAGCCTTGAGTTGACTCTTAGATCCTCCCAGGGTTCCAGGCAGGGAAGGATGTTCCAGGCAGAGGAGCAGCATGGGCTGGGTTGGAGCCACATGGAAATGCTGAGCCTGCTTGTGGAGGAAGGAGCTGGTCCTGGGAGATGTTGCAAAGGCTGGTACAGGTCTGGGAGAGGTGGCCACTCTCTGCTACCTGGATAAAGGGCAAGCCTGACTTTCCCTAGGCTGCCCTCCACACACCCACTGCCTCTGATCCCACAGACGCTGTCCATGCTTCCCACTAGGATCCTGAGGCTGCTCGAGTTTGTCGGGTTTTCAGGAAACAAGGTAACTGCCAACCTTTGGGTGCCCTCCCTCTGCCCAGGGCTCCAGGGCTGGAGCTGGGCTAGACATAGTGGGGCTGAGGGACCATGGGGCCTGGTGCCAATCCTAGCTTAGCTCCCTCTGTGTGTAACTCTGGGGGAGAGTCTAGACCTCTCTGAGCCTCAGCCTTCCCTCAGGATTTCGGAGGCCACAGATCTTTCCCAGCCTGGCGCAGGATTGAGGGTCTGTGTGATAAGGGTAGATGTGAGGGCAGCCCCGAAGGGACCAGAGGCCACACTGTCCTTCCGTGACTTGTATCAGGATCCTGGTCGTCCCCACTTGGTCACCTGCTCACTTCAAGGCCTCAGCCAGTCCTTTCATCCAGGGTCAGCTTTTGGTGCCCCTGTTTCATCTGCGAGTGTTTAGAGAGCCCTGTTCATCAAACCTTGAGAGGAACCAGGGGACTCACTGGGCCGAGGCCTTGCACACCAGCAGGAGTTGGAGGGAGCAGATCGAGGAGGTCCCTTTCCGCAGGTCACCTGTGTGGTAGAAGGAACACTGTCCAGGAAGACATGAAACACCCCCACCTCCTTCCCTCCTCCCTGAGGCCCTAGGCAATTCCCTTTCTCCTATGAGCCCCCTTTCTGTGAACATAAGAGGCTCTACCTTATTCTGAAGCTACTGGTGTGTATGTGTCCTCCGTGGCCCTTCCTGATACCCGACACGTATATGAACCACCGCTTTTTAGTTTACCTGTTATTTCTCCAAAAATGACATCATTTTTTTTAAAAAAGATCTGTTTATTTATATGTATATAGGGTTCTGCCTGCCTGTATGCCTGCATGCCAGTAGAGGGCACCGTATCTCATTCTAGGTGGTTGTGAGCCACCATGTATGTAGTTGCTGGGAACTGAACTCAGGACCTCCGGGAGAGCAGCCAGTGCTCTTAACCTCTGAGCCATCTCTCCAGCCCAATGACATCATTTTTTCTTTTTCTAATTGATATTTATTGAGCTCTACATTTTTTTCTGCTCCCCTCCCTGCCTCTCCCCTCCCCCTTCAACCCTCCCCCAAGGTCCCCATGTCCCCAATTTACTCAGATCTTGTCTTTTTCTACTTTCTACTTCCTATGCAGATTATATCTATGTAAGTCTCTCTTAGTGTCCATATTGTTGTCTAACTTCTCTATGATTATGGTTTGTAGGCTGGCTTTCTTTGCTTTATGTTTAAAAACCACCTATGAATGATTACATGTGATAATTGTCTTTCTATGCCTGGGTTACCTCACTCAAAATAATGCTTTCTAGTTCCATCCATTTTCCTGCAAAATTCAAGCTGTCGTTATTTTTTTCTGCTGTGTAGTACTCCATTGTGTAATGTACCACATTTTCCTTATCCATTCTTCGGTTGAGGGACATTTAGGTTGTTTCTAGGTTCTGGCTATGACAAACAATGACATCATTTTTTTTTTTGGTTTTTCGAGACAGGGTTTCTCTGTAGCTTTGGAGCCTGTCCTGGAACTAGCTCTTGTAGACCAGGCTGGTCTCGAACTCACATAGATCCGCCTGCCTCTGCCTCCCGAGTGCTGGGATTAAAGGCATGTGCCACCACCGCCCGACATGACATCATTTTTTAAAGGAAATGTTATTACACAAAATCTATCTTTGCTTTTTTTTTTTTTTATGTCTTTTTAAGACAAGGTAGCCCTGGGTGTCCTGGAACTCGCTCTGTAGACCATGCTGGCCTCAGACTCACAGAGATCTGCCTGCCTCTGCCTCCCAAGTGCTGGGATCAAAGGCGTGGGCCACCACTGCCAGGCAAATCCATCTTAGTTAATCATGAAAAAAGCATTAAGAGTGCCACAGAGAGCCAGGCATGCTGGTCCTCAGCACTCAGGATGCAGAGGCAGAGGTAGGAGGATCTCTGAGTTCAAGGCCTGGTCTATATGGTGGGTTTTAGGGCAGTTAGTGATACATGGTGAGACCCTGTCTCAGCAAACAAACAAACCTAAAGAGAGTCATATAAGTCATCGGAAATAGACGAGGGGTTGGCTTAGAGTGTGCAGCTTCCCTTTGTGGGTGAGAGCTGAGGTGTGTGAACCCAGATCTGGGGCTTTCCCAGGGCCCTATCAAAAGGACAGAGCACAAAGGAGGGAAACGCTTGGCCCTGGGAAGTCCCCTGTCTGGGGTCCCCAGCTGGCGGCTCCAGGGGCTGGTGGGTTGCACCCTGGAGCAGGCAGTTGGGTTGGTGGTCTCAGGAAGGCTGAGGTGGGAAGGCCCACCCTCACTGGCAGCTGCAGCTTGGGTGGAGCCTGCCCCAAACCAGGGCAATGTGGAGGGTTTGAGGCATGCCAGGCTTATATTTGAGAAAGGGCATGGATGCTGAGGAAGGTTAGATGAGGAGCAGAGACTACACACACACAGGTTGATGCTGGTCCCAGTGAGGTTCTGGAACCTTCTTCCCCAGGAAGCTTTTCTGGGCCCCTGGCTTCTCAGCACCATCAGCACCAACTTGCAGTTAGGGTCATTTTCCTCAGATCATTCCTCCTCCCACGCAGACTGGGCAGCTTGGCTTCCGTGCCCATGACAGGGTCAAGAGTAGGCTCAGATGGAGAGATGGGAGGGGAGGGCAGCCCTTGACTCAGGGTCACAATTCTGGTGCCACCGCTCCTGGTTCCGGAGAACAGACTCTCTCACAACTGCAGAGACTCCTCCGTAACAGCCCACCTGGACCCCGTGATTCTCTGGGAACCCCAGCCTGTTTTCTTGTCCCCCCCTCCCCAGGACTACGGGCTGCTGCAGCTGGAGGAGGGCGCGACAGGGCACAGCTTCCGTGCAGTGCTGTGTGTCATGCTCCTGCTGTGTTACCACACCTTCCTCACCTTCGTGCTTGGTAGGAGACCTGGTGCGCCGGGGTGGCGGGCTCCAGGGTGCAAGAGAGGCTGACCCTGCTCAGACACCCAGGACAGGGCAGAACCAGGTCAGTGGGCCTGCTGCTCCTGGCCTGTCTGCGCAGGTTCCCTCTGTGAAATGAGAGTGATTGCGCCACCTTGTGGAAGGTGTGAAGATGACAGCTGCAGACTCAGAAATGGCCACCAGATTATTTATTGTCTTTGATGTGCCCAGACAGAATACACATTAGCTTGTTCAAGTCTCCTGTCACCCTGGAGATAGGGAGAATCGTGCCATTTCACAGAGGGAAAGATGGAGGCCCCAAGAAGGCCATGGCAGGTTGCTAGGAGGAGCGCAGACCCCTGCAGTGGGAACCTGAGCAGCGCATCTCCTTGCCACCCACAGGTACTGGAAATGTCAACATTGAGGAAGCAGAGAAGCTGTTGAAGCCCTACCTGAACCGATATCCCAAGGTGAGACCAACCTCTGCTGGTCACCCCATCCCACCTGTACCCGGTGGACACACACAGATCCTCATGAGTGTCATTGCAGGGTGCCATCTTCCTATTCTTTGCCGGGCGGATTGAAGCTATCAAAGGAAATATTGACGCTGTGAGTGATGTAGAGGTCTCTTGGGATGTCCCAGCCCAGCAAGAAGTTAGACACATGAAGAGCAGGGCTGGGAGGAGCACTCCTGACTGGGGTGGTCTGGGGAGAGGGAGGGGATGGCGTTTGTGCTGTAGGCTTTTGATAGAGATACAGGCTTGTGGCATTCCTAGTCAGGAAAAGCTGCTGTCTGGGGCATGGTGACTAGGCTGGATGAGGTGGATGTGGGTGAGGGTACTGAGGTCGGAGGGGAAAGAACCACAGAAGACACTAGACAGGGAAGGTCACAGTCAGGGCCAAGTCCAGGGCACTACGCCAATGCGGAAGACTACATTGTAGGGTCCTGGAAGCCTCCAACTAGCCCTGCCAGGGTAAATCCCCAGGTGGGGGTAACCATGGAAACCACTAGAGTCTTGGGTGGTTTTTCTGAGGCACAGACATTATTATATCAGTATAATATTGACACTCTCTGGGGCTGGGTAGATGGCACAGGAAGAGGCGACCTGAGTTTAGTCCCCAGCACCCATGTGAAAAAGTCAGACATGGTGGGTGGGGGGTGGGAGCAATGGATCCCTGAGGTTTGCTAGCTAGCCAGCTTAGCATAATTGGGGAGCCCTAGGTTCCAGAGAAACCCCATATCTAAACCAATATTACAGCTCCTGAGGAAAGACATGAGATTGACCCTTGGCCTTCACCACATCCATCGACATGAGCACACCAATGCAAACATTGCAGTATTAACACCTTGTGCACCCTGCCCTATCCACCCCCCCAACACATACCAATGTGCTCTGTTCCATGCTTTCATTTCATGACCAAATCCCTACAATCAGAAACCAGGACAGGAAGCTGAGATTCCCTGGCTTCCCAGACTCCATCTTGACCCGGCACAGTTCAGGCCATTCCTGCTGTGGAGTTAAGGGGGTCAGAGGGTGATGGGGCGGGGCAGACTTTTGGTAGGCTGAGCCGCAGCTGCCCACAGGCCATCCGGAGGTTCGAGGAATGCTGCGAAGCCCAGCAGCATTGGAAGCAATTCCACCACATGTGCTACTGGGAGCTGATGTGGTGCTTCACCTACAAGGGTCAGTGGAAGATGGCCTACTTCTACGCCGACCTGCTGAGCAAGGAGAACTCCTGGTCCAAGGTGGGCTGACATTGTGGGTCAGGGCGTTGGGTGGCCAGGGGTCACCCATACGGGCCAGATCCCCAACTGAGCACAGATGTGTCCACAGGGTTCTAAATGGAACCAAATGAAGAGGACTCAGGGTTGGGAGGAGCTGAAAGCTGTGCCAATCAGAGAGGCTGTCTGGGTGCTGGGCACTGAATCCAGGCCCTGTCCATCATTCTAAGCATCCTCCTTGTCACTGAGCTGCTCTGTCCCTTCAACTCTACTGTGTCCGTATAGCTGTGTGGTCACCTGTCTAAGCATGTACTGTCCAACAGAAATGGCCACTATGGCAGGGATTTTTTTCTTTTGCACCGCCCAAGCGTGCTGGCCACAAGGACGCATGGAAAGTGTCCAGCACAGCCGAGACACTGAAGGCTACATTTTATTTATGTTTAATCACATAGCCCCAGTGGGTTTGGTGGTCACTGGAATCAAACAGATCTAAACCACCAGTGGCTCATATAATTCAAGTGACTGGGTCTCACTCGGCACCAGGAATTTAAACTGCTTAGCCATCCCACCTGCAGTTGGGTTCTCTTCTCTGACGGCTGTGTTTCAGGCAGCTTCTCTTCACACGACAGGCAAGGTGACCAGGGGCTGCCCCCAAATTACATCTCCCCCTTAGTTTCCACCAGAGCCCACTGTTAAGCCTCATAGATCTTGTGTCAGCATCTGGAGCGGGGGAGAAGGTTTCTTCCCAGAGAGCAGGAGGGAGAAGTGTGTTTTCAGAAGAAGAATGAGGCGGTATGATGGGAAGGGGCGAGAGAAAAAGGAGGGGAGGAAGTTATAATATTACAGATGTGCCATGTAGGCAAAATAAAATAAGGCATCAATCTGCCCAACACAGACAGAGACTTAGCAGACTTAGACTGTCAGTGCAGACAGTGCCAACATTGTGCCTGTAATAGTGAGGGTAGTGCAGAACTCTGAAGCGAGTGTCTTTAGTGCCCCGTCTTCTATATAGCACGCCTACCCCGGTGATTTTATCCCTTGTCCATAGCAGACATTGCTAATCAACCCAGCATCCTCCATGACCTTTGAACTCCAGGCGGTTGTTAGAGCAGCTCTGCCCTGACACACTCCATGAGATCCAGCGGTCACCTGCACCTCCTTTTTCTCTCACTGCCTGTGCATGCCTGTGGCTCTTCCGTGCTTTACTGGGCACCGAGACCAAGCTGAAGAGAACCCTGGGGCTGTCGGAGCTCCGAGGAAGCAGGTTCCCTGAGTGATCCCTCTGTCTCTACATTCGTCTTCCTTTTTTACCATACCGCTAAGATAGAAGCGAGCAACTCTGTTGCTTGGGAATACACAGTGGATTTGGTGTCATTCTCACGGAGCTGCTTGTCTCCTAACTGCTCACTTCCTTCAGAGCAGAGGGTTTGCCTTGAGGCCTTCCTGCTGTTGAAGGTCCATCCTTGGGGCCTATCTCTGGGCCACATCCATCCCAACAAGAACAAAGCCTTAAGGAACCGTTTCGAATTAAATATGACTGCAGAATCTTTCCTGTGGCATGAGGCAGGCAGCAGGGTCCACCCACACGGGACAGGGAGGCCTGGTGAGGCTACAGTGAGGTGCAGAGGGCAGGCCCGACGTCTTAGGCATGGGGGAGTCTGCTGTGAGGAACACCTCTCGGTATGACTTTGGGGCAGTAAGTTTTCCTTTGTCGGCAGTTACTTTCCTCAGATAGGTTAAAAAACGGATACCAGTTTTGGGGCCTGATCCCTTCCTGCTCTCCAGCACCAGATCGCCACAGCATCTGTCAGCTTCCAACTCTAGGGATCGATTTGCCTGTGGACATTGCCATACATGCCACCTCCTATACTCAGCTCTCCTCTGCCCGGATCATTGAAAGTTCACCTTGAGGAGACCTTGAGTTTGCCCAGAGCTTGCAGCCTAGGGCTAAGATGGTAGCAATCTGGTGTGACACAGCTCAGTCCTATGAAGGCCAAGGCCTGGGAGCCCTGAGGCAGCCCTGGAAGAGCCACCAAGGGGACAAAGGGCTGATTCAGGAAGGCAAAACCTCTGGGCTGAGTCAGGGAGGAGGATATAGGGAAAAGAGAAAGGGAGAGGGCAAACCCAGAGCAAGAAACAAGGGCTGGGGGTGAGGGCACTGCCAGGGTTCTGTGTTCACTGGATGGTGAACAGCGAGGGGGTGCTGGAGGCTTAAAGATGGGCACTGTCTGCCTGGCACAGCCTGGGTGTTCTACGCCAGTGAGGGAAATACTTGTGGAATTAGAGGGTAAACAGCTGACCCTGGGGAGAAGGGACTCATATCAGGAAGGTGACTGTGCCCCCCACAATGCCCTTGTATGACTTGCTATGCACACGTCACTGTATACTCCAGCCTGACTGCTGGTCGTACATCGAGGGTGAGGGAGCTCTTAGAGGAAAGAGCCTGAGAGGAAATCTCTACAGGCAAAGGCCCTGGAGGGCTGTAGCGGGATGGAGAAGAAATAGTATTAGGTGATCCTGTGGAGGTGTCTGGGGCAGGTCGTGGAAGGTCTGAGGGGGTCCTTGAGCTACAACTGTCTGGCAGAGAGGGCCTTGAATGTCCATGCTTTCTGGGTACTCTTGGTGCCAGGCCCTAGCCTAGGCCCTGGATCCAGAGGGGACAAAGCAAAGACCCCACTGAAGGATCATTCTCTAGAGGCATGAAGTGCACAGATGTTTCATGTTGGCTTCCAGTGGATAGAAGTCCTCTGTCAGGGACAATGCTGGTGTGCAGTCAAGGGCTGGGTTATGTGTGTCTTGAAGGAGGACTGCTCAGGTTGCTTTGGGCTGCAGAAGGGAGCTCCTCTGGTCTGGGGCAGAGCGATGGCTGGGATTAACCGTGTACACCACCACACTGTTAAAGTCTTATCCAGCATCCTTGGTTAGCTCCTCCTGTGGCTTAGCGGTTTCCATCTATGTCTGTTCCCTTGTCCCCTCACATGACCTATGGACTATGTTCCTTCTGAATATATGAGGCACATATTAATTATCTTTCATATACGGTAGTTATTACTCAATAGCTCATTTGTGCTTGTGTGCTAGAGCATATATTCGGCACATGGATCTACGAAGGAGGCCAGATGTTGATTTCCAGATGTCATTCTCTATCACCTTACACCTTATCTTTTGAGTTGATGTCTGTCCACTGAACATGAGCCTCACCATTTTGACTGGGTGGGCTGGCCAGTGGGCTCTAGAGATCTTCTTGTGTCTGCCCTGTGCCCTCCGCCACACTTCCCGTTCCAGACACCTGTGTTAGACACTTGCAGCAACACCTGACTTTATGTGAGTGCTGGGATCTGAACTCAGGACCTCAGGTTTGTGCAGCTAGTACTTTACCCTCTGAGCCTTCTCCAGCCCTATTTCTTTCTTTCCTTTTGTTTTGTTTTGAGACAGGGTCTCTGTCTTGGCTAGTTTTTATGCCAACTTGACCTAGGTTAGTGTCATCTGAGAGGAGGGAACTTCAATTGAGAAAATGCCTCCATAAGATCAGGCTATAGGCAAGCCTGTAGGGCATTTTTTGAAATTAGTGATTGATGTGGGAGGGCCCAGCCCCTTGTTAGTGGTGCCACCCTGGGTTGGTGGTTCTGGATACTATAAGAAAACCAACTGAGTAGTGATGTTCAAACCAGTAAGCAGCACCTCTCCATGGCCTCTAGTAGCGCTTGCTGCCAGGTTCCTGCCCTTGTTGCTTTCTGTGATGAAGTGTTACATGGAAGTGTGGGTGAAATAAACCCTTTCCTCCCCAAGTTGCTTTTGGCCACAGTGTTTCATTACAGCAGTAGTAACCCTAATTAAGACAAATTGGTGTCGGGATCATGGGGCATTGCTATGGCAGACCTGACCACGCTTTTGGTTGAATTGTGGAGACTTCGGGGCTAGAAAACCACTGAATGTTCCAAGCTTGGTGAGTTGTTCCGTGGGCGCCTGGAAGGTGAGAATTTAGAGTAATGCAGATGATGGAGGCCTGGTTTATGAAGCTCCAAAGGGAGGTTTAAGGTCATTTAAAGACTCAGGGCCATCTGTTATTTTGAGTTGAGAATCTGTGGTTTGGTTAGTTGGGGCCAAAGAATCAGTGATGATGAGCAAGAGACCAGAATCACTGGCGGGAAACCTTCGCTTTTCCACGACAATTGATGTTGGTCAGCTGAAGCTAAGAAATTAGCAGTGATTAAGAAGAGATCAGCATCCTTGAGGTGAAGCCTTCGGGGAAGTGTATCTTCAGAGTCAGCACACTGGAGCCGTGCTCCAGAGGCCACCAAGTTTGTCCCTTGCACTCGCAGCTGAACTTGATAATGTGTAGGTCACTAAATGGAACTGGGTTTGAAGGCATGAGGGAGTCACGAACAGTAGCTGGGGCTTGACACTGAGAGGCCAGGACAGACCACTGGAGAGAGCGAGGCCTCAGTAGCCGCCGCTGAAGTACCTTTAGGTGTGTACTCAGGAGTGTATTGCTCAATCATACGAAAGCTCCATTTTTATATCTGTGAAGAATAACTGTACCGATTTCCATGCTGCTTGTACCAATTTACACTCGTACCAGCCATCTGCAAGGGCTCCTCTTCCCTGTCTGCATTCTCTCCAGCATTTGTTGTAATTGCTTTTCTTGAATGTAGTTTTGATTTGCATTTCCATTGTGGCTAAGGATGTTGAACATTTTCCCAATTATTTATTGTCTATTTGTACCTCTTTTTTTCAAGACTTATTTATTATACGTACAGTGTTCTGTACTGTGTGTTTGCCTGCAGGCCAGAAGGGGGCACCAGATCTCATTACAGATGGTTGTGAGCCATCATGTGGTTGCTGGGAATTGAACTCAGGACCTCTGGAAGAACAGCCAGTGCTCTTAACCTCTGAGCCATCTCTCCAGCCCTCGTACCTCTTGTTTTGAGAACTGTTTTGTATTTTGTTAATTATTATTGTATGTGATTGTGGGTGGGTATGCCGGTATGTATGGAGGTCGGAGGACAGCTAGTGGAATCTGTTCTCCGCTTTCATCCTTGTGTGGGTTCCTAGGTTGAACTCAGGTTGTTACATTTGTGAAGCAACCACTTTACCTGTTAAACCATCTAGAATGACCCCATGTTTTTACTTCTTTTACTCTGTGTGTGTGTGGGGGGTGGGGGTGGGGGTGTAAGGTCCCACTTAGCTCAGGTTGGCCTCAAATTTACAATGAAGGGAAGGATGAACTTGGAACTCATGATGTACCTGCCCACCTTCCCAGAAGCTGCTGCAAAGTCACAAACATGCATCACCTAATTTATTTGTTAATTGGTTGATTTGTCAGATAAATCTTTCTGTTTGTTTTTTGAGACAGGGCTTCTCAGTGTAGCTCTGGCTGATATGGAACTCTTGGATGGCCTCAAACTCAGAGATCGCCTGCCTCTGTCTCCTGGGTGCTGGGATTAAATGTGTGCACCACCACCACCACCCAGTGAGACAAACCTTTT
>JAQHUG010000012.1:2546389-2563010 GCA_028555095.1 Dicrostonyx torquatus | reverse complement strand
AGCCAATACATGCAGAAGAGATAGGTCCCAGTGCCATCATTGTTGGTCTCTCAGTCAGTCCCCTCTGGCAGTCACATTCATAGAGTCCAGTTAGGTCATATCGCTTCTCGGCCTTTTGGCTAAGATCAAGTGTAGCAAACCTTTTATTTTTTTGAGACAGGGTTTCTCTGTAGTTATTGTTGCCTGTCCTGGAACTAGCTCTTGTAGACAAGGCTGACCTTGAACTCACAGAGATCCACCTGCCTCTGCTCCCGAGTGCTGGGATTAAAGGCGTGCGCCACCACCACCGCGGCGAGTCAAACCTTTTTAAGGTTTTTTTTTCCAGACATCAAAAGGATTTTCACCTTATTTCATAAGTAGAGGACCTCTGTCAGCTTTAAATTCTTAGCTCAAAACCCTGAATAAGCTGTGTTTGGGGCTGCGTCCCAGTGAGAAAGCTGTGGACTCTCCATTGCTTATGACACTGACTAGAATTAGTACATGTGTACTATTGCCATTTCCTTATTATATTCAGAAGCTATCTCAGGTATCAAATCTAGAAGGAAATGGCTAGACAAGAGGTACTGTCCCTGAATGTCAGGAACAGATGGAGGACAAGAGTGACATGTTCAAGGTTCCATGAGAAGACTCCATTAAACACCCACAAAGACCATCATGGACGCCGGTTTAAAGGGTTGGTCACCTTGAGGGTCTGTGTTCCAGCATGGATGGTGAAGGTGGAGATTCCAGGATTCCCTCTCCTTCTCCATGCACTTCTTGGCCTTTGGCAAGTATTTTCCTTGGCAGTTGCCCTAGAAGGCAGGTTTTTCAAAACTTGGCCACTTGAGGGCAGCACAGAACCGAACGCCTCTAACCCTCACCCCAGAGCCTTGCTTGTGCTCATGTGTGCAAGATGCTTGCAGTTCCAGCTGTGCTCCGCACTTCCCATCAGGTGGCCTTTGGATCTAGCAGGCAGGGTCCTTCTAGACATTTTCTTTAGGCTAAATTGAGGGGAAGGTGTAAAAGTGAGCGTTGCAGGTCTCCCACTGAGCCCAACATGTCAGGGTCCTGTTCACTCTTCTGGACATAAAAAGTCCCTACTACAAGCCACCTGAGTCCCATGCATGCTTTACCTCTCTGCTTTCACTCAGATGGGTACCTATGAGTCTGTGGATCTTCCCACCATCCTTCAAGGGCCACCTGAGGTCACTGCTTCCCAGCAGCACCCTTCCGTGCTCACCCCACCTCTGCCCTGTCTCAACAGGCCTGCATGGGTCAGGTCTTTCTCTTGATGGAGTCAGGTGGCGGGGAAGGCTGCCTTGCAGCCACCTAAATCACAGCTCACAATTCCTTGGCTGCTTCAGCAACCTCCCCGGGGACTTGGTGACTATACATCTCTCCTCTGGACCCCAGTGAGGGTCGACCACAGTACTTGTGATCAGTGGGAGGGTTGCTTTTATCTCCCTGCTGCTGTCTCCCACAGGCCACCTACATCTACATGAAGGCTGCCTACCTCAGCATGTTTGGGAAGGAAGACTACAAGCCATTCGGGGATGACGAGGTGGAGTTATTCAGGTCGGACCCGTCATGGTGCTCCTGTTGCAGGCCTTCCTGTTAGCAAATCAGTCAGGTTCTGCTCCTGGCTCCCTTGACCGTAGTGATAAGAGAGGCACTCCAAGTGCCCTGTGCCCTTACTCCTCTCCGGCCACCACTCCATGCCAGTGCTGCTGCTGGTTAGAACCCTGGGAATGTGTTTTGTCAGAAGCTTCTAGCACTCACTAGGACAGATGGGGACACTGTATTAGTCACTTCCAATGCCTGATGAAATATCACGACCAAGGTCACTTATGGAAGGAAGTTTATTTTGGCTTATGTTTCCAGAGGATGAGTCCATCATGGCAGGGGTGAGGTGGACAGGGGAGGGTGGCATGGTGACAAACACCAGGTGTGGTGCAGCAAGAGCAAAGCTGCAGGTAGAGTGAGGCCTGCGCCCCGTGACATGCTTCCTCTAGCGCAGTCACACCTCCTAAACCTCCCCCAAAACAGCACCAGCTGGGAACCAGGAGCTCAAATGCCTGAGCCTATACGGGACATTCTCATATAAGCCACAGACTGAGGTCCAGAAAGGAATCTCTAGCAGCTGAATTAGCTAGAGCCCCAGAAGCACAGCCCACGGCGTTCAATCAAAGCAACAAGAATTAAATCTTCTTCCCAGCTGGGACACCTTGGACAATTCCTGTAGGATAGGAATAACAAACGGTATAATTTTCCAGTTGGGAAATGTATTTGAAGATCCCGGAGTGGAGCTTGGGACCTACAGGACTGTCCCCAGAGTGCTGCTGTTCTCATTATTCTCTGTGTCACTTATGTGCCTTTTGTGAAGAGTCAGGAATGTTAGCAAGCCAGCCTGCAGTTGGAGGAAGGAGTCTAGGGCCTTCCTCCATGAAGATGAGGCTGACTGGCTCCATTGGCATACCTTGATTAGTGCTGGGGAGCACTTACCCACAGAGTGCCTGCTGCCACAGCGAACTCTGTGGTCCCAGCTCACAGAATTCCCCCAGAAAGCTTGAGAGGTGGTATGAGCTACGCGTCTGAGATTGGAAAACAGACCCAGAGAGGGTCTGCAATAAATAAGCAGCAAGGAATCTGGGGTGGCCTCACCCGTCCAGTTGTTTCCCGAGTCCATACAGCTCCTGGTCTGAGATCCCAGCCACACCCAGTGGCCAGGCAGCTGGTAGTGCGTGAGGCTCCAGCCAAGGCATGCCCAGCTGTGTGCATTTTATTCTATCCTTGAAACAGCTGAGGCCATATCTCAGGAGGCTGGATCTAATTAAGGGTTTGAGCTGTTTGTCTGTGCAGGTTCCTCCCTTTCCCCGGGTGTTGGTCTTGACCGTGAAACTGGGATTAGACTTTTGTGGACCCTCCCAGGAAGGCCTGGGTGTTGAGGGGAGATAAGTAGGAGGCAGGCCTGAGGGATGTCTAGGCACATTCTCACACTGCCAGCTCTGGAGCCTTTGCAAGCAATCAGGTCATGCAGGACTGTGAAATGAGACCATAACCACAGGCTGGTGTTAAATTCTCTCACCACCCAGTGCGGAGACTGAGACCTAGGTAGGCCAAGTTGAGGCTAGAGACCTGCTCCCTTCTCCCTATACTCCTGCTCCTGTTGTTGCTGGAGAACTGAACACATTAGGCAGGAGCCTCACTGCTGAACCGAACCCTTAGCCCTTCTTTCCCCGTTTCTTTTTCAGGGCTGTGCCAGGCTTGAAGCTCAAGATTGCTGGGAAATCTCTACCCACAGAGAAGTTTGCCATCCGGAAGTCCAGACGCTACCTCTCCCCCAACCCCATCTCATTGCCAATCCCTGCTCTGGTGAGTAGGAAGACACCCTCTGGAGCAGGTGGGATGGACTGGAGAGGGCTGCACAAGTCACTGGGTGGGGAGACAGGTCAGCAGGCTGCAGATGCCTCAATGCAGGAAGAACCGCTCTCCTAGACACTAGACAACACTCCAGCCCCACACAGAGGGAGCAGCTGGCTGTCTTTTTCCTAGAATGACGGTTCTGCTGTCACAGGATTCTAATCACTATTTACTGTAGCCTTCATTATTAGCTCAACCTTTTCTGAGGCAAGGGTGGGGTTTCAGCTAAGGTTGTGTTTGACTCTGAACAAAACCTGCATGGCAAGGGGTGTAAGGCCCAAAGCAGGTCAGTAGAGAGATGGCTAAACTTGTCTAGCCCTCAAGATTAGAACTCAGCTGTGAGGCTCCAGAGCCCAAATCCAGGGCCACTGTTAGGCTAATTCCACACATAGTTAGAGCTGGCATCAGATAAGCTGAGTCCAGAAGATCAAACTTTGTAGTCCCAGCTCTCCCAGGCAATGGTGTGTAAGCTTGTAGAAAAAGCATCTCCATTGGCACCTGGCCCAGCTCCTGCAGAGGTGTGAAAATCCACTGGTGACTTGTGTAAATACCTCCTAAGCTGACTTTTCCTACTTATTCTCTTTAGAACATGTAAGTGTATCCTCGACGTAAATTCTGAAGTATTTTACAGACTGAGTACGGTAGCACACACTGTAATCCCAGCACTTGGAAGGTGGAGGCTGGAGGGTTAGCAACCTACATAGTGAGTTTGAGGTCAGCTTGTGATACATGAGACTCTGTCTCAAAAAAATTAGTTTAAAATGTACAATAAAGCTCTTACTATTTGAATGTGGAAGAGGGTATTATGGGAAGGGCAGATGTGACCTAACTCACAATTTAAATGCTACTTATATAGAAAGTGATCCATGATTAAGTACACTGGGAGGGACAGGCCCAAACCAGGCTATATACTGATTTCTCCTAGAGCCTTTACAGTTAATCTTGAGACCACAGAGCAGCTTAAAGAACACTGGCCTAGGCCGGGCAGTGGTGGCGCACGCCTTTAATCCCAGCACTCGGGAGGCAGAGGCAGGCGGATCGTTGTGAGTTCGATACCAGCCTGGTCTACAAGAGCTAGTTCCAGGACAGGCTCCAAAGCCACAGAGAAACCCTGTCTCGAAAAACCAAAACCAAAACAAAAAAACAAAACAAAACAAAACACTGGCCTAAATGTGCACTGTAACAAGAATCTGTGTAAAATTTTATATAAATGCATTCATATTCATTACCTGGCTTGATGATTTAGGAAATGTGACTCTAAGCTAACAGGAAACTCATATTAAATTTTCATTTTCAATGTCAGTCAAGGAGGAAAAAGGAGTCAGTCAGGGAGGTTTCTGATTTCCATGAAGAGGCTGCTATCCTTGAGCCCACTTCTGCTAGGGAGAGGTGACAGTCTTAGGCTCCACTGTCTTGAGGTGCTTAAAAGTTTCCTCCAGTATGGAGGTCCTGCCCGCCAGAGCAGAGAGGGCTTCCTGGACAGTTATGAGCATGGCCCAGTCCTCAGGAAGGGATGTGTTTGGATAAAGGGAGGTCATGATAGCATCCGTAGTGGCTACAGCAGGAAAGGTAGCTGAAACCTATTGGCAGTCGGGCCACCCTAAATCCTCCTAAGAATACATGAGCTCTCAGTAACAAATCCCTGGTAGAGCTGCCTCCACAATGCCTCAGCTTTACAGCTCCACAGGCTTGGACTCTGGAAGATCGGGCACCCAAGGCCTCAGACTTCGTGAGCTGAGCCACCTGTTTGACAGATGGGAAAACTGAGGCCCTGCCGAGGCAGAGACCCACTGACTTGCCCCACTCCCACTCTCAGGAAATGATGTACATCTGGAATGGCTATGCTGTGATTGGGAAGCAGCCGAAACTCACTGACGAGATGCTCGAGGTCATCACCAAGGCTGAAGAGATGCTGGCAATGGGCCCAGGTGATTACCCTCAGGCTCTTGAACCTGCCAGGCTAGGTCAGGTCTTGAGCTGAAGTTTCCTCTGCCAAAAATGTTCTTTCTTGTTCCTCTATCCCAGTAACCAGTCTTTTAGAAGACCAGTGTTAGTTCCTCTAAGCAAGTGTCCCTTGTCTCCTTGTCCAGGCCTTCTCTTGAGATTTCTCCAGTCACTCCTCTCTCTGGAGCCATTATCTCAGTATCTGTCTTTTCTTCTCAGATGTGAGTCCCCTGAGGTGAATTGTGTCTGATTCACCTGTGTCCTGGGTTCCACAGAGGGGCTCCCTGAGTAACTGTTGCAGAAGTGAGCAAGCCTACCTTCTTCCCCCACACCCCTGTTCTCAGAGAATGAGTACTCAACAGATGACAACTGCTTGGTCAAACTGCTGAAAGGCCTGTGTCTGAAATACCTGGGCCGCATCCAGGAGGCAGAGGAAAATTTCAGGAGCGTCTCTGCCAGGTAAGTGCTTCTGGCTGCTCCATCCCCCACTGCACTCCAGTGGCTGTCTCCAGCCAACTCATCCACCATACATGTGCTGAAGTCTACTCTCTCTCGGGGTGAGATACCTGGAGGCCTATAGGGCTGACGTTTAATTTGGATGTTCATGGTGCACACTTTAATGCCAGCACTTGGAGTCTGAGACATAAATTTGGAAGTTTAGCAGGTAGAAAAAAATCAAAGGAGAAAGGTTTAAGTGGAGTGTGTCTGGAGACAGGGCACACAGCAGCTTCAGGTGACACCAGTGAGGACCTTCCCTGCCTGATGAGAACTATGAGGAAGGCCACCCTGCAGACAGAGTCAGGAAAGGATACAGCAAGGAGTTTGTTGCCAGGGCAGTATGGAGCATGGGTCAGAGGGTGCCAGATAGGGAACAGGCTTCCCAGTTTAAAAGTCATTCAACCTGGAGAAAGCATGGCTGAGACTGAAACAGGGAGGTGGGCTAAGGCCATGATAGGACCCACAGTGTGAGAATTCGGCTTTTCTAAGAATATGAAGTTCTAAGAAGGCAGTGAAGAGGACCTGAAGGATGTCTGCTTCTCTTCTGCAGTGAAAAGAAGATTAAATATGACCACTACTTGATTCCAAATGCCCTGCTGGAGTTGGCCCTGCTGTTCATGGAGCAAGGCAGAAACGAAGAAGCCATCAAACTCCTTGATTCTGCCAAGTAAGGCATATTTTCTATCTGTGTTCCCTTAGAACTGAGGTGTCCAGAAACTGGCAGAAGTCCAGGCAACAGTGAGGCTACAAAGCTGGTATAAAGACCCAAGTCTCCTGATTTCAAGGACCAATGGGACCAAGAATGGGCCAGAGGGTATGACAGTAGCGGTAGATTACATGACTAGGGCTTCAATGCCCTAAAACCTCAGTTTTCAGATTATGTATGGATGAGGGTGGTAATGGTGGTGGTGTCTCACTTAATTCCCAGAACGGCCAAGCTTCTTGTGTCTGATCCTTTGCTCCCCTTTAGACAAAACTACAAGAACTACTCCATGGAGTCAAGGACACATTTTCGAATCCAGGCAGCCACACTCCAGGCCAGGTCTTTCCTAGATGGCAGCAGCTCTGCGGTATCATCAGTGTCCTTGTAGCTTTTTGCTCCTGGGCTGGAAGAGGAACACACAGCTAGCTGGACAGAGCTCCTGGAAACATTTCAAAAGATTCCTCTCCTGCTGCCTTTCTGTGGGGTCCACCTGGTGCTCCAGTAGAATGGCACAAGAATATTTTACCTGTATGGCCAAGGCCTTTGCCAAGGGCAGAGCAGGTGGAGCCCTCTGCTGGTCCTATCACACATACGGGTACTTGTTTTACACTGTGATGTTTAAGAGAATGTACGAACAGTTTACATTTCTTTAGAATATACTGATGGGATTATGGTTGGCGTTTAAAAAAAAAACTAAACCAAAAAATTGCCTGTAAATCTGTTTTCAATGTTTTCACCAGGACAAAGTGGAAGTAAATCTCTACATGCTGCCAAGGCCAAACTGCTTCTGAAATCTCAGCGATGTCTCAGTTGTCTCAGACCTTTTTGTAGAATAGGGGGAGTTCCTAGCATCTGAGCTTTTGGCTTCAAAGTTCTAATACCAAATTCCAGGACAGCCAGAACTGTCTAAAAAAAAAAAAAAAAAAGCAAATTAAGTTGCTAGCATTTAAAAATGAATTTTCATATTTGGATTTTAATTGAAAAAAATGAAAGGCAGGAGAATCAGTTTAGTCATTCTTGGAGGGTCTGAAGCCAGAAAGAGATACATTAGACCCTGTTCTTAAAAGTGATTCAGGATGAAGCCTTGGGAGTCTAATAAGGAAAAGGCCAAACAAAATCCTTTATTCACAATCCCTTTTCATACTTAGTGCTGCCTTTTTCCAGAACTACACAAAAGGATCTTCCCAGACAATAAGTCCTTTACAAATCTGTTCTTTTCTAAAGCATAGATGCTGAAACCAACCTGGCAGCGTTGAGGGGGTGGTGATTAGAGCAGCTGCTGAGTGTGAGCCCTCAAGACTGCCAGTATACCAAAGTAGTCCATCACATGTCACCAGCACACTTTGTAAAACAGCAGCTCACAGCCGGGCGGTGGTGGCGCACGCCTTTAATCCCAGCACTCGGGAGGCAGAGGCAGGCGGATCTCTGTGAGTTCGAGACCAGCCTGGTCTACAAGAGCTAGTTCCAGGATGGGCTCCAAAGCTACAGAGAAACCCTGTCTCAAACCCCCCCCAAAAAAAAAAACCAGCAGCTCACCAAACTGAGTTTCAAGTGCTTTTGTTTCCATTTTAAAAGGTCAGGATGACTTCCTTGCAACGCCCAGAGATGCTGCTGCTGTGTTCCTGCTGGGCTTCATTAATTAGCCCACATTTACCTCAGCTGCCCTGGCTGCAGTATGGCTAATGAGTTTAATGGAAAGCCTCTTGTATCCACCTGTAGCTTTCTGAGATCGTCTGTGAAAAAGAACACCGGATTTCTAAATCCTGTCCTCAAGTAGGGGAGTTTGAAGGTGGAATCCTATCCTAGGTTGCTCCATGTCCTGAGTCATTCTGGGTCACATCTTCTCTAGAGCAGACTTTCATAGCACCTCTGCCTAGGAGGAGACTGTGACAGCTGGGAAATCCAGAGGGCAAGTGATCCTCACTTAGACAAAGTCCAAATGCTGTGCCCCATATGAGCAGTTGTAAGGGAAGCACAGGACCTGAACGGTCCCTTGGCAATGCTGTCTAGCTCAGATGCTCACCTGGTCTGCAGGGTGGTTGGCAGTAGGCTGGTCCCTATCAGCTCTCCCATACCTTGGCAGGGTTCCATATCATCTCTTGAGTCAGGGTGCAAGTGTTTCCAATACAGCTATCACCATCCACAGCAAAAAGTCACAACCTGATAACCAAAGTGAGGCCCCTAAAAGGCCAACCTCAACCTAAGGCTTGGCTCAGGCCCAGGTGGGAGATTCCTAGCTAGAACTGTCAACATGAGAAGAGGCCTTTAGAAAGTCTCAGCACGCTGGGACCACTTAACAAACGAACCTATAAATCCACTTCTAATTATTGAGGTTAATTCTAAGATGATGGGGGAACCAACAATCTCCTTTTCGGGGGAGGTGTTTGAGACAGGGTTTCTCTGTGTAGCCCTGGCTGCCCTCGGAACGCAGCGATTCGCTTGCATCTGCCTCCGAAGTGCTAGGATTAAAGGCATGTACCACCACTACCTGGCAATAATCTCATCTTTTATTTTAAATATACAGCCTTTCAGAGTTCCTCTTCAACAACAATTTCCTAATGTCCTTATAACAATCAGTTAATTGAGAAGAGTGGATTCTGATCCAAGTGGCAAATGGGAACATTTCATCCAGCTACAGCTCTCCAAGGATGCAAGGTGCCGTTCTGCTGGAGCTAGCACTTCTCTAGAATTAGGTGAAAAGTTCAATACTAACCAACCTCATTTGGGAACTTGAAAATTTATTCCTAAATGAGCAACTATAATTGTTTCTATTGCACAAATAAGCCAGTTAAGAGAGACAGAGCTCTTTAGAGGCCTACAGTCGCTAAATTGATAAGCAGCCATCCAGTCAGAGGCATCACAGCTACCACCTTGCAAACAACTGGGAAGGACTGTTTTCCTTCACAGTAAGGAACACTTCACAACATTGGCCATCCAGCTAGACATGGTGACACATACCTGTGCTTGACTGGTGGTAGCAGGAAGATTAAGAATCATGTTGGGAGGTAGTGGCTCATGCCTTTAATCCTAGCACTCAGGAGGCAGAGGCAGGTGAATCTGAGTTCAAGACCAGCCTGGTCTACAGAGAAACCCTACCTCAAATAAATAAAAATTTAAGAACATGTGCTACACTGCTACATACTGAGTTCAACTCAATCATTGAAATGGGAGGAAAAAAATTAAGTCAGTTTTGTTTAGCTGGGTGGTTGTGGTAATTCCAGCACTCAGGAAGCATTGGCAGGTAGATCTGAGTTCAAAGCCAGCCTGGTCCACAGAGTGAGTTCCAGAACAGGCCCCAGAGCTACAAAGAACCCTGTCTCGAATCCCTGCCCACCAAAAAAAGCCTTTGTTCTAGAGACAATAATAGCTAGTAAGTGCTCACTATCTGCTAGTTGCTGTCAAACTAGTTGTAATCCTTATAAGTAGCCTATGAGGTAGGGACTGATTGCTTTCAAGATGAGAAAACTTAAAATAGGTTAAATAACTTGCCTAGGATTACAGAGCCATCATGCATCCATCACATAGATTTGAAGCCAGGCACCTGAATTCTGAAGCCTACTTTGCTAAATTGTTGGCTGATGCGCACTGAACCCTGAGGCACTTAAAGATGGAAGCAGTACTGGCTAACTAGTGAAACTACCAGGCTACTACCTGCTCACTGGGCACCTGTTTTTGTTGCTAAAACAAGCACTAGGCATGCTTGCTTAAGCAAACACATAACACCTACCAGTTCAAATGATCCATGGGTCAGAATCCATTAAAGAAAAAAACTCCTCAGGGGCGAACAAGATAGTTCAGTTTGACATGCAGGCCTGACCACCTGAGTTTGATACTTGGCATCCACAAGTGAAGAGAACCGATTTCCCAAAGTTATCCTCTGTCCTCCACATGCCTTCCAAGTGCTTCATAATGTTACCAAGGATCAAAATTATGTAAATAAGCCACACAGCACAGTTCCCTAAGAGAAAATCGTTAAGGCTACTACAATTTTTGGCCTTGCTTCTGTATTAAGCATTCTCAAGTGGCTTTTTTACATGACAGGTGCATGGCACTTCAGAGCTCCTTCTACTAACTCCAGTACACAAAATGCAGGGAGGGACAAAATTTGACCTGGCTCAATGTCTATCACTCAGGCAAGAAGTTCAAAGCATAAGTCTCTGACCACTATTGGCACCATCTGTGAACTTAAGGAAATTCACAGACCTAGAACTTGTAGGCTTAAGGCCCAGGAAGTCCTCCAGGTGAATCTGATGCACACTCAAGTTCCTGAGGCCCTGGCTCATGAGAAGACTGTCAATTCAAGAGATTCGCTGCTGTTCCTTCTTGCCACCTCCTAATCCTTGTTAGCTATTGGCTGGCGTAGAACTGCCTTTGGCTTCCATGTGCTACCACGTCTGGCTTCATCCTATCAGAAATGCTCAGATTCCTTAAAGTTCCTTCATTTACAAAAGAAGTGTCATTATTCTGATAAGGAAGAGATAAAAACACAAAGAATTGGTCAACGTGGAGATGGCTCAGTGGTTAAGAATACTGAGTGCTTCAAAAATAGATATTGGGCCAGGCGGTGGGGGCATGCTTCTTTAATCCCAGCACTCAGGAAACAGAGAGGCAGGTGGATCTCTGAGTTCGAGGACAGCCTAGTCTATAAGAGCTAGTTCCAGGACAGGCTTCAAGGCTACAGAGAAACCCTGTCTCGAAAAACCAAAACCAAACCAAAATCTGACTGTTCTTTCAGGGGTCCCAAGTTCAATTCCCAGCAATTGCATGGTGGCTCCCCATCATGTATGAGATCTGATGCCCTCCCTGCCATGGTATACATACAGAGAACACTCAAATACATCAATAAATTAAAAAAACAACAACAACAAAAAAAGAACTAGCCATAGAGTAAAAACAAATGGGTGTAGTTTGGTTCAGAGGATAAGTATTATTTTCCCTCTGCAACTAAAGGGCTGAGAGTCTGCATTGTTAAATTCAGGCCCTACACAGAAGTAACTGACCTCTGACCCTCTTGCCTTTACCTCCCAATTAATGAGGTCACAAGCATGTGCTACCCTACTGAACATTTAGGCCTCTGAAAAGCAGTGACAATTCTTTCATGGACCACTTTTGATACTGCTCTGGTAAATATCATGTGGGTCCATCAGTAACTGGTACAATGCAATGATTGTATTTTAAACATAAAATTAGTACCTAAGAGTCTTGAGATAAACAGAACAGGTATCACAGACTGATTTTTTTTGGAGGAAAGCTCCAACCCATAAGAGTAGATAATTAAATTCAAGTAAGTAAATTTAATATTACTTCAGAGTTATTAGGTAAAAGCCAACTTTCCTTGTGTGCATAAATTTCAAAACTAAAGGTTAATTGAGTTTATTATTTTAGTTAAGATACATCTGCATTCAGGTGCAAGCAGATGACTTAAGAAATGGTAGCTGAAGGCCGGGCAGTGGTGGTGCACGCCTTTAATCCCAGCACTCAGGAAGCAGAGGCAGGAGGATCTCTGTGAGTTCGAGACCAGTCTGGTCTACAAGAGCTAGTTCCAGGACAGGCTCCAAAGCCACAGAGAAACCCTGTCTCGAAAAACCAAAAGAAATGGTAGCTGATACCCAAAATCCCAGTGCGGAAGCCAAAACGGGAGGATTGCCACAAAACTACCGGGACTATACAGTGCCTACTGCACCACTAGGACAGACTGTACCCATTGCTTTTTTCCCTAGGTAACTAGACTACTTTTTGTTGTTGTGGTTGGTCCTGGGGTTGAACTCGGGGCCTCTAGTGAGGTAGGGAGGTGTTCCACCCCTGAGCTAGCATATCATTGAAGCACTATCATTCCTAAGAATATCTAAGAAACTCACCTTCTTTCCTCGTTACCACTTTCAGTCAAGACCACAGGTAGCTCTGGCTTAACAAGCTGTTTTTTAAAAATGCTTCTTTATGGGGCTGGAGAGATGGCTCAGTACTAGCTGCTCTCCCAGAGGACTCAACTCCCAGCACCCACATAGAGGCTCACAACTGTAATTCCAGTTCTAAGGGATCCAACACCCTCTTTTGGCCTCCATAGGCACCAGGAACACAGGTGTTACGACATACATGCAGGCAAAATATCGATACACAGAAATAAAAAATTAAAAATGCCTTCTCCTTAATGAAGGAACTTTATGTAAAGAACCGTAAGATCCTATTTCTGTGAAATAATACACAGACACACACAGGGGTAGGGAGGAGTAAGTCTTCCAATACCAATTGAAGAGTTGACTTGTAAGAATGTAAACACAACTTAAAATATATCCAAGCATTTCAACTTGTTTAAGTTCCCCGCCCCCATTTTCATTAGGCTTCCCAGACATTTCAAATCCTGTAGCCAAGCTGGAACATAGCTTGCCCATTTCTAGACAGGTTATACCTACTTAGTTTAGGAAGCTTTAAAGCTATCCAGTTTCTACACATGTGATTAGATGGTAGTAAATACAAAGAAATGAAAACTCTCTAAGCTTCAAACTGATATATATAAAGAAAATGATTCGGGATGAAGCCTGAAACTTATTAGATAAAGGCTGACCTGCCTATTTTGCCTGACACACACATAGAAATACAGAACTAAAGCCCCCTCTTTTTGGTAAAGCAAAAAAAAATTTTGGGGGGGGGGAGATTTCTCAAAAAAAATATAAACTTGAAAGTAATTTATACTTACATGCGATTTTTTTAAAAAGATTAGATATTCTAGGGAACATGTAACTAGTCTAAACTTTAAGCCCTTCATGGCTATATTATAAAGTTTAACCATTTATTAGACTCTAAAATTGATGGTTCTTAACAAGGCATGTGCAGAATGAAGTTAAAGAGAGGAAGAGCCCAAGAGCACTCAGTTCTAGAAGTACTGGCACTGGAGGCAGAAGTTTTTTTTTTTTCTTTTTTCAACCAAAGACTGCAACATGAAAGACAACTGGGGCCAGGCGGTGGTGGCGCACGCCTTTAACCCCAGCACTCGGGAGACAGAGGCAGGCGGATCTTTGTGAGTTCGAGACCAGCTTGGTCTACAAAAGCTAGTTCCAGCGCAGGCTCCAAAGCCAGAGAAACCCTGTTTCGAAAAAACCAAATTAAAAATAAATAAATAAATAAATAAAATAAAAATAAAAAAAGAAAGACAACTGGGAAAAGCTCATTTACTAACTTTGAGAAGCTAGGAAAAAAGTCTGACTATAATACTTGATGACACAAATGTGTATAATTAGAAAATATAAGGATTAAAAAAGAATGATCACTGAAAATATAGCACAACTTCAGCTGTTTCCTCCAAATTTACTTTATAATTGGGTGGATATAAATTAATAAACAGAAATTAAGCAAGACATATGTAACAATTTAACAGAACGTGATAATCTAATTTCAGTATTTTCCAAGTTCATTTTTAAGTCTTTCCATCATGGGGTTTGTCGGGAAATTAAGCAACATATGAATGCTTCAGCTGGATGTCAATTGACTACTTATGACATAATTTCTTCTATAATGCAATTATGAAGAACCTTCAAGAAAATTTTCAATGTAAAAAAGTGTTAGTCAAATACTCAACACAATATAAAAGAATCATTTCTGATTTGGTGGAGAGCACTATTGCTCATCATTTTTAACTAAGATATCACTGAGTCGAAGGAACAAATCACCTTGAGAACAGAAGGAGAAATAAACACATGCTAAATGGATAAAACATTACATCTTTACTAGACCATCTCTACCTCTAACATTTCAGAAGTTTAGAGACTTAGAGTATTCTTACATTAACTGCAAGAAAAAGGAAAGAAGTTCCTTTGAGATCATAACTATGGTTATACAAATCCTGCTGCATTGGTGTGCGAAACATGAAACACATTTACTTTTCTTGTCAGTCACCTAAAGACTTAACAGACACCTCTCTAAGAAAGAGACTGGATGTATTTCTGTAACTTCAATAACCTCGGCACTACAGTAACAAGAGATGCAGTATCCTTTTGCTATAGTTCCAGACAGCCCGGAAAGAGGTCACAGGAAAGAGAATCAAAACTGATAAGAGCTGAAAAACTACTTCTTGTTAAGTTTCACCATGGTGCCACCTTCATTTTTACATAAGCATGGTGGCATAGTTCAAAGCTCAATAAATCAGAAATATTAATATTTAAATTTCAACTTGAATTTCAATTATTACCATATTAACAACCAAAACAATAAGACACACAAGGAAGGGGATATCAAATCCACTTTGCTTGCGTTGGTTTCCTGACACATCAGCTCATTTTTAATAGAAAAGGGAGAGTGCATCTCAGTTTGCTTACAAGCTAGGAGGTCACTTTGAATTCTGCATTTCCTAACTGCAAACAGAATATAGCACTTACAACAGGTTATAAATAAACTGGTTTTCAAGCATAGAGCCAGCCCCAACGATAATAATACACTATTTAAAAAGACCTAAGGCAATGAATTCCATTTCCAATGGAAAAAAAGAACTGTGCAAACAAGCGTAAAACTACTATTTTTTGTGCCAGTGTTATAAAATGTAGCTTTTAATAAAACCTTGACCCAAATGCCAGTAACTTTTCAGAAAAGAATTTGGGTGGAAGGGAGAAGTAACTTATCTCATTTAGGAAAAATAACTATCTTTTTCCTAATCTTCAACACACACAATTTAAACATGTACAGTTGCTATAACACTTTACGTAATTCCTATGTAGTGGAGTAAGAACAAGGTCTAATAACAACTATAAACACTGGGTCAAGGCTTTACATAAAAATACGATCCTTCCTACTTTCCCCCGTAAGTTTCTAAAATATCACATACTTTCCTCAACATCTGCAGCCATCCAGGAATTTTTAGGAAACTTTTGTGCATGATCTTAATTCCTAATCCCTGGCTCTTTGGGCTCAGTGACAAAAGATCAAAACCACCAAAAGTGATGGTTCACTTGAAGTCAGACGAGAGACCCTGGCTCAATTAGTCTCATAGGATGAAAGTAGTGCTGCATCAACTGGCTCCATGCAGGAGGGGCACGTGAAGGTTCTCATCAACCAGTCATCTATACAGTCCAGGTGATAGATGTGCATGCACGGCAGAAATCGAATTGGGTCCCCATAAACAAAGTCCATCATACAGATCACACACCTGTGGGGACAAGGAAGAAATCAGAAATTTTCATTAAGTAGCCTATCCCATAATATTCTTTACAAAGACAGGATTAACCCAAATGCACACACATATATACAAGCAAAATACAAACCAAAATATAAATAAATCTTTAGAATACTTTTTAAAACTACCCTGTTAACTCATTACCAAAGCATGCAAACTGAAATTTTCCTAACATGCACTGATCTATCAATATTCTTTTATTTTGATCTCTTGTTAATTTATAAGCCTTGAGAGCAACTAACTATTTACTCACATTGATGCTCTAAGTTAAAACTGTCTTAACACTTTCAAGTCCACTGCACTTTTTATAGGTCTAAGAAGAAATCCGGTTCTATAGAGGTTCAAAGCTAGTGCTCTAGGCAGATCTTGCTCTTAAGTACCAGTATTAATTAAATGGTGCTATATAGACAAACATTAACACAGTAAATTGGATGATCTGTTGATAAGGATATTTCTCAAAATAGCTGTCCCTATTAAATCTCAAGACAGTAAAATTCCTCATTAGGCTTGAAAAAATTACTTTCAGAAGTTACAAAAGAATTCTCTCATATCACCAAAACTTTTTAAAGTTTTAATGGTTGAGGGTAATGACAAACTGTCCCCCATGGACTTATGTGTTTGAATACTTGGACCCAAGCTATGACACCGTTTGGCAAGTAAAACCTTTACACAGGCCAGTTAAGGACAGGCTTTGAAGGCTATATAGCCTAGCCATCTATGCTGGTTATTTTGAGGAAACCATAACTGAGAAAATTTCTCAGACTAGTCTATGGGGATGCATGTTACAGAAGCATTCTTTATTAATGATTGATGTGGGAGGGTCTGGACCACTGTGAGCAGTGTCACCCCTTGGCAAGTGCTTCTGGGTGGTCTAAAAAAGCAAGTTGAGGGCTGGAGAGATGGCTCAGTGGTTAAGA